>VWZW01003558.1:1417869-1800449 GCA_013397115.1 Edolisoma coerulescens | reverse complement strand
CACTGGCTCCGGACAAGCGGCCCCGTCCGCCGGTGCCTCAGCACCGCCTCCCGCTGCCTGTCCCCGTCCCCCGGTCCTTCACGACCCGCTCCCGGCCCCTCACACCTCCTGCCCCCGCCGCTCCGCCCGCAGCCCCTGCCCCAGCGGCTGTCCCGTCCCGGGGGACACCCCTGCGGGGCCGCTCTCACCCGCTGTCCCCACATGCTGAAAACTTCCCCCGCGGCTCACGAGGCCCCTAAGATCGGGGTGCGCCAGCGGCGAGTCCCCGAAAATGATTCCAGCTTCCACATATTTAACCCTTCTCCCGGTTTGCTAGATTCAGCCACCGACTGCTCGTATATTTGAAAGAGACAGGAAATCTCCGGGCCACAAGCCCCCAGATGCAGCCTTTGGTGGAGTCCCCCCTCCAACTCGTTCTGCTGGCGGTGGAAGTCAGCACTGGCTCCGGGTTAAGGCTCTTTCAGAGCTGTCAGAAAATCCCCAGTGCTGCCCAGTGCGGACCATTGAACAGCCGCTTTCTGTTGAGACATTCTCGACAGAGCCCTTCTTCATTTAGAAGGTACCATCTGCACCGAACATCCCCGCCTGCGAAATGACCCACACTGGCATGAAGGGATCCTGAAACCAAACTCTGTGTGTTTCAGATCGATGCAATTCTCCTGTGACGCTCTCCCTGGCAGTCCTTTCCTTGCACTGAGACACTCAGCACTGTCTGCTCACCTGAATTGTCTATTAATATTAATATCTATTAATAGAGTCAGTCTCATTTCACTTACAGTATCTTCCCAAAGCTCACCTTAAGTCAAGAAGGTCATGACTAGGAGAATTTTGTATTTTTTCCCGTTTTAATACCTACCTAGGGTGGTTATGGAGATCACAGAGTGAAAGCTAAACAAACTATCCCTAAGAAATCTTTTTCTGAGACAAAAAAAATTAAATTCCTTTAAGAAACAAAGGAAGCCTTCCAGAGGAGTATCGCTGCAGTTTTCCTCATGTACATTCTGTTTATTAAGAAGGAATTAAAATCAGCTGACCATGCTTTTAATGAGGCTTCAGTCAAGTGGCAATAAAAATGAGCTATTATGCTTGCTATAGTGAAGGTAGTGATGCAAGGTTTTAAGGAGAAATGGTTTGGACTGGATTTATCCATCCCTCCTCTCTCCTGGTTGCTATAGATATAGACTGTTTCTCCTAATCTGCTGAAGAGAAAGCTTGCATAAAAATATTGAAAGTAATAGCTGTAATTTCTACCTTTAATAATGCACTAGGCTGCACTGTGCTTTCAAAGTAGTCAGATTTTGATTCTCTCTCCCTAAACACAAACTACAAATCAGTTTGGATCACAGAGTATTTTTTCAGGTTGTTGTAGCTGAAGCAGAAAAACAACGTGTGTGTTTGTGACTTCCCTGCAGCTTCCCTGTGCTCCTGCCTCGGCAGGAATCCCTGCCTGCCCGTTAAGGCTGTCCTTGCATGGAAGGGAGTGGGGGAAGAGCAGCCTTGGTTTTACACAGTGAATCCCCTGGTCTGGGAGGTATGATTTGGAGGCATTTCAACGGCAGCAAAACAACCTGAGCCTCCCTGCTTCTTGCTGGGATAGGGACCTCACTGATATCTCACGGATCGCTGTGAAAGATGGGAAAGGATTGATTGTGTTTGACAAGATGCAGGAAAATGTTTGCATTGCTGGAAGTGAAACAGTTTTAGCTGTCTCTTCCATTAGAGTTCCTTTATTTCTTTTATTGACCAGTGTCTCAGATCTCATTAATCTTGAGTTCAAACTATTTATTATTGTAGATTCTGTTCAATTTGAGAGTACAATTTTTAGACACAATCAGGAGACACAACTGTAATTGTACAAGGTATCAGAGTTTTGGGATTATTTGTGGTTATTTGTGGAAGATACTCATTTGTTTTCTTCCTGTGTGCAGTCCCATCTTCTTTAATTGAAAATTGAAGACAGATCCATTATGAGACCTCTAGAATGTGTGCTGAAAACTGCCTTAGAAGCAAAGTAATTATAGGAACAGATTTTTATTGGGTTTTTTTCCCCTATTATTTCAGAAACTCTTCCTAAAAGTTGTTTCAGAAGTAGAAGTTCATGACCTTTACCATTTCATAGGATGGATTCATGCAATTTCATTCTTTCCCTCTTTTTTATGGTCAACTTTTGTCTGCACTTCCCAGTATAGTGATCATCTTTAAATGTTGACCTTTATTTTGCAACATTCTTACAAACTTGTTTTAGAAATTAGAAGATTTAAAGTTGGAGTTAACTAAGATACAAGATTTGGACTTCTGATTCTTCTGCCTCTATAATTCATGAAGCTTTGTAGATTGTTCCTATGGGAAGGTGTTTTGATAACACGATATTCCCAACAGAAGCACATATTCTTCCATTTCTTGACGTTTACCTTTCATCATTCATCTTTCTGTGATGATTTATAGTAACATTTAAAATGTGAACAAATAAGGAAAATACAATCTTCTCCCTCTTTTTCTTACCTACGTCTAGGCCAGGAGAGAGATTCTTATCTTTTCCACAGAAAAAAAATCAACTGAGTACCTGGGAGTATTCATTAGTCTTTTATGAAACACTGGGGCTGGGACTTTAATATCCTAGAGAAATCTTTATTATTTATAAGACACAGTTCATTTAAGATTATGGAACTTCTTTTTAAGTGTTTTACGAAGTAATAATCTGTGGAAAAACAGATCCTGATCATGTTTGCTCAATTCCAAAGATTTGGGTTATTCCATTCTTGTGTTGATGGTCATAACACTACGCAGTACCTTCAGTAAAAACTGCAGCTCCAGCTACTGAAATATGTTCATTGTGCAGCTTTTTAAGTAGACTAATTGATTCAGAAAGTTGCAGTGGTACTTTATTTTCATTTTAGGTAGGCTGGGTGAGATAGAGAACTCAATAACAAAGTAAGGTGTGACCATTCTTAATCATGTTCTTTCATTAGTACTAAAACACCGGTATTTTATAGCAGAAGTTGTCCTCATATGTATCAGAAAAGAGTAAATGTGCTTGCTGCAGTGCCTTCACATCGACCTCTAATGTGTAAAATGATGCTTATAACCTTCAGCGAATATAATTTTGCAATATAATTTGATCTTTTGTGTTGTGTGCAATCCCATTTTTCAGTATGCATTTTCCTCTTAAATGAGTACATTGATACTCTGTGGAAATTTCCGGAAACATTTGTTCCAGACTCAACGTAAATTTGTTCTATACACTGTGTAAAAGTTCCTTCAGAGTTGTATTGAAGTAATCACAGGCAGAATTTTTTCTGTCAAAGGAGTGTGAATTTAGTTTTGAACTTGCTAACAAAAAGACAAGTCACATTTCATCTTATAAATATGAAATATACTCCTAAACCTGTAGCTGTGAGTTCCTGACACATACAGTGAGCAAAGACAGTATCTTACATTTCTCTAGGATTTAAATGCAATTGAGGATAGAAACTTTACTCAAAACCTTAAAAATGTTGCATGTTAATTTTAGTACTTTCAAAAAGTACTGTGTGCATATTTAACCACTGAAAAAATATTTTAGATGTGGGTTAGGAGTTCCAAGGGGCTAAAGTTGATCAGAATTAAGGAACTGCAAGAGCAGGGACTTCAGTTACTATTGGTGAAAAGCATTTCTCCAATGTTGATTCTTAAATTGCAACAGAGTGAAATAGAGAGAAGGAGAGGTGAAAAAATTATTTATTCAGGTATTTTGCATTTCATTCAGTGTTTTGAACACAATCCAAAGGAGGCAGTGACAGAGAGCTTTTGTCTGTGGGTGTTTCATGGGGAATAGCAAAGAAGTATGTCTTGGTTTAGTTCTTGTTGGATGAATGTTACCATAACAAAACTAACATGGCTGTTGTTCTCAGCCATCATTGTAAACTGCTTTGAAGATCCAGGAGGACAGAAGTTTTGCTTCTTCCAGCAATTGAGCTGAAGCTCACTGAAGTCAATGTCAACCTTCCCGTTGACTTCAGTAGCATTTGGATCAAAATTCTGGTTGAGGCTTGCAGCAGACTGACTGAGAAAGTAGGAGAATTAGAGTGTTACCATCTGTTCAGTACAAAAAAAATGCCTGACTTTCCAGTTACATTGACTTGGAACTTCTCATAGGCACTCAGGTATTTTAATACTGTATTTATTTGATGTAATTATTGATGGTGGAGAGCAATTTATGATATAATACTAGAAAATAAAAATAACAGCAAAATTATTTAATTAAGACAAGGCTGTGTGCTCAGAATGTGAGGGATTCAGTGTAGGAAACTGGATTGTTCCCTTCATCAGAAATATTTTTGCATATCCTAGAAATGTTTCTTAAGTTATCAGTTACGTTACAAAGCAGGTTTAAGGTAGATTGATATTAAGGCATGTCTATCTGTCACATCCACGGAATTGCAGGTAAGAATATGCATTAATATGTTTGGCATCATGCCAAAATGTTCTACAGTATCTTTTTTACTCTAACTTGTTTTTGTTCAAAGTTTCAAGTGGACAGGAAGTGAATTATTTCTCTATCAGTCAAAGGAAGCAATCGCAGGGTGCTCTGAAGGTTGTTCATAGAACGGGATTTCTTGGGAGTTGTTTTGTGGTTTTGTTTGTCTTATTGACTAAGAGAAAACAGAGAAGTTTTTGGCAAGATAAGCTTGTCTCTACTTCCTACCTGAGTGTGCCCCAACACTTCTCTGTATTTGGTGAAATCTCTATTGTCTTCCTTCTTTTTTTTTTTTTACTACCAACAGATAATACCGGTCCCAGAAAGTTCACCACACCACGCCACACATCATTGTGCCGTGACGTCAGGCAGCCTGCTGAGGGAGAGTTGTGTTCCTCCTGGTGGTTAGATCCTGGAACATTTGGGCAGTTCTGCTAAACCAGCCCAGGGCAGGTCATGTTGACACACTGCTGATAGACAGGCAGTGGCCTGTGTACTTTGTCACCGTGAACAACCGTGTGGGTTACAGACGGCACTGTGGTGGCAGGAAAGTGCAGCTGCAGTCCCTGGGGTGCTGAGCTCATTGAGAAGCAGGAGCTGAGGTCCCCTGTGTCAATCAGATTTCCACTGCCTGGAAAGAGAGCATAAGAACATGAGCTCATATGTAGGTGGTTACCATCATTTGTACGTATCCAATCCATGAAAAGACCCATGGAAGCCAAAAGGCAATGTATAATCCAGCTGCCTCAGAATGATACGTATTTTGGCCACTGACAGTGTGGCATAAAATTTAGCTAAAATCTCTGCAGTTATTCATACAAAATCAGTGTATCTATATGTCTTGCTAAAACTGGTGTTGGTGTTTACAGGCAGATTTGGGAGGACATTCAGTAAATGGAGGAAAGACTGGTGTGGTTTTGGTCATAAATTTGGCAGAGGATGGAAAGTCTCCAAGAGGCAAAGTTCAATGCTAGCTTCCATCACAGGAATGCTGAGCTGGATGAATATTTGGTTTGGCTCAGCATGGTCATTATTAATAAATCTAGGAAGGCAGTGAGTAATATTGTTGTTGGTCAAACAGTTTTGTATTTGCAAATGAAGAGTAAGCAGGTGAAGGTGCAGATGAAGAAGCTCTCATTTGGAGGGAACCAAGCAGAAGAGAAGCCAAGGAATAGAGAGAGGCATATTGGAATGTGGATGTTTAAAAGATGGAATGAGAAATTAAATCTTTAGAATTGAAGATCAGAAATGGAGATTAATGAGTTGTATATGATCTGTAAAGATGTAAATTTAAGATTAAATGGAGTTACTTTTTCTTTTGGAAGAGACAGTCAATTGCATCATCAAAACTGAGATGTTCGGTGGACCAGTTTGAGGCATGAGAAAATGAAGGAAGGTGACTAGAAGGATAAGGGATTTGCAAAATAGAACTACTAACTCATTCTTTCAGGCCAAAGCTGGGCAAAAAAATGGAGTCAAGAAATGCATGTACACTATGAGAAGCTGCTCTGGGAATAGAAAGGATTTATTTATCTTAATGTAAGGGTTGGGAATCATCTAACTAAATGTAATTAATTGAGCTAATCACTCTAGGCTCCTTTTAACCTATTTCTAGTTTATAAATTTCAATTAATTTTACCCAACTGTACATATCTAACAGAGGTCAGATAAATGTCTCCCTGAGTGCAGCTATTGCTTTCCACTTAAGTATTATCTTAATACATTTCCCAGGCTAGAGCAAGTGTCTGTAAATATCTACATGGTAGGCACTGCACTTTAGCTCTTCAAAAATCAGATGCTCAGGTTAAACTTGGGGACAGCTAAACACATTTGGAGAGTGATTCACCTGTCCTTCCCCACTGAGGTGAGACTAATGAATTAGCTTAAACCAAACTTAGGTGGCTGGAGGATCACCTGCTACATTGCTTCAAAACCTTTTTGAGATCTATACGTCTTGCAAGTGAGCCGTTTAGGGAGGTTCTATGAGTAGTCAAGCAGGTTTGTCGCATAAGGGACTGAAGTGAGGTGGCTGATGGATATTTGTAATACTTGAAAGAAATTTCTCTGGGAAAATCAGCCTCTGGTAATTGCAGACAAATGAAGGTGACCTCCAAATGGATGTAAGAGAAGAAATGGATGTAACAGAATGAGCAAGCAAAGGGAAAAAAGCAGGTAAATGTGCAGGAGGTCTGCAGGGAAGACAGAAAAAGATATTGGAGTCTGGTATTGGAGAGCTGAAGGAAGGGGACCATGGAGACACAAGCTTTGGACAGTCAAGTGAAAGCATGAAGGGAATGGATGTTAATGTGTACATACATTAATGAGCTTTCTTATGTGAGTTTTAGGGCCTTTATTTGTGAAGTGGTGGAACCTCAGCCATTCCACAGTGTCAATACATTACTGCATTCCCAGTAAGAGTTTGCCATTCAGAACAGCTGTACTCATCCGACAATTAGGGAGCTTTATTTCTGAAAAGATTAGAGGGACTTAACTTTATAGATTTTGTTCCTTTTGAGAAGGAATTTTTTGAGAAGTAGCTTAGTAAATTACTGCGTCTGACTGTGGTTTTTTTCCCCCCCTATAGTTTCTTTCACCAAGTGGTACTTAAATACTAAAGATAGTTTGTTGATACACAGTCTCTCTGGACAGAGAGTTAGTGCTTACAATGCCTACCTATTTTTCTTCAAAGTAACACATTGATTAAACAAGCTGTTTTTACATGTAAAATGAGTAACTAGAAGTTTTATGGGAAGTACAGCTGGTTGTAGTGGGTGTAAGGTCTCTTCTTTCAGTCGTAGCTTAGCAGCATGCAACGATGGTTACATAAGCTTGAAATCACAGCCAGCAAGCACAAGGTAATGTGCAGAGATAGATGTGCCTCCCAAAATGTCACATACTTCCAGATGTCCTCATAGAAAACAGCGCAGCAGAGACCAAACACGCACTACATATTGCAGTAAACTTACAAAGTTCAAAAAAACTCAGGAAATATCCAGATACAAGTAACCCCTTCCTTTTTTTACTCCCTCTTCATCAATTAATATTTGATCTCTCAAGTTTGAACCTCAGCATATTCTACAGAATACCTTACGAAAATCAATCTTGGATGCTGAATGAGGTGTTTTGAATTTCTGGTGCCTAGAAATCTTCTGCTCACATTATCCTGCAGGAGAAAATTACCTGTCTGTCTGTTGCTGCCCTAAAAAGGGTAAATATATTACAACCTCTTCTCTTCTTACTAGTCTGCTCTGCACCAAGAGCAGAAGGTGTCGTTTCTCAAGAACTTTTCTAGTTGATTGATACAATTCAGTTAAACTCAGAGCAGTTGTTTCAGGCAAAAACTTTACTTCACCTGGAAGGTCATGCCTCATCTTCAGGCCTGAAGAAGAGTTTGTGTGTTAAGCAATTGTCTGGTTTTTTTAACTACTACCAGCCTGCAGCTTTGCAGTACAGAATGGCAATAACAAAACTTATGGTATTACTGACAGTGGCTGCTGATCTTGCTTTTGTAAAGGGTATTGGTTTGGATAAAATAAAATTATAACATGGATCTAAACCACATCCTTTCTCACAAGCAGTGAAACCAGTGCTGGTATTAATGCTGTGTCCATGAAATGGCAACAGGGAGATGGGTTTTGGGGGTAGGATTAGTTTGTGCCACTATTTCTCTTAAGGTCTCAAAGGCATGGTATCTTGACTTGTGTCTGTATAAAAGATAGTCTCTTATCAGCCTGGCCTCTCTTGCAGAGTCGATTTATAAGTCAGACATTACATTATATTTGCTCTTTGGTGCTGAATTAAAAAAATAACATCAAAGATTATAGGCCTTGATTAATGTGGGTAAATCACTACTAAAGAATGTGAATGTCTATTCTATTTTTTTGAAGAATGTATACATGATTGTTTATTTCTCTTGGCAAAATGGATTGTTATGATTTTAATTTGTAGTGTGGAATATTTTATATGTAAAATATTTATGTTTCAGCTTTATTTGATATCTGATGTGATAGATGTTAACTATCAAGTATCTTCAGTGAGCTATTACGAAATCTTCCTTCCTGTTCTAGATTTCAGCAAAGTTCAGTAGGCTTGGTATGTAATCAGTCAATGCCTTACTCAAACTAGCAAAATGTTAGACCAAGCCTCTTCTGTGGCCTGGCCAAACCTCTCAGCCCAGCTTCTCAGCTAAACACTGGTTCATGGAATCACCCTGTGGATTATGCAACTCCTTCCATTTGTTGGAGATGGCTGTACTCACTGGTGACTATCCCACTTCTTACTTTAATGTCCTAACAGAAGAGAAATAGGAGGGGAAAAGGGAATTTGGGAATTAGTCATCTGTCATGACTGTTTGGAGATAGCTGGATATTAATGAAAACAAGATACCAAGGCAAATATCATCAAGCATTTGGGTAAGTGAATTTACCATCCGCCCCAAAAATTATTCAGCACAGAGTATTCCTTAAATTTTGGTTTTTGCTTGGCCTGTATTTAAGAAATATGTGTTTGGCTGTGTTTGTTTTGTTTTGCTCTTTTTTTTTTTAAAAAATGTTTTTTTTGATTTGTTTTTTTTTTTTTTTTCTTTTTTTTTTTTTTTTTTTTTTTTTTACTCTTGGAAACTGGGGTCAGGTTCTGCAAATTTGTCTTACCTCAATTTTAAAGTTGTTAAAGTATTCTTGTTAGTACTACCTACCTGGAAATTTATTTTAGTTAACTAGGTCAGCTCATAATTACAGTTTACCAACATACGTTAGATGTAGGGGACGAATTCCAAGGACAAAAAGCAGCTATAAAAATTGTATAGTCAGAATAAACGCGACAATAAAGAAAACAGAAATTTTGAAGGAAAACCCAAAGTTAATTGATGCTATCTGGTGAATTTCCATCACAAGAGCTGCAGAAAAATAAAACAATCGTGTTCTTTGGGAGCAATCACTCACACTTTCAGACAATATAAAATTTATAATGCTATAATCAAGTGGCATTGGAAAAGCAGAATGGGAAGGTTGTTTTAGTGCTAAATGTGCTTGGTTTTGTGCTGCCCAACAAAGATCTACAGATGAGGGCGGGTTATTTTCTGTCCATTTGCTTTTGTTTCTCTGAGTAACACCTGCTCTAACGAGTTTGTAATCTGAAAGTAAATAACTGAGCAGGGAGGAGGAAATGGACACGGCACACATACTTGAGAATAAACAGCTGTCAAATGGCTGGTGTTTCAGAAAGCACACAGCTTTGATGGAGGATCTGATTCAGCTTGAATGAAGGAACTGATCACACCCAGTTGTCAAACTTTCCTAACTGAAGAATTACTTGAGAGAATTGTAGAACAATACATTATCCTCTTCAGATTATGGAAATATTTCCACAGTTTGGCAGGTAGGGAGGAGCTCTGAAAGGATCAGCTACCCACTGATGGGGTGAGTGTGCGAGTTGTAAAAGGAGCATGGTTGTGCTTCTTTCTCTTAACTTGAAGTTTAGGGAGGCTCATGCCAGAGAGACTAAATTAAATAGTAGTGCATTAAAGGGGCATGAGCTTCACCTAAGTCTCTGTATGAAACTGCGAGAACTTGAATTTATGTGTACGTGTTTGGCTGCCTAGCACTCTTTCCTTCAGTGTCTTTCTTTTTGTCCATCTGGTATTAGAATAATACCAACTTGCTTTCAGATGAAAGTTCATCCCTGCACAAGGAGACTCTGCTATCAAGAGAGGAATATAAAAGGCAAGCTTTAATGAGTAGCTTCACCAGTTTTCCTGAATTTGTTTCTGTGTTTGGTGTAAATTAGAGAGGTTGCAGATTCAGTTCCTTTTGATGTCAGTGGTATTAGTCCAGGGTTCCTGGATTTAAGGTGATTTAAGACACCAAATATTTAAACAGGGCTTGCCTGATTCTATAGAATATGTTTAGCTCTATTTAAGACAAAGCATTACCAAATAAGTATTTGACCATTTTTTTCTAGTCAATTTCCCATTGTGTCTGTTGCAGCCTGGAAGGTAGACTTGGCTCAGGAGCTGCCATGTTTTCCTTCTATTTGACAAAGATACTCTGCTTAATTCTTCTCAGTATGGAGAATTCTTCTTGCCAGAACGGCTTTGGTGGTTTGATGGTGTTCCATTTTACAACCCCGATCCCATAGAATGGGGTGTTAGTGTTACCTTGTATGGGAATGTCACTCTGGAAAACAGAGGGCAATGTTCTGTCAGCCACACTTAAGGCACTCCTCAAGCTTAGACAACATTCATATCCAAATGGAAAGCAAGTACTCTATGCAGAGTTCAGTAAAACAGCTATTAAACAAAGAAATAGGTGCAGAGAAAGATCATGTAACATCCCATAACCTGTAATCTATACCAGACTGTCAGAATAAAGTAATTATCAGAATTCTTAATTACATTTCCCAGAGACAGATTATTTTTGGTCAAGTCTCATTCTCCAAAATGCACACTTTCTTTACATGAGGAACCTACCTTTCATCCAAGGTTCCTGTTGAGAGAAGACTCATTCACATTTTTACCCACCCTCCAGCCCTTCAGCTCCTCTCAGCTGTGCCAACAGAACTCTGTTTGACCAGCTTCTTCATTGCCATGGAACCTTTGGAAAGCCCTTCCCAGTTGTACAGATGTCAACTAAATACCGGTTTGAGAAAACAAAAACAAAAACAAAACCAGAATCCCCTGAACCATTTGCAGACTGCCAATACAACACTTCCTGAATACACTTTGTTAAACTGGGAGTCAGAGTACTCTAATGTTATCTGTTATGTTGGAGTCAGTATGCAACAGCTCTTTTTCCTAGTCTTTGTAAGTACAAGTTGAACTGGCAGCTCTGTTGGAAATAGGTTAATTTCAGTAGTTTCTTGCCGCTTCTTCATTCCACAGTATTTTACATTATATTTATTCATAATTTATTTTTAGTCACATTTCATTTGTGAATAATGTATGTCAGGTATTATGGTGATATTTTTTCACTTCATAAATCAAAGGAGAGCTATTTCTGTAATAGTTTATTACCTGAAAGCTGTGATTAAGTCTGTCTGTTTAATTTTGGTTCTGATTGCCAATGCAAAGAGTTAAGCATGTGCCCAACTATAAGTAAATGCTGTTGTCACTTAGTAAATGTGAGCGTTCACCCTTTATGCTTTCAGCATGGAAAAATATAGGTCACAGTGGTTTTGATTATTCTTTGAATTTTTGTAGAATCTGGACCTTTATTTCACTCATTTCTGTGGTAATTGAGCACTTTGATGACATCAAAATTTTACACACTAGAAAAGCCTGTAATTCAAATTTTATAATGCTGTCACTTGTGTACATGTTTAAGGTTACTCAAAGAATTCATTGCATTTCCAAGTAAGATGATTAGAACAGAGTTTCTAAAATGAGGCTAGATAGAAATTCCTAAAATTGTCTTGAATCTGCTGTTTGGAGTGCCTTGTGCAATAAAAATACTTTGTGTATTTCACTTATATTTTAAAAATTGATAAGGCACAAATCTAGATGAGCTAGAAGGTTTGGTTTTCATTCTTCTCCAATGAGTAGGTGTCTGCTGACATCTGGGAAGGACTGTAAAACCTACATTTGGGAAGATGCAAATGAACTAAATATTTCTCCTAAACCAGATTGGTGCCAAAAATCCACTAACTGATGCTTTACAACTTTGTGAAAACTGAAAGAGGTTATTCCTCCTTTTCCAAAGATGATCCTCAGTATGCATATTGCCAACACTTCCCCAGAAGAATGACTTGAGCTCTGGACCTTACCTCACAGAGTAGTGAGATAATTGCATAATTAAAAAAAAAATAAATATAAATTCCTGTCAGAATCCCCAGGTGCCTTGTGAATGAATTTTGTATTCACTCTGCAATTTCTCAGTTCATATATTATCTATGCGTAGTTATTTTCCATATGTGACAAATTGGAAATAGCTTTTTTTTCTTGGTTTCATCTCAGGAGGTGGAAACTTATTTCTGCAAATATATCTTTTTGCAAATGTAAGCTTTTTTTTTTTAGTGAAGATGATAAGTTGCTCTAGGATAAAAAAATTATTAGGGAATTTTCCTTAGAGACCATTGAGAATTCTCTCCTCAGAAGAGAGACTACTGGGTGGCTAAGGGGAAAGAAAGTAGGACAGACCACAGCAAGTGAGAAGTCATTATGGAAATAGGTAAAAACTTTAGTTCACCTTTTCTGTTCCATCCTTACCCATGCTGAATATGAACTGGATTCCTCTGAAGAGCTTGACTGTGCTTTTTAACTTGACCTAGGACTCTCTTAAGACAGTGTTTAAATTTAAAGGGCTTGTTAGGAAGATGTAACTGTAGCAACAGAAAAGTAGTATTTTTCAAATTTGACAAAAAGCTTTAGTGTCCTTCTTGACTGAATCTTCCAGATTTCACAGTACTAATTTTTTTCAAAGTCATGTATGGTATTTGTTAGATGAATTACCAAAAAATAGTCAAGGGGTGCAAAGACAAAAAGGATGATTTCAGAGATAATCTTACCTACAGTAATGTTTTGCCATTCCACTATATGAGGCTTTAAAATATTAATAGAGTGATGATTCCATTTTTCCGTGGATCTGCTGGGGCACTCTGTTGGTGGATCAGCTCTCCAGGCTGGTATGAGGCCCCGTAGATCTGAGGATATTCCAGGGTGATGGATGGCTGGCGTATGGGAAGGTCACACCAACATGAGTGTTATGATCTTTTGCCCCATTCTTACCTTCTTTGCCTCAGCAAGTGCTACTGGTTTCTGTCAGAGAATGGTTTAATCTGATATAGGTCTTTGTATGGTTTGCTCCTTTTGACAAGAGCAAACTGAGTGAGCACAAATAGCAGCCCTGAATAATGCCTGGGTTCCCCTACAGACTGATGGGGCCAGGAGACTGCAGTGCAGAGGGTATTCTGAAGAATGATAGAACAATTCTGATGTGGACAAAGATTCTAGGTGCAGGTATTCAGAAACTTTCCTTAGAAGAAAAAAAGATATATTCACAGTAATCGTGAATCAAAAATTATGCTAGTACTTGCTCATTAGGCTGTGAATAAGTAATATTTAATAAGAAACAAAATTCCATGGATTTTTTTCTAGTGAGCTGCTAGTGCAGTGCTAAGTGTGGGCAGAAATACAGTAGTTAAATGAGTTTTTTGTAACTGTGTTCTGGCCAGAAGTCTCTGTATTATTAAAGTGCTCCCACTGGGTTCCCATAGCCATGGGAAGTATGTAACTAACTTTGGTGGGAGAAAAAGCCCATGTATTTGCATTGTACTTTGGATTTCAGGCCAGGTGAGAAAGTGTGAATGGAAAAATGTTACATCAAGGCAGAACACACACAGTATTATGGTCTGCTGAGCTGGATCATTCTACCCAGCTAAGCCAGGCCACCCCTGCCTCCTCCTGCATTTGCTTTCAGACTGTGTGGCAGTCCTGCACGGCAGCGTGTGAGAGCTGGTGAAAACATGGACTTTGGAGTAAGCAAATGCAAGTGGGATTTCAGCATGGCCTTCAGCTAATTTATGTGCTCTAGGTGATGGGAAGGAACACAACTAGGATTTGTTTTACTTCTTGGGTGTGAAATAATAAAAGTGCACCTTTGTGCATGACATCTGTGTTAGAGGAATGATTAAATTGCAAGCACACTGAATTTAAAGAGAAAATAGCTCAATAGTGCACTCAGAAAACAGGTAATTGAATGAAGTAGAAAGAAGTACAGTAAGTGTGCTGATTTATCATGTTCTTATATCAAATTGGTGGATATTATAACCACAGCTGAACCCATCTTTTTCATTGCCTTGGTTTACTTTCACAAATGAACAAAGAAGTTAAAAAGTCTTTCTTTGTGGAGACAAACAAACCAAGGATGATAATATTAGTGAGAAAGGCAATTCAGATTCAAGAAGATCCGTTACTATTTTGTAACCCTGAAGTCACAGACTTTAAAGAATCATAACTTTTGAAGCCTTCTTTAAAGGAGGAAGGTGAAAGATTTTTAAAAAAAATTAAACTGCATTGCTCCTTTTAATAGTACTTCTAGTTGTTTGAATAGGCAGTTTAAAACAGAACAGTTCTTTGAATCTTCAAGCTATCAGAACAGGTTTGTCCTAAAACAAGCCTATAGGTATGTGTTTAACACTTTCTTTAAAATTAAAATAATGAAGGAAACATTTAACTTTTCACCCAAAATTACTATAGTGACAGAAAATGGCAGTTGTTCCTCTAATCTCTGGCTGTTGTATATAGGTTATTTGAGCAATGATTGTGAATTTTTGCTTGAAGAGCAAGACATCTCAAATTGCTCCCAAGTGCAGTATGGCTATTAGATACCCTAGAGCTGCTATATTTAACTTCTTTAGCCACTGGTTTTCTGTGATCATTAGATTAAAACTCTTAAGTGTAGTACAGATACTAAAGTTATGTTTTACAGGACCCAACAGAACAAAGAAATACATTATATTTTGGGATGCTTTTGTCTGTGCAGTTCTTGTGGTTTTTTGTATTCACTCCTTAATTGCAGAAGAGAGTGTTCCTTGAAGAGGTTTTAATTTTATCTGTACAACATTTGGAATTTTTTCTTTATGGGAGCTTCTCCTATTTCAACGTTTGTTTTTGCTCCAGGGCAAAAAAAAAAAAAAAAAAGTATTAATTGAATAAACCATTAAAAAAAAATATTTTTGCAGAAGGTAAAATACTGAATTATTTAAAAATTTGGGTTGTTTATCTTAACACTGAACTTTTTCAGCCTGAACTGCAAAGTTTTTCAGCCTGAGGGCAGAGTGAAGAATTTGCCAGTCCTCATCCTAGAAGTTGTATCCTCAGATCTCATGTGTCCATGATGGGCAGCAGGGCCCAGTCTTGTCACTGGGCCAGGCTTCCCTGTTCACCTGATCCAGGAGGCCACACTCTGGACCGGGCACTTGAGACATCCGAAATCAAAGTCACAAAATCAGAATAGAATCACAGCATGGTTTGGGTTGGAAGGGACCTTTTAGAGGTCACCTGGGTTGTCCAGACCCCCTGCAATGAGCAGGGACATCTTCAACCAGATCAGGTTGCTCAGAGTCCCATCCAGCTTCTTTCTTTTCTCTGAAGTCCCACCATTCATATCTGGCTCAGATGCATTGTAGTGTTAAATTTACCTCAAATTAAATATTTTGATTCTATTATTGGTTTCATTCGAACTATCTTGCGGAACCTCTGTTTTCTGAAATCTACATTTTTATTTGAAAGATCTGTTGACAGTCTCTGTCAGCTTTAGTTTATATAAGGATCAAGATGTTCAGAGAAGTCAGTTGGTTTTGTTAAAAAAACCCCCAAACAACACAAAATAAAGCAATATTTTAATTTTTCTTATACAAGAGCAGAATGTGAGTGAAATTTTCATGAAAATGGTATTTCTGTTTTTACTTCTCCTTCTTGAGGTGTCTGCC
The DNA here is from genome assembly GCA_013397115.1 of Edolisoma coerulescens. Lineage (NCBI taxonomy): Eukaryota > Metazoa > Chordata > Aves > Passeriformes > Campephagidae > Edolisoma > Edolisoma coerulescens. The sequence goes on along the minus strand of VWZW01003558.1, from coordinate 1,784,569 downwards.
ACCTGGTCTCAGTTTTTTTATACTGGGAAAAGGAATCCTGTTTCTCAACTCTCTTCAAACAATGTGTTGGTTTCACTAAAATGTGTGTGGTTTTATGCACTTTCAAAAGCTCCAGCTTTTACAAAATATCACAAAATGTGTGGATATCTGTCCTGCAGTGGGAATTACAGCAAAATGGGTTCTGCACAATTTTTCAATTATTTTCTAATCCCAGGCAGACTGGAAGCTACACCTATCAACAAACCTCATGGGAAATAGCAACATGTACCAGATTCCTTTTCAGCTCTAGCAATTTAGTACTTACTCAGGAATTAGACTGTGTTAGATTAGATATTTAATAATCTGGGTTTTTTTTCTTAAATTGCTTTTGATAAGAAACACTTCAACTTTCTTTTCTAAGAAAACATGCTGGATTTTTAGTTATGGGGTGTGGGATTCATCTCACTTCAGACCTCTGCAGTTGAGTCAGTCACTCTGTGTCCCATTTATAGTCACTGAAGGGGAAGAGGTACTCATGGGACATTTTTGATCTGACCTATTTTACGTGTCTGCGTCAGGAGGAGATGAGTGGTACTCCAGGAACATTTGGCAAGCTGACTGAATTTCCATCAACTGCAGAAGCAGCTAAGTGGGAGCAAAGGCTGTGTTAGAGACAGCGGAGTGTAGAGGAGTATGAACTCCCAGCCAAACTTTCTGAAATATCTCCATGAACTTTTTAAAACTTGAGGTCTGCATTTTAACTTCAAATGGGATAGTTTTCAAATCCTCTGTCCTAAGAGTACTTTGTAGTGCTAAGGTTTATAATCTTTAGTGGTGCCTTTGTTACACTTAAAAAACATCACGTAGAAGGTAAATATACTCTCATGCAAAGTTTTTAAAATGAAGAGAATCACAGTAATAGGATCTCTGTAAAAGGATAGCACTGTCTTCCTTCTCTTGAAGCACTTTTTGGCTCTACAGTAATGGAGTATCTTATGATTTGGGATTAAATGATATTTTTGAAAAGTCAATTATTTTGACTTTTTTTTTAAGCAGCCTTCTCATTTGTAAATTAATTCTTAGTTTGAAATAAGTAATGAAAATATAAGAATTTCCCAAGTAAATTCTAAGCAATCACTAACTTTAAACTGAAAAGATGCAGTTAAATTCCAGTTTTTTTCTAATCTCAAAAAACTTTTGGCCATGGTATATAATCATTCAAATGCACTAGCACACACACACTTGGCTGAAAATACATTCCTTCCTTCTTATTCTTCAGTATTCCAAGTTCCATAATTTTTGATGATTATTTGCTTTATGATGCTTTGCTCATGTTCAGCATAGCTGGTTTTTTCCCCAGAGTACTAACTTATCTTGATACTGTGAAAAGTTCAGATACTTTTTAGGGACTTTCCTTTCCCTTGTGCATATTAGAAAACAAACCTCTCTTTAATCTGATGCAGACTGCTTTGTATATCAAAATACTGCCTTTTTTTCAAATATCTACAATGAACTATATAGTGCTTATTTATTGTATGTTGCCACGAAACAGGTTGGAAATTTTTAAGATCTTTGAAAAGATGCACTTCCAGCCTGAAGGAGTTGATCAATCAGGTAAGGCATATAATTAATACAAGGATTTAGAGGCTGCATGAATTAATAGTAGTGTAAAGATGGTTAACAATATGCTGTTTAAATTAACTTTATTTGACAGTGAATTCTTTTCTGTAGTGAAGTAAGAAGAAAAATATTTAGCTCATTGAAGAAAGAACTATATTGTAGTCACTGTGTGCTGGCAACCCAATTGCCCCAGGCCTGAGGGGCTGAAAAATCCGTGGATATGGGTAAGGAAGGATTGAGAACTGGTCACACACAGGGACATCTCCTATGCTGGCCCATGACAGTCCAGAGGGACTGAGATGAGCATTAATAAATAGAGGAGAAGCTGTAACTCGGTTCAGAAAGGGAGCTCCAAATGTACTAACAGCACGGAAGGCAACAGCAAACAAGAGTAAAATAAGTCGGAGGACTCAAGTTGTTTGACTGGAGAGGTGGGGGTGATGGGAGAAGAGAGAAATATTAGGAAGCAGATTATGAAGGGCTTTGAATGTCAAGTGGCCATACAACAGGATTTGATTCCTGTTTCCTGCTATGTGACATTAGGCAAATCATGACATTTCTCTGGTTTTTATGAGTTGAAAATGTGGATAATGCTTGCATACCAAGTAGCAAACTGTGGTGACAGCTCTGATCTTGGTGCAATGTAAATGAGATATTTAATTTACTAATTTTAAAAATTCTTAAATGAACATGGTGATGTAAAGGCATTAGATTCACACTTTCCTTGAACTTACTTTTTGTAGTACTCATTAACATATTTTTCTGTAATCAAGATTTCTGCAGAGCTTGATTTCTGTACACAAAGCTTTTTATTTATGGAAAGCAAGTTTCTGCAAGGTGATTTTCTTTCTATCTCTAGCCGTATTGAATAGTTAATGAGGAAATGTCCTTCTCTTTGTACTTCATGATCCTAAACTTTTTGTTAAAATACATAGGTAGGAGATTATATTGTGTCACTAACTGTTAAATTTAGTGTGCCCATTCATTACATAAGAAAAACATGTGCAGTACCATTCCCAGCTGCAGAAGCAATCCTTGCATGTATTGATTTTATTTTCCAAATAAGAACTTACCCCATAAGATATGCTCAGAGTGGTACAGTTTGTAAAAGCAAAATACAGCACAGCAGAGAAACTGCATTGTTCTGGAGGGAATGCTTGATTTTACACAGGTATTCCTTTTCTTGGAGATGAAAAAACCGTAAGACTTGAATCTGTTTGAAGTTCAAGAATTGTTGTGATATCTGTGATGATCCTACACAATATTATCTCTAAGAATTCTTGTCTACCATGTCCAGCTGGCTAAAGTACCATGGCTCATGCTGGTAGATGATGACCAGAGCTGCATTTTACACCCTTTCACTGCCTCTTATCTGGATTTCAAGTAGGAAAATACACTGTGGTTTAAAGTTACTGTTCTTTAATAAAGGGTCATTAATCCAGAAAAAGGCACTGGGTGAATTCAGCAACACAGGCAGAGGTGAGTTGGATTCTGTTTTGATCACTGGTTTCCAGCAGATCAAGCTCAAAGCCTACACTCTTGTTTGTAAGAACACTGCTGGAAACTGCACGGGCAAGACTGAGAGAAATTCACACAGAAAGAGAGAAATAGAGAAAAAACTTCTAAAAGTTACATATTAGTCATGTCACTTGACGTGCAGTGGAAAACAGTTGGATATGATAGCAATCCAAAACCACATAATGACAATAAGTTCTTCATAAAAATACCATTAAGCTCACTTTTGAAGATGGTAATAATTTTATTGACATTTAAGAAAACTTATCTTTTCTAAAGTTAACATTTTATGCAAAATGATTGAGACATCTGGAGAAAATCTATATCTGAATGAGTCAGTTTGTGGGTTGTTGAGTCGGTGGCTTAGGTAAATTAAAATGAAAATAGTTTTTCTTTCTGTTGGTATTTTGATGTTTCTCTCATCTGCAGTAAGTAAACAATTTGCTGTTAATGTTACTCGTATTTTTATTAAAATTATACTTACTATTGATTATGACTGGGGAAGCCAAGTGCTTCCCACTGTAGATTAAGACCCAAGTTCATGACCACCTAAGGAATCTGAATATACATAAGTTTATGGGACCTGATGAGATGCATCCCAGAGTCCTGAGGGATTTCGGTGATGTAGCAGCCAAGCCACTCTCTGTGATATTTGAAAAGTTGTGGCAGTCAGGTGAAGTCCCAGGTGACTGGAAAAAGGGAAATGTTGCACTCACCTTAAAAAAGGGTAGAAAGGAGGACCCTGGGAACTCCCAGCCTGTCAGCCTCACCTCTGTGCCTGGGAAGATCATGGAACAGAACTTCCTACTTGGGCACACAGGGGACAGGGAGGTGATCTGACATAACCAGCATGGCTTTGCCAAGGGCAAGTCCTGCCTCACCAATCTAGTGGCCTTCTGTGATGGCCTGACTCCCTCAGTGGACAAGGGAAGGGCTATGATGTCATTTATCTGGACTTCCATAAAGCTTTTGACACAGTCCCTCACCACACCCTTCCCTTGAAACTGGAGATAGAAGGATTTGATGTGTGGACTGTGCAGTGAATAGGGAGTTGGTTGGGTGGTTGTATCCAGAGAGTAGTGATCAGTGGTTGATCTCCTGATGGAGATCAGTGACAAGTGGTGCCCTCAGGGGTCTGTACTGGGGCCACTGTTATTTGATGTCTTCACCAATGACACAGTGAGAGTGAGTGCACCCTCAGCAAGTTTACAGGTGACACCAGGCTGAGTGGTGTGCTTGATGTGCCTGAGGGATGGGATCCATCCAGAGGGACCTGGACAAGCTCGAGACCTGGCCCATGGGAATCTCATGAGGTGTAATATGGTCAGGTGCAAGGCACTGGACCTCGTTTGGGGCAACCCCTGTTATCAACACAGGCTGGGGGATGAACAGATCGAGAGCTGCCCTGCCCAGAAGGACTTGGGGGTGCTGGTGGGTGAGAGGCTGGACATGAGCCAGCCATGGCACTCACAGCCCAGAAATCCAGACGTGTCCTGGGCTGCATCCAAAATCCTGTGGGCAGCAGGGGAGGGAGGGGATTCTGTCCCTCTTCTCCACACTGGTGAGACCCCACCTGGAGGGCTGCATCCAGCTTTAGGGTCCTCAAAATAAGAAGGACGTGGAACTGTTGGAGAGAGTCCAGAGAACCAGAAAGATGATCAGAGTGCTGGAACACAGCTCTGCTGTGAGGGAAGGCTGAGAAAGTTGGGAGTGTTCAGCTTTGGGGTGACTTTATAGCAGCCTTCCAGTGCCTGAAGCCAGGCCTATAAAGAGGCTGGAGAGGGACTTTTTACAAGGTCGTATAGTGACAGGACAAGGGGGAATGGCCTTTAGATGAAAAAGGGTAGGTTGAGATTAGATATTAGGAATAAATTCTTTACTATGAGGATGGTGAGACAAGGATCAGGTTGTCCAGAGAAGTTGTGGATGTCCCATCCCCGGAAGTGTTCAAGGCCAGGCTTAGGGAAAGGTGTCCCTGCCCACAGCAGGGAGGTTGAAACTGGATAATTTTTAAGGTCCCTTCCCACCCAAACCATTCAATGATTCTGTGATTCTGTGACCCAAAATATATTTATAATATCCAGTGTAATAAAACCTTTCTGTACTTACACAAAAAGTTGGGTTTGAAACATGGAGATTTGGACTGAGAAGAATTTGGGGAGTTTACTCGACAGCTTTGTAGTTCTGGTAACTGAAAAAATTCATTTAATTTGTCAAGAAAAAAGTCGTAATAAGTGGTGGAAAATAAAACCTGAAACTGAATAAATTATTGCTAAAAGATGAGGTTTTTTTAATCACTGGGATGATAAGTCATCAAAATTATTCAAATGGGGCATATGGTGAAATACTTTCATTCAAACAGAAATTGTGGACTAATTGCAGTGACCACCTGATGATACTTGATGAAATTCTCTGATGTTTTTAATATAGAATGTGCTCACCATGGTCTTTTCTGACCTTGAAATCTATCAATCACTCCCATATGACAGAGTGCATTACTGTGAAATGTATTCTGTACAGATTTTTTTCTTTTTCACTGTTCCTCTACTGTTCACACAGTGTGAATGGTGGTACCTATTGATTCTGGAGTAAAATTATTTTATGGTGGTTTTATTATTAAAACAAAGCAATTTTTAATTATTCTAAATAATAAGGTCTTAGAAAATCTTGCCAATCTTACCAGCATAAAAAGACCAAAGTATTGTTTTATTGAATGTATTTTGTAATGGGTTGACTGTAGAAGTTGGTGAGGGTGGTAATTTTGTATTCATACTTTTGTCATACTTATGGCTTGTAGTCATGTAAGAAAACATAGTTAAACATTTCTTATTATTTCTGTAAAATCTGCAGAAGGAAAGGATGGAGGTCCCCATTCTATAATAACAAAAGCTAGTGGAAAATGTTTTTTTACCCTTTGTACTATTTTTAAATTGATTTTGAGGACTTGCTCATGAAACACTGAAGTACTCAAGGAACAAAATCAAATCCTGAGTAGTAAACCAGAGAAATTATTTCTTAAATAAACTGCCATAAGACATTTTTCTAGTTCTTGCTTTTCATCTGGGCAAGTCTTGGAGAAGAGTTCATTTTTCCAAGGACACCTTTTCTCTTGAGGACAGTGGTTTTCAGCTCCACCAGAACTTTATAAGGTTGCTAAAGTCTTTCATTGTTGTTCTGTCTTAGTAATGTAGCAGCATTTCCAGTGGAGTTTCAACAGAACAAAACTAGTCTGAGTTATTTACTATCAAGATAGTACTCAAGTGAGAGCATCTAGTTGTTTTATGTTGAAAATCAAAATGAGTGAGCATCACCCTGTAGCCCTCTACCACATGTCACTTGTAGTGCTGAGTCTAAATTGATGCATTTTGGGACAGTGAAATCCTCAACATGTGACAATTTTCCACGTATGTGTGTGTATATATATGTATTTATTATTAATGTTAAATCAAAGCCCAGAGTTCTCATGCTTTTATGTTCTGGTTCAGCAGTGCTCACTGCTACTCCCTGTCCTTAGATACTCACTGCATTTCTGACACCTCTGCACTGGAGTCTTCTTCTGAGTTCTGGTTGCAATTCACCACCAGCATTACAAAGCATGAGAGCTACCTCTGGATCCTTCTGCACTTGTCTCTTAAATTCCCTCTGCAGTGTTTGAGGTCAGACAATCCAAATCAGCCTGGCTGATTTTATGGTACTGGGAGGGAGGTTACACAGAGAAAAATCTGACTAATCTGAATTTAAAATATAGCAATAATAGCTTTTGACCCCAAAGCACTGCCTGCATTTTTATTCTTTTGATGGAAAAGGGATCATTATTGGTTTTGGCCTGGTATTTTGCTGCAGTGCAGCTTTCTATGCCTTCTTCATCTTTCTCTGCTGTGTTTCTCACTGAAGAAACAGAATGAGAGAATGAGTCCTGTGACTTCAGGTCAGTACAGGATGATGCCCCAATGGGCACTGTATCACTGGCTCACACAGAGCTTTAGTCTTCTTACTTCCTGCCAAACTCTACATCAAAGAAAAGGAAGCCAGCAGGTGTTCCACATATTGCATGGGGAGAAATGTATCTGAGCTTCTGTCTGCTCGCATTCTGCAACTGCTGCAGAGATTTTTAGGGAGTGAGAAGAGGCTGAAATACAGTCATCTTTCAGAAGTGAACACAAAGTTTACTCAGACATTACTTTGTCTGCTATTTTTTTATGATTAGACAATAAAATTTTCTTATTTTAAAAAAATTACTCCTAATGACTCACTCCCTGCTGCTGGCTTTAAGTTTCGTACAAATGACATGAAAGATAACTGGTAGGCAATACAGTAATAGTAAAAAAAATAGCCACGACCACAGAAACATGAAAGGATCCCACCTGCCCTTAGCTTGTTTGAAATACAATCTTATATGTAACAACAAAAGCATACCTAGAAAAAAAAATAAGGCATGTTTCTAAAGACATTTTCCTTGAAAATACAGGTGCTGTGAAGACAAATGGGATGTGAGTCATTAGGAGGTGTGGTCTGATTGACACTCAGCTCATGCTGTGTTTTGCAAGAATAGATTACATGCTTTTCAGTAGCACTAAACTTAAACTTTTCTTTTCAAGAGCAGGAGCAATTGTGGCTTGGATAATAAAACTGGAGATATAAAATAATTTCACTGTATTTTGCTTCCATTTTATGGTGTAGAAATTTGTGTAACTTAAAATGTCAATAAGGAGATAAATTACTGGCTTTCACATGTGAAAAAATAATAGTATGATTTTCTTATGCCAAAAGATACAGCAGGTATCTGTTGAAACGTAAGACAAGAACAGCTATTTTTGAAGCAGCAGGGGTTTCTTTTATTCCGTATTCTTGCATATATTTTTTCTAGCTATTGAAATTTTTATTTTATAGCTGTTGAAGTAATGAAGCTACTGAAATATTTCTGTCCTGTCAAAATTATTAAGAGATAGCTTTCATAGTTAGGGGGTGCTGTACTAGCACCTTGTCCTAAAGAAAGGTGTGTCCTTATAGACTCAGTCTTAATGTATGGGCAGCTCCAGCTGGGATGAGCTCACGGTACCAGAGTGTCAGAGCTGCTTTGCCAAATGACAGGAAACGAAAGAGAGCCAGAAAATGTTTGGGCAGTGAAGGCAGCAAAGAAAGAATATATTCAGTGATCACTAAAGAAAGCTGTTGCCTTCTGTAAACGCATGACTGGAGCTGCAGAGAATGCTGTTGTAGGGCTGGTGACATATAGGACAGCTCTTGGTGATGGCCCCATGTCACCCGAATACTGACCTGCCTCTGCTACTCTTGGTCAGACAACTTGCTGGTTGTTTCATGGGAAAGATTTTTTATTTCATCTACTAAGACTGATTCTTTAATTATTTTTAAATATTTATTTACTAAATTTTACCAGCGACATTAGGAATGCCAATATTTAGAAATGATTGCATGCCTTTTAGAAGCTCGTACGTTTTAGAAACTATTCACACATCTCAGAGTACTTGGTGCAACACAGGCTTATGAAGCCAGATTCACTGGCAATGTGTTGATTCTGGATCCGAGAGTTACTGACAGAGGGAGGGAATTGTCTTGCTAGGAGTGAGATGATTCATGAGTTGGGAGATTTCTCCTCAGAATCATGGGGTAGTTTTACTGAAATTTTTGCTGTGACACAGCACACTCTCACAGATCACCAAGTGAAGGCTAAAAACATCATGCAGGGCAGCTTGGTGTTGGAAAAGAGAGAAAAGGAGAATGTGTTTAAAACATGAATTATGGAAATCCTGAATTGTGAAGCACGTATGTGTGGTTCTGTCTATATAATTATGGACATTTGAAAACTTTCTATATCTACTGGTTTAGTTAACACTAGTGAATTAAACCCAAATTCTTACAAGATTTGCTCGCCTACTTCCAGAACAGAACTACCTTTGTGGTGCAACTACCTGTGATGGAAAGCCTACATTCTTGACAGGGGTGCCTCTTATTTCTAGAGGAGACATTTCTGCTTCTAAAAGTCAAAATTAGAGTAACTTAACACCATTGAAAGTTATATCACTTTATTTAGAACGTGAGATCACTAGAGATACAAAGTAAGATATGAGGGTGGGACGTTGCCAGAGTAGAATACATAAATTTAAGATACAAAATTGCTTTAGCTGAAGCATAGTAAAAGGCGGCGTGGCCAGAACAATGTAAATTATTGGTGGGTGAATTGTGACAAATTTATGTCATCTTGAAATTAAACTGTTTGATTTTTAAAGATGCTTTGTTAGGTGCATTTTGAGGAAAAAATGAAAACATTTTGCAAGTAAGAACAAAAATAAACGAAGAGCTGGACTATCAAGAGTCTTTAGGCATAAATTCCAAAATAGTAAAGATGGTAAAGATGGTGCTTTTTGCTTCTCTTACCAGACTCTTCAGCTGGTCCATTTCATTCTGAGGTCTAAAGTTACTCAAAGCTGAGCTGGTCCTCCTGAATCTGTTCCTATGGTCTGCATGAACTAACCAGGTGTTAACCAGTGGAACAGCTGGTGGTTTGGGTTGTCAGTGGAAACTGGGGTGCAGGTCTTTTGTCTCAATGAGGCTGAAAGGACATTTTTTCCTCAAAATCCTCACATTGTCTTTGATAGAGCTCACTGGTGAGGTGCAGCATAGCAGAAAGCCCCAACTACAATTGTGATTTCTCCATCGGGACTATTCAGTGTTCTGAAATTACTGAACTAGAGCTGGTCTCATGGAGCTGAGATTGGCTTGAAATCATATCTTTGGTGAATTAATCTTCAGTGAAACAATTCACTAGATCCAGTATTTAAAAACAAGGTGGAGTTTGTTGGTTGTTTTTGTTTGTGTTTGGGTTTTGGGTGGGGTTTTTTTTGTTTTGTTTTTTTTTTTAACTTTTAAATTGAGGAAGAAATCCCTGCTTTTCATACAGGAAATAATTCTGCCATGCAGCACTATGATGCGATTCTAGGAGTATGGCATAGGAGTACTACTCAGGTAAGACAGGAACAGTTCATTTTTTCCAGGAGAGAGAACTACAAGCAGCTGTCATTACTAGAGGCAGATATTTCCATTTTTCACAGCAGTAGCAGTACCTGTTTTTAATTGCTGATAGTTAACAACTCCATGGGAAATGGAAAAACTTATAGCTAGTAACTACAGCCTCTTCTCACCCTTCAGACCTGGAGGATCCTGTCCTCTGCTAACAATTATGAAATCTGGCACTCCTGGATCACGCTGCATATTAGGTTAAACCTCAGTAGCTGTCAAGGAGAGGAGATATGATACCCAAGACAGGCTACCAAAGGAGGGCTGCATTTCCGAGAAGTTTGAGAATTGCTGCTTTATGCAGTCCTAGAGGCACAGATTGGAATGAGCTGTCAAATACATATTTTCACAGACTATTGTTGAGTTTATATAATGAGGAGGAACCTACCTGCAGAACAGGATGAAGACAAAGAAGATCAAAAGAGACATTGAGCTCCACTGGCTAATCTCTAGGACAGTAAGAAAAAAGCTGAATGAGATTTTTATACTTAGATGAAAACTCTGTATCTAGTTGTTTTACAGCCTGGAATAGTAAATGTCTGAGGCTTTGCTTTGGGTTAGTTTTTTTTTTTTCTTTTTCCAAGGCTTTTTATGATAAAGGGAGTAACTCAGTAAAGGGTTATTTTAGGTGGCCTTACAGAACAAATTCCACTTTCTGCAGACACATGCAATTCTTTGATCAGCTGGTAACGTGGACAAACCAATTTGAGTGTGATGTCCAAGACTAAGTAAGTAGATTTGGTTTATATTAAAGAGCAGGAATTTAATTGTATGAAAGTAGTATATACATTTTTCCCCCAGTAAATAGAGCTCTTTTAGCTTCCAAGCAAGATTTTGCTATTCTTGCAAACCTACACTCATGCTTAGCTGCAATTTTAATTTACCAGTGATTTACCATCCCTGGCTCCAACAGATGTCAATTTTCCAAGTGTAAGCAGCTCAGAAGTAGACACATATGAAGGAGACAAATGTACAGAGCCTGGCTGGAGGAGTTATATCAAGTTGACTGATCCATGAACATGTACTGAAAGAATTTAATATGTGGCAGTCTGAATCAGTGATTTGTAAGAGATGACAGATGTAGCCCAAAACACCTTACTGGCTGAGGACTGAACATGGTGTTTCTGACCATCTGAAGGTGTTGTTATAAATGTCAATGACAGGCTATGTTTTCTTTCTGCTGCATGTCTTTGTTCAGACAGTGTGTACTTGTCAATTATTCTGATTTGTGTAAAATTGCAAGTTGCCATGTACAATGTAGTTTCCTCTGCCTTCCTCTTCCTACAGGAAACACACTCTTAATTCAAATATTTCCTTTCATCTTGGAGTGAGGGACACTGATAAAATGTAGAAAGCCAGAATTGGCAATTTGGGCTATCCATTCTTTTTTGCTTAAGGAAGGAAATTTTTAGATGGATTTTGATACAGCTTTATATGTTGTGTTTTTCTTTTAAGAACAGAAAAAAGTACAAACTACAGCTTGTTGAGGTGTGAGACCTAATACAAAAACAATGTGAGACAGACTTCTTTGCATAGAATTTAGATTCCCACTTGAAAGGCTAAAATACCCAGAAAGTCTCCTGTGATTTAGTTTTAACTAGTTGGCAGATGTTGAATGATCTCAGCAACTGCCTTTGTTGCTATTCCATAGTAAATATGTAGCAGACTGACTGTTTATAATCTCTGTAATACAGGATTTGTCAGTCTTCCTTTATTACCTGTAAAATGGATTAGGAGAACAGTAAGATTGGACTGGTTCTCTAAGGAATGACAGAGAGTTAAATGTCCATCCTTATTGGGGATTTTAATGAAAAATATGTCTTTAGTGATTATATTAAAAATAGCAAGACTACTGGCTCTGCTTCAGCCTTCTCTATTTCTCCTCATCCAACTAGATCACAGTACTCTCACAATTCCCACCCTTTCTAAAATTACTGGGAAATTACATTCATCTTTGGACAGAAAGTGCTGAGCATCTTACTAGAGCCAATTTATGATTTAATGTCTGTTTTCAGTGATGCAGTAGTAATGAAGATGCAGATCTGGCTGGGCAGATAGAAAAGGTTTATTTTTCCGCAGATGTAGGTTTTTCCGTCTCTTATCTTTGCATGTTTTTTCATTTCAGGCTTTATTAGCAATGAGTTGAAAAGATCAACATTGACATACGTGATGTGTCTGTGATTCCAAGCTGGAAACCATTTCTAGCTTCTTTGCTGGGGAAGCACAGCACTATTCAGCTGAAAAAGCCCTTCAAATATGTCCACTCAAATATGAAGCAGCAGTTGCCTGAGAAAAATGTGCATTTTAATGAATTGATTTTCAGACATCACATAGCAACTGGGAAAAACCACACGATTTAAAATGAAAAAGAAAAGCTAAACTACAAAGAGCCATTAGGCTTGTCTGATCCGTTAAAAGGTACACGTTGTGTTGGACCTAAAGTGTATGCAAGTGAAAAAAATGAATGCAGTAAAAAAACAGAACCCAATAGACCAGTCTGGATAAATCACATAGTTAATTATAAAAGATACTCAAGATTCAGGGTTTAATTTAATCAGTGTGAATAAATCATCCTGTGGTTCTCCTTTGGAATCCAAACCAGTTTGTCTTTCTTACCCACTACTGCTAGTATGAAAAAATGCTGTTCATGAGCTAATTTATGTTAACTCATGGAGTTAATATATGGCTCAGTAAGAGAACAGAAGAGAATAAAATCATTTATTAGAATTAATATAATCTATTTTGCTCTGAAATCGAGAGTTCACAGTGAAACAACAGAGTAAAACCAGTGTTAAGAGTGCCATGCAAATGAGGGCACCCTGATTAACTGTTTTTCTGAAGAGATATTCACAGTTCTGTTTCTTCCAAGGTAGCAGCTAAATCCTATTGCTGGCCCATTGCTTCAGCAGTGTCTGGGAACACAGGCGGTGGCTGACAGCCATGGGAGGTAGAACATAAAACTCATTTATTTACTGAGGTCTTAAGCAAACTTCAGCAATCATTGTTAATACTTTGGACAATATCCAAGGCAGAAGACAGGAGTCCTGTTGGCTCAGGAGTATAAGGAAGCTTTCTGGAAAATTGGAGCATTAATGAAAAGCATATCTTACATACCAGGACTTGAGCAAAAGGCCAGAGCATCAGATAGAACTACAGCAGCCTTCTTCTGAGAAGTTCTTTTTTTCTGAGAGGGTCTGACTTCTTTTGGAATAAGACAGCAGAGGATTGGCCCACATCTGTATCTTCATGCTTTAAAAAGAGGTGGAAACTTTTAAGTATGTTTTCATGGCTGTAAAATACACCTAAAAGAGAAATATAACACAGACATATCCCCAGCTTGGTCAGCATTTTTATTATAGTTCAAGGAAATAGGATTTGAGGATTAAGCAGGTAAAGGTTGTGTCTGTAATTAAGTGTGAGTGGCTGGAGGGTTTTTTCAGTAATTTTCCACTTAAAAAACCCAACCAACCAAACAAAAAAGCCTGCAAAACTCATATGAAAATCTTGGGAATCCCATACCTTTTCCAGGCAGCCTGGAATGCTTAGAGACTTTGAGGGAAAAGATAAGATTCATAGCTTTATATGCCGTAAAGTTGCACAAGTCATGGAGATGATTTGTGCAAAATGATTACATGTGAATGCTGGATGGAAGGCAGCTCATAAACACAACTTTGTTGCTACTTGTGTTGATGAATATTTCTCTGAAGTGCTTCTGTACCACAGGGAGATCATATACTGCTGGTCTAACTTAGACATGGTTCAATCTGGGTAAAATGAGCCTCATCTCCCCAGTAAAACTGGACTGGTTTAAAGTTTCATTTGCTTCTACCCAGCTGCCATAGAAGTCTCTGGGATATATTTATATCTTATTTAAATTAGTAGCAATGCACTTCAGTGAACAAAGCTCTACAAAATCCCTTTACCTTACAGAGGTTCAAAATCAATAAATGCTACATGGCAAATTCCAAGATCTTCACCAAAAAAAATGTGCATGAGGATTATGCTGGTACAAGCACAGAAATACCTTAACTACAATTCCCAGAGGAACTTTCATCATATTCCTTTATTATTTTTAAGTAGATTTTTACTCACTTTCCTCATGCTCTCTTTCTGTTGTTTCCTTTGTATTACATCTGTTTTTCTGTTCAGGATTTTGGCATTGCTATCAGGTGCAGATTACTTGAAGGGATGAAGGAGTCTATACCCTCTGCTAAATCCGTGTGATCCACTTCCATGTGATACCCATTCAGATGTGCAGCTTCCTCATTCAGAGGGGCTGCATTAGTTCACGAGGCTGAAAAGAATTTTGTTCTCTTATGTTGCCCTTTTTCCATTAAAAGTTTAATTTACAGTGAAGGAAAAAATTTTTACCTGCAGTTTTTAATGTGGATATTTGTCGCTGTGGAGCCGCTAGCCGCGTGCAAGAACCAGGCTGAATCGGGTGAGGCGGAATTCTGATTTTATTATTTAATTCTAAAACTTATGTAGACTTTTGAAAGTTCCTCTGGATTGGGTCAGTTCAAAACCTCCCCCTAGGCCAATAGGCCAGGCTGAACTGTCCATCTTTCCAGAGACAGTTTCAATAACATCCAAACCTTATCTTTGTTTATAGAACACAGGGAGAAGAAGAGAAAAATTCCCACGGGAAAGAGTCTGTGCTGTCACAGATATTGACTGTGATTTAATCTCCATATTTAGAGATTTTAGAAGGTTAACTGGCAACTTTCTGCATTGTCATCCAGGCAGTTGGACTAGATGATTTTTGTTGGTCCCTTCTAACTGAAATATTCTATTCTATTCTATTCTATTCTATTCTATTCTATTCTATTCTATTCTATTCTATTCTATTCCAATTTACTGCTGAATGTATATTTTGAGAATGTTGTAATTAACTTTAAGTAAAGCAGGTTTTGAAAGGATCGATGAGGAAATCATGGGAGAGGGCAAGTCCAGAACAGCAACAGTATGAAGAGGAGTGTGAGGATAGAGGGAAAATAGAAAGATTGATAATAATCTAGTAAAAAAAATTTAAGATTATGACAGTACTGGAAACCATATAGGAAAATGTACAAGTATTTAAGAAGAGAAATGTTGATGTATATTGTCACATCTCATCAGAATTGATAAGGAATATTTTTGCCTATGAGTTTCCTCATGAGAAAAGATTTTTCTTATTTTAGCAGTAATGGTATTACTGACACATTTCCTTCAGATACATGAGATGCCATCTATTCTTAGCTGGAAGGCACAGTAATTTATTTTCCTTGACCATACTGCTCTGTCAGCAAGCTATCTCCTGAGCAAAACAGACTATTCCTAATCCACTGAAAATTAGCAAAGTTTTTAATATTAAAATAGCTGTGGAAGTGAAGTAGGTGTCAAATGAAGTGCCCTTCTATGACTACAGCGAGAACAGAAGAGCAATATAGCAGAAAGTGTTAATGGTAATTATCTGCTAATGATGAAATCCTGTACAAAACCTGGAAGCCAGTGGAGTTACAGAACCATCAGTACACATGAAAGGTCTCTTCTGTATCTCATTAAATGAAAAACTAGAAGTGAACTGAGAAACTCGTTCTCGACTGTGGCAAAACAGTGATCAGAGTCTGCACTAATAAACCAAATGTCTGACCCATTGTCTGACCCACAGAGACACACTACAGACAATTAAAACAGGATTTATTAACTTCTGTGGTTCACAGAAACTGCCATTCTCATTTCTGAAAGTAGCCCAGATTGATCATTGCATTGTGGAACAAATCCAATATAAAATCAAACTCTGAATAATTTATGACAGTGCTTGTAAGCCTATATTAAAAAACTTCTCAAATGCATAAGTCCTCCAAAGGCCAGAAAAGAGTAATGAGTTTATATTTGTCTTATTTCTGCAGTGTAGACAGGTTCTTCAGTGTATAGTGAGACTATGACTTGAAATTCATGACTTGCAATAACAGAAATTACTTTTTAAAATTAAAAACTGCCAAACCCCTATCTTTTTTACAACATTCTTGTGATTTTTCCTGATTTTATCATAATCTTTGACTAAGACCAATGGCATTCCAGATGTTTTCTTATTGTTATTGGCATATGTGGATTGAGAAGGACTTTTCATTGAAAAGTTTCAATGAAAACTTCACCAAAGTGTCCAAACCCCTAATATAGGTGGAATGGCCTCCTCCTCCCACTACATCTAGGATATTTAGATCTGATTCTAGAATGAGGAGTCTAGCTATATAATAAGTTTTTACTTTTCTTACTACCCAAAAACAAAAAGCGCAATGAAAATAGGATGTAATACTAATTATACTGGTCAGATTGGCAGTACTGTTCTGATTCAGAATATATTTCACCACTTATGTTGCCAGAAACATGCATTTACCATTATGCTAATAAAATAAAATGCTGTGAAGTTGGCAGCCAGAGCCATGGTTCTCTTCATGTTTGTCACCATATGATTTGCAGGTGAGGTCCACAGCTACTTATTTAAGACTTATTAAAAAGATGAATATTTTGCCAATAGGTTTTATAGTTTTCTTCATCCTTTGGAAAAAAATTACTTGTTGTTTTGTTTTCCACTCTCTGTGCTTCCCCCCAGCCCCCACCACCCCAATGTCAGTACAATTCTCCCATATTAAAACATTTGAGAGGCTGATTCATCCTTGTGGTGAGGCCACTAATTCTCATGATGAACATTTCTCTGTGCTTTGCTGTGAATTATTGACAGAATTAAGTAAATTCAGGAGTGCTGCCTACTAATGCCCAGCTGCATTCTGAACACCAAAATCAATAAGAACATGAACAGGAACCCTGCTCCACTCCCCCAGGGCTGCTTCTGCACATGAGACCCTCAAGATTTTGCTGCCTGTCCGTCAAAATTTCTCCCAGTTCCTTCTCCCCTTGTTGTATTTAGAAAATAATATATAATTCCTGCTGGGACCTCAGAAAGGTGAGGAAACCTGTTGGGTGGGGTTATTAAGGGTTATCCTCCTTTGCCTTCCTTTGGCCTGTATTTAATAGGAAGAACATGACAGAAGGTTGGAATATCAGAATAAGGAGGCAGAGAAGGGTAGAAAATATAAAGAAGGTACTGCATCCTCTGTTGCTTTTGCTCATCAGGAAAACCTCTAATTTGTCACCAGGTTTATTCATTGCTCTGAAAAGTAGATGAAGGCTTTCAAATAACATCCCCTTTGAATGTAATAATAATTCTGGTATTAAAGATTAGATTTCTGTGATCATAAGACTAACTTTTTCTAAACTGGATCCCAAGTGACTTCTGAAACTCAAAACCTTAAATTTCTCATGTCATTTGTCACCCTATTGATGAGTTTTGGGAGCTTGCTGTTCTGCACACATATATTTATTGTCTCTTTTATGGTAATACAGCTTATGAGCCAAAATGTAATATAGGCTTCTTAAATCCATTATTCAAAACTTACATTTCTGTCACTGCAGTAGATTTGTGGTGAGTAATTTCAGCATTTTGGAAAGTAGCCATGAGCTGAATGACTCAGAGCAAAGGGTTTTACACAAATGCAGATCACGACGGTATAAATTCTTTCATAAAAAGATTGAATCATTGACAGTAAATGTTCTTAACAAAGATGTATTCCAAGGGCCCAATTAACACAGTCTTTTTTTATGCAACCTTTGTGTTGCGAAACAAAGAACTTGTTTTAAGAAACTAAAATCACATGTACTTTCTAATTTAGTCTCATTTTTTGCATAAGTATTCTGCATTCTCCATGATAAATTTAGGAGGGAGAATAATGTGTTCCTGGACATGAAAGAACAGGAGAGGCTTTAGAGAACCATTGAGGCTTTCAGGTGGAGTAAACAATGAGATGCTCGTACCTGATTCCCAACCACATCCTGGGCTGCATCACCAGCACCGTGGGCAGCAGGTGAGGGAGGGGATTTGGCCCCTCTGCTCTGCTCTGGTGAGACCCCACCTGGAATATTGCATCCAGCTCTGAGGCCCCCAACGTAAGAGAGATATGAACCTGTTGGAGCGAGTCCAGAGGAGGCCACAAAGATCCTCGGAGGGCTGGAGCACCTCTGCTATGGAGACAGGTTGGGAGAGTTGGGGCTGTTCAGCCTGGAGAAGGCTCTGGGGTGACTTTATAGCACCTTCCAGTACCTAAAGGGGCTTCAAGAGAGCTGGAGAGGAACTTTTTCAAGGGTATGGAGTGATAGGACAAGGGGGAATGGCCTTAAGATGAAGGATGACAAGTTTAGATTAAATATTAGGAAGAAAATCTTTAGTGTGAGGGTGGTGAGGGACTGGTTCAGGTTGCCCACAGAAGCTGTGGATGGTCCATCTCTGGAAGTGTCCAAGGCCAGGCTGGATGGGGCTTTAAGCAACCTGGTCTAGCACAAGGTGTCCTGGCCCATGGCAGGGGGATTGGAACTAGATGATCTTTAAGGTGCCTTCCAACCCAAACCATTCTGTGGTTCTGTGATTCCATGATCTGATGTTTCCATTTTGGGTTTTTTTTTTTTTAATTAAACAATTAGATAAGAACAACAGGAGGGTGTGACAGTGAAATAGCTTTTGCAACAACATGGTGAACATACAGTCTTTTGAAGGGATATTAAAGGGAATAGAAGCTGTTGAAGTAGAATCAAAATGGTAAACATATGAAAAAAAAAAGTAAAAACCAAGGGACAGAAGAGTATTTATAACAGTATTAAATAACTGAACAGTTCCTAGCAAGTCCAGGTCTCATAGTACATCTTCACATTTGAATAATAAGAGTGCAGATATATACAAAGTAACTTCTAAGTAGTTGTAAATACATGTGACAGCTGAAGTAGACTAAGATTTTCCTAGTTTATGTTTGTGTTCAGCTATTTGTCTCCAGGGAGTCAGTACCACTAAACAAGTAAGTAGTAGTAAAGATTCTGTAGAAAGACTGGAAAGGCATGTTTTTGATTTAAGAATAAAAACTGTAACTTTGAAAAGGAAAGCCACCTTAGGAAAGGCATGTGAAAGAAGGAAAGCACTAGAAAGTGCTAAAAAGGAAATTGCTAGACTCGGAGGAGATGCCTGTTAATAAAGGAAAGAGATTATAATCTCCATATTTCCTGAAGGAGTACTAAAAGAGGAAAACCAAACCTTCTATCATTGATGCACACTATCTAAATAAAGTATTTAAATCAAGAACAATTATGAAAGAAGCAAGAGCTTTTTGAATGTATTTCTCTCTCACATTGTAGAAGCCGAGTGCTATTTCAGCAGAAGTCTGAATGAAAAATGGCCCAGAAAGAATCTGCCAGGGAACAGCAGAGGCACTCTGCTCCCTGAGGGAAAGTGAGCCAGTGGCTGAGGACGGGAACACGGCTGGCATGGGCAGGAGCCTCATGGACAAGGAGCCAGTCCCACCACACCTGAGCAAGGCAAGCAGGGCAGATTGATGACCCCACCCAGGTTTAGCTGAGAGGCCGGGCCACAGCAAGCCCATGGTGATGAGGAAGGTCTGAGATCAGGCTGGGATATTAAATCTGAAGGTCTGGGTCAGGGTCTGTATCTATAGGGGGCATGCCCAGGCACTGATATGGTGGCAGCAGAGCTGCAGTGCAGTTCAGACCAGGGGACACGGTCTCAGCTTAATAGCAGCTCCCAAGAGATGGAGCGGGGAGCCTCCAATTTCAGCTTTTTTTCGTAACAGCTGAAAGCAGTGAACTGGCCTTGAGCTGCTTCTAGGAGGGGTGAGAACTCAGAGCCCTGAGGACGTAACAGTAAAATGGTGGTTTGCATAAGGAAGAACTCCCATATAAAATACATGATTCGGATATCTAGGAGAAGATTGAGTGGAGGATAAAATGAGAATATAATACGGCAACAGATTAATTTGTTTTTATTAGTGTATGGCAGGAAAAACAGATAACAAACCTAAGACAAGGAGCACCTTTCCCCCAGAAAAGTTGCAGAATAAAGAGGTGAAAGGAAGGACTTGGGATAACACAGCATGTTGTTTAAGGAATGATTGATGGTTTCAAAATGAGAGAACTGAAACCAGAGAAATATGAAGGGGCTGAGAATGAGATTAGCCCAGGAAAAGTGGAAAGTGATATTTGGATTAGGCAAAAAAGGCAGCAAAAATGTTGAGGTCCAGATCCAAAGAACTTGGTCACTGTTAGGACCACCTGTGCCAGACATACATATAAATTGTTTGGCTAAGCAATTTTGGTTTAGACAACAGAGTTTTCCAAACAAGGAAGTTAAGCACCTGATAGAAATGGAATTCTTACAAATGGAAATACACATCAGTAATTGGGAGCTGAGAAGAAGCAGCACTCTAAACTCTCTCTCATCTGGATCTGGCACCTGTCTCAAAGTTGTAGTTAAACTTCCATGTTGAGACTGTAAGCCTTCACCTTTTAACTTTGACACTTACACTATGATGGTGAATGAAATAGACATCTCTCAAAATATTTTTGTTAAGGGGTTTGTTAAGGCTGTTTTATGGAACTCACACTGCCAATCCTTGGCACAGACAGCCCACACTGAAGAGATGATTTAAGTAATTTTTGAGTGATTTCTCCATTTTCAGAGAATGTCATTACGTCTTCAGGCTAAGAAAGGACAGAGAAAGCTACTTCCCCAGGGAAGAATATAATTGCTTTATGAAAAAAAATCTTCAGTGAAATGCACCCATCAATAAGTCTACTTTTCCTTACAGTTCCAGACAACAA
The DNA here is from genome assembly GCA_013397115.1 of Edolisoma coerulescens. Lineage (NCBI taxonomy): Eukaryota > Metazoa > Chordata > Aves > Passeriformes > Campephagidae > Edolisoma > Edolisoma coerulescens. The sequence continues at coordinate 1,763,722 of VWZW01003558.1, read as the reverse complement.
AAAATCCAACTGTCACCCAAACTGCATCATCCTCTAGGAGTGTTAGGTTATCTCTTTGTTAATAAACTAATCCTGGACACAGTTTGGGCCTGAGCACAGATATATGATCATCCAAACTCCTGAACCAGCATGGTCATGACCATGGTGCATTTTGGAGTGTTAAATAAGCACTTTTACAAACAATACCCAGGCAAAGACTGGGGATATATTATGGGCCAAGGATCCAGGGAGGTAGGATCCAGCTGTTTTGTTTTGGAGGGAAAGAAGATAGAGTGAGAGAAGTCAGCCAAATGCATGTGAGCCATGCTGTGCTAATCAACACCAGGGTCAGAGAATTATTGCTGGTCCATTTCATTTGTTGTTATGAACAGCCTGAAAGGATCCCAGAGTTATCTTGACATTTGAAGTTATGTATTGAGGAATCATAAGACTTGATAGCAAGATTGTAGTGGTACAGGCATCAGCTTTGGTTGTGGTCGGGTAAGTAGCTCCTTGATTTAAAACCCATCCTTTAAACCTTGCTTCGTGTCAATGATTACCTGCTGGCTGTGTTGACTCAGGGCTGCAGAATGTGAAAGCTTACAGGAGCAAGATAAGAAGTTTCAAAGAGTTAAAAGCCCAGTTCCCAGGGACTTCTAATAAGACCTGAGAATCCCTTAGGTCTCTTTGAAAATCCTATCTGAAAATAAAAATTGGATGAAGTGTAGGATTTATTGGTTCTGAAAAAAAAAAAAAAAAATAGAAGCAGCAAGTTTTCAGACAAACTGCAGACTGGAATAACAGAAGAGAAGTGATATGAATTTTCTAGCAAGTCTTGTCAGTTTTCCTGTCCTTATTAAGGAGAACAGAAGAGCTGCAAATGGGGCAGACATGATCTTGAAAATAAGTCCTGAATCAATCAATTCAGCAAAGAACAATCCGTACACATGATTTTGGTTTTGGCAAATCATCAAACAGCTATTAACTGGAAAGCTAAATGGGGTCAGCAATTCAAGCCTGGCTCGAAGATAATAAGATCATAAAAGCATTATAATATGCATTACTTAAATGTGAATAGTCAAGGCACATTTGAATTAAGTGTGACTGGTTTCAGCTTCAGATTATGACACCCATGTTTAGATGTGTCCATGTAGGCATCTATAATGAATTAGTTACCTGAGCTCCCGTTACAGTCAATATGATCTGTCAAGGCCAGAGGCCTTTTCAGCTGATGTGGGGAGTTAACTTAGAGTGAATAGCTATTGACTTCTGTGTCTACTGTGTCTGCTAGTCACCCATCACATCTGCTCCATCCTCTTTTAGTCAAATTCATCACAGGAAAGTGAGCAATGTTTGCATTTTAAGCAAAGGATTTAGAATTATTTCCAAAATACTTTGGTGACCCTACTGAGTATTTCCCTCTAATACCCTCCAATAAAATACTAATCCCTCCACTACAAGATCTGTAGCCAGCTGATCATCCATACCCATAGAAATAGAACTTGGAACTGAGTATCCCATGGAACTCCTATATCTATTTTTGGCTTATATTTTCTTCAGTTTAACCTGGTCCTATTTTTAAGTGTGGAACATCAGTACTTGCCAATGAACCTGATAAGAACAGTTGTAGGCCACACTCAGGACCCACACAGCCCATACATTCTCTCTTGCATTTAGCATTTATGTGTAGCATTGGTGGCCTGTAGCATTTACCTAAAAGAGTACAAAAGAATAGGGCAAGCACGTAGTCACATTTCTCTAGTTTACTTTTCCAGCCTTCAGAAATTTTCAGCTCAGGGAGTGCTAAATCAAAGATTATATCACATTCTTGGGTACTAATTTCTAGAATTTCATGAGTCATTCTTTAAAAAAGTGTTCTTGTGTGTTGACAGGATGGTGAACTCAGTTCTTCAAGCTTATGTTTTCCATGCTGCTTAAGAATTTTTAAGCCTTCTGTCTTACACACTCCCCTCCTCCAGCTGGAGAACAAGCTGAATCATTTCACTGTTTTTTCTGGATTTACTTATTTGACCATAACATGTTTTTTGGAACCTAGCAGCATAAGTCTAAGATTTTGTTCCCTAGTCATAATATCTAGAAGGAGAGGTGAATTCCTGTTCATCTAACCTCTATGTTGGCAAATACCATTTACAGACTAAATTTTGTTATTATAATCTTAGTTTGCACTAATGTCAAATAAACTTCATACGAAGCATGTTAATAAAAGCAATTTTTCACAGTACTGGTAATTCTACCTTTTGGACTTTACTCATATTGAGAAATATTTTGTAATTTTACATTTCCTGAGGGGAAGAAAATTAAGGGTAACAAAGTTTTTTTTTAAATCAATAGGAAACAGATGTGATTCCTATGAAAACTCCTGCACTGAAGCTTCTTTATTACCTTGTTTATGATGTTTAAGTAGATCAGCTCTAAAATAAATAGTGTTGTGGGGCACAAGACATTGATTAACTCTCTGAGTTTGGAGGGCAGTTCAAGACAAGTGGAAAATTTCAACTCATTTCAACACTAGGAAGACTTTTTAAGACCATTTACACAAATTGAGCATGTTAGTCTATGGGGTTTTTTTGTTTAATTACTGCATTATAGTAATAACAAAAGATGTTTTTCATGAGATACTAATGCTAACTAAAGAGTGATGAATGGGACATACTTTGAAAAATTAAATTATAAATTAATGAGATGATGCTTTGCCCTGAACTAGTGTGGTTCTAAATCTCCAAATTTGCTGGAAAAAGTGGGAAACAGTAGGTGTGTGCTGTTTGAGTAGAATTATGTTAATTTCTGTAGGTTGGAAAAGCCTGATACAGACAAAATGATTGAGGTAAAAAAGGCTTACATAATCTGTGAGGTTTTTGAATGGAAGTGAGTTGGAATATAGTTCTGGCAAAAGTTTGAACATAAAGAAGCTGGGGTTTCAAGTGTAAAGAAATGCTATCATCTTGAAGGGAGAGTTTCCTTTGAAGATGATAATTTTATTGTTTTGTTATGGTTATGATTAGATTTATTAATATGAATAATAATTTTTCGTTAATATTAAGTGAAACTCGATTATAATTTTTTTCTACTTTAAAATGTACAAAAATCTAGAAAATTTTTAGAACAAAAATGTAAATTCTTTCTTTTTGATTGCTTTGCCAGAATATTTTGCTTCTCTTTCCATGATAGCATGTTAGGTTTAATTCCTGTTATTTTTTCTTTTTGTTTTTTTTTTTCCTAAGTTGCTCATTTTTGCATATATAGCCTGGAGCAGAGCTGCCAGCTTTGAAAACAGAGGTTTTAACTGAGATGATAAATACCAGTTGCTTTTGAAGTGAGGTCATCTGGGATTTCTCACCTCTCATTTTGAGCTCTGGATGAAGTTCGATCACCCCAGAGAGCATCTCCATGGCACAATACCAGATGCTCTCAGTCCTCCTTACCTGTCCCACCCCAAAGGATTCAGTTTTCTGCTTTACACTGCTCCCTTTCATCATCACAGGGCCTGAGTGACTACTTTGATTTGCATTCTGCATCAATTATGTTGGGATAGAATTTGGCCAATTATATTTGTTTCCACTGAGCTACAATAGTAACTCTGCATGAGAGCTTAAGGAATAAACTGCACTAATTACAAGGTATTATAAATTTTGTATTTAGAAACTTTTTTTCGAAGTGGAGATACATCACAGTGACAAGTAAGAGCAGCTGAGATGTAGCAGTGTGGAATAACTGATTACTTCTTGGCAGAAAGAGCAGTGATTTACTGGTGAGAAAATTTCTTCCTCTATTCCTCTGACAATCACCAATAAATTACTGTGTCTTTTCTCTAACTTTAAATATTTACAAGCATCCCAGGAGAAAAATGTATTCTTCATTCTCTGAACATACTTTCTGCATCTTGTATTATCACTTACTAAAGGTATTATGACCCAGTGCTATTTAGTATCTCTCAGAATCGCAGCTTTAAGCCATCTCTGTCTTCTGTTTGGCTGTATGTCAAATCAGGTGACATGTTTCTCTTTCCTTTAAATTTGTCCTGTGGATGTGTGATATTTAGTTGTTGAATTTAATGGACATACAGGGATGAGTTAAACCACTGACCTCCTGCAGGAAGCAATTATCATTCATCTTGCAGTTTGGGACTGTCACATTTGGTTACTGAACAGCTTTTAAAGCAAACTGCTCTGGACTTGTACTGAGGTGAATCAGAAGGGACAAAAAGTAATTTCTTCTGTCTGCACCCTGGAATTATTGAGGTTTATAAATGTGCTAATACTGCCACTCTCACTTGTTTACTCAGGTTTCTAGAATTGGAATAGTGCATAATTATGACAAAAACTGTGGGACAATTTTAAAATTTAATTTAGCATTTTAGTAAAAATTGAGGTCTGGCTGTAATTCTTTCCATCACCAAGTTTCATTCAACACTTGTCCCTCTAATCTTGAATTCTTTTTATGTGGCCATAGTTATTCAATGTCCAATTACTTTTCCCATTGCTCATACAACTTTTAGTTTTTACATTTTAGTATGCTATTCAAATATATTCTTTACATTATAACCTACTTTTCCATGAAATAATTTTTAATCATAATTTTCAGACAGAAATTTGATAGCGACGTACCTTGATATTTTAGGAATTTAGAAATTTCATTCTAATAAATACAAAAGTAGAAATGAGGTAACATCTTAAAATATTTAAATAGGATTGCAAATAGTATTGCCTCAGTATTGCAAAAACTGGAAATATTATGAGATGCTCCCTAAATCAGGATCCATTTTTTAATCTAATCTAAGTCATGTTTTACATATTTCTTCCATAGTCTTGAGCAGTGGAAGCTTATGTTGGAAACTGTTATTGTGTTATTTTACATTACGTCTTATTTCATTGCTGGCAATAAAGTTTGGTGGGTTGGCTGCACTAGTTATTATCCCAGCATCATGGAATACTTTGGATTGGAGGAGACCTTAAGGATCATCTAGTTCCAGCCTCCCTGCTGTGGGGAGGAACATCTTTAGCTTGTCCAGCTTGCTCAAAGCCCCATCCAGCCTGACCTTGAACACTTCCAGGGATTGGGCATCCACAGCTCCTCTGGGCAACCTGATCCTGTGTCTCATCACCCTCACAGCACAGAATTTCTTTGTAATATCTAATCTAAACCTGCCCTTTCAGTTTGAAACCTTTCCCCCTTGTCCTGTCACTACATGTCCTTGTAAAAAGACTCTCTCCAACTTCTCGTTTGTCCCAAAGCCTCCTTGGATAACTGTGATTTTTGCCTGTGTACTGTAGCTTAAAATATTTTAATCTCACAAAGTTTCCAACTGTGAAACTTTAGACAAGTTACTGTTTGAGCCAGGGAGCTTTCAGGGAGTGCTAGACAAACTTTTTAAAGAAACTGGAATCCAGATTTGTCCTCTGTTATTTGAAAAAACAAAATTCATTTCACTTTAGAGAGTATATGTATGTTTGCTTTAACATGACAGCCTATATTCTGTATATGCAGTAGCAAACTTGACAAAACTACACAGAGTAATGAAAATGCAAAGCAGCAGGAAGGCACAGGGCTTTCAGCAGAGATGCAATTTGCAAGGAATGCAGTTGGGCTTCAGCTTTAGTTTGGCCACAACCTGCAGTCAAGTACTTGGAGTAGTACATCTGAATACTCATCCTGCAGAATTCCAAAGTTTTACAGGAAATGGACTACAGAACAAAATAGTACTCTTCAGTTCTGGCAACATAAAAGTATTAACAGTGTACTTTCATGCACATTTTAAGGAAGGAAAAAATTCTCCTGATGCCAAAAAAGCTGCTTGATGGATCTGCCTTCTCCTGAGCTGGCAATCAGTTCTGCTCCTGTGCTGTCCTCGTCCTGCCCTGTACTCTGCAGGCTGGGAGAACCAAACCCATCTAAAGCTAGCCAGAGGTGAAAGAGAAAGGAATAGACAGTCAGGACTGTGATCATGCCACTCTATGCCAGTATTAAATGCTGATGGAGTTGTTATTTTTCCAGTGTTTCTTTTCTTCTCTCTATCTCTGCAGATAATTATGTCCTCTTTCTTCCTCAGACAGATCCACAGTATTGGCTCCTCAAGGCTACTCATCATCAAGGAGCTACTATATTCTTGTGTCACAGAAAGATTTGATCCAGGACAGGTATTTTTTCTTAGAAAATGAAAGTAGCTGGAGCTGGTAATGGGGCACGAATGGCTCAATTAACTTGTCAGGTGTCAGGAGTTCAGGAGGTCATCAGATCTAGTCACAATTTCCACCAGCTCTAAACATTTTCTGCCAACAGTGTGTTTTTAAAATCCTTTATTACATATTATTATTGTTGAAAACTATTGGGATTATTTTTATTTTGCCCTCTGTCCTTTTATCTCTTGTTAGTGCTTTATCCTGGTTAGGTTGCTCTGGTTTCTCACACCTACAAGGTTGTTTTCAGTTATTTGGACAGTGCTCTCAGGCACACAGTGTGATTAATGGGGCTGTTCTGTGCAGGGCCAGGAACTGGACTTCAGTGATCCTTGTGGGTCCCTTCCAACTCAGGGTATTTGAAGGCAGAATGAAGGGAACAATCCAGCATGCATTACTTCAGCCCAGTGCCCACAGGTCTTTTAAGAACACAGTCCTTGACTTCAGAGCAGGGATGCAGGGAAAATGGCATGAGAAAGCCGAGAAAACCATTGTTAAAACAGCCTCCTAGTGAGAAACACTGAGTCAATGAACTTGGGTATCTCCTAAAAACATTTCTGTGCTGAAAGTGGAGCCATATACTGATGAATCATGCTGCATCTGTAGTGTATCCACATCCCAGTGTGTCACATCAATAGGGGATTCAGAGGGAATGACAAGTAAAAGCAAGGAGTAACAGTGTGATGGAATGTAAGTAACATTAGTGTCTCCATTTTTTTTCCATCATGCTACTTAAGAGGTCTGTGCTTTGATGTATAATACAAAAGGGCAGTGGTGCAGGGAAATGTGAAGGATGGGTGGGTGGTAGTGACGTGCAAAATAGCAAGCTTGCCTTCAAATGGCTTGGCAAGGACCTAGCTGTGAAAAGAAGGCACTGCTGACAACTTGGAATCCCCCTAAGTGTGATGTCCCTTCTCCTTGAGCAGTCTTAAAATTGAAATAGTGACAGGCTTTTAGTTACGTACATTTGCCTTCTCATTATTGAAAATGAGTTAGGAAAAATTATATTAATTGATATAAAGAAAAGCTGAATTCTTTCAACTGGAAAATTGTGTTTCCATTTATAAATAATGAAGGTCTTTTATTGACATGTATATCCATTTTAAATAAAATAGATTAGCAAATAAGGAGTATTTATTGTGAATTTTTTTTTATTCTTGTTGCAACATTTACCTGGTTTAGGTCTTTGCCGATAACCTCTTGCACTAACTGGCTCATGCCTTTCATTTTGCTTTAGTTAAATTCTGGTAGCTTATAGCTTCAGGTAGAAAATGTTTTTAAGGAATGCATACAATCATATGCTAGTTGGTGTTTTTAAAATAAAAGTACAAAACTGCTCTGCTCCCCCAATTTTTGGAATAATTATTCTGATGTAGTTTGAAATCTAGTTAAACTTTTAGACAGAGGTTTTGTTCAGAAAGTATTCTTTGCACTTTTATCTCCAATGTGGAATAACACAATGAACCACCCGAGTGTAACTGCATACCAGCTTTGCAGAAATACCAGTCCTTGCAGAAGGAAAGCCTAAAACTTGTTAAAGTACCATGAGGGGAAAGAAGGGACTCCTGAAAATTAATTCCCAGCTCAAGGTCAGCTTGAAGCAGTGCCAGGCTCTCAATCTTCTACTGCTCTTAGCAACGGGTACAGTCCCATAGGTTAAGTGGTGAGGGCCTCTTCAGCTGCTGCTGCTCAGGATCTGCTACAGTTGCAGACAATTTGATTTCTTGTCCTTTAAAAAAAAAAAAAAAAAAGGTAAAGAATACACATCCCCCAAATACAAAAATATTGCTGCTTAGGGTTTTTTTCTGCATGTGCCTACATAAACAAGATAACCTGAATTATTAAAAGTGTGAATTTAAAGAGGATTTGTTGTGCCACATTTGTTACACACCCACACTCTGTGTGGGCACTCAGAAGTAAAGTGATGTTCTTTGAGTTCAGCTTAACTGGTGACTTAGCCTTTTTTTCTCAGTATGGCTGAGGTTGGCAGGGAGTTCTGGAGGTCCTCATCTCCAACCCAGCAGCTCAGAGAGGGCCTCCTCAAGCCCAGGACTGTGTCCAGTTGGCTTTTGAGTGCCTCTAACAGAGGAGATGCCACAACCTCTCTGGGCCACCTGTGCTGGTGCTGCCGTCCTTATGGTGAAAGTGTTTCCTGATGTTCACAGGGAACCTCCTGTGTTTCAGTTTGTCCCCTTTGCCTCTGCTCTTGTCACTGGGCACCACTGAGAACAGCTTGGCTCTATCTTTGCACTCTCCCTTCTGATATTTATGCATAAGATCTCCCCCAAGCCTTCTCCAGGCTTCTCAGTCCCAGGTGTCTCAATTTTCCTCACAGGAGAGATTCTCCAGTCTCTTAATCAGCCTTGTGACCCTTCCTTGGGCTCTCTCCCATATGTCCATGTCTGGCTGTGGTCTCACCAGTGCTGAGTAGAGGGGAACGATCCCCCCTTGAAACTACTGGCAACACTCCTCACATGTAGCTCAGGACAACATTTTCCTCTTTTGTGATATGGACCAAGACTTTCGTGGCAGCCTTTGGCACTTCAAGATGGAAAAGACCCATTTTTAAATTGCTCCCTTTGACACATACACTGGGATAGTTTTTTAGTTATGTACTTCAAGACCATTTTCCCACAGATCTCTCTCAGCATCTCTTCTCAGTGAGGAAGACTTTATTTGAGATTGCATGGTCACATCTACTGCTCTAGCTTTTAGAAGTTTGGTTTAATGAGTACCTGGAAATTAAATTTACAGGAATGCTAATGTACAATTAATATGTATATTCTCTGAGACGTGCTAGGAAGGGGCTCACTGTTACTGTGTCTTTCTCTGTACTGGAATTTCTACGCATTATTTTAATGGAAATTATGGCACTTTCTTCAAAATACTTCCTTCATGTTTTCTGGCTTTGGGATTAGCCATCTGGTCTTCAGTCAAGTGCTGACTTCAGCCAGGCTGTGAGAACAGTAGGAGAACTGAAGCCATTGCAGTTACCTGCACTGCTGATAATTCAGTGCAATTTACCTCTCTGGCTTTCCCAGATTGGTGCTCAGTAGTACAGTAGCCACAGACTCAGAAGGCTTCTCAAAGTCTTGTGTATCCTGTTATCTCTTTCAGATGACATGTTGACCCTACTTCTTATGGATAAAAATTGTGAATAATCAAATGCAAATATTACTGCCCACCTTGGGATTTGGGAGCAGCACACCTGCATGCTAACAAAGTGCTCAAGTTGGGGTAATTTATCAGAATTCCAGTACACAATCTAGCATCAAAGAACCCATAAAGACATTCTTAGCAAATTAAGATGGTGGTGTTAAATGACACATGGGAAACATTCCCTCTACACCCTTTCTCCCTGGAGGAAAAGATGTGTGCAGCCAGAGGCATTGCCACCTGGAAATTTAAGAACTTACTAGGGTGACTGGTGAAGTTTTACTTGGAGTGTAAATATTTTAAATAGCCTTGGATTCATTAAGCATTTCTTTCTCTGGCAGAGCAGAGAACTTATCTTTTTATTTATTTATATAGTAATTTTTCCTCTTGGCATGAAAAAGCAGTTGAATCTATGGTACCTAACTTCTTGCACACTAGAAAATGATATGGATTAGTTAAATCAAGATGAGCTGTAAACACTTTGTTTACAAAAATGTCTCCTTTCATGCCAAGGTGACTGGAAAATGTATAGTGGAAATTCAGTTTAAGACAGAAGCCTGTGGTAAGACTCTTCCTGACTTGTGCTCTTACCATGTGTATTATTTATCATCCTCAGTGTTTTGTTTCTGCTATTCTTAGCATGTGGCTTTGTTTCATCCAAGTAGTATATTTTCTGTGAGTACTAGTTAGGAGCAAACTGTACAAGGCAATGAAAATCTCTTTGAATATTTACTTTAGAAGTTCATGAGGAAAATTATAAGGTGCAAGCAATGCCAATACAAAATTTCTTGCATTTTGGTTATGCATTAATGAAGAAAAGAATTACTAGTAATAAGAGTTCAGGTAAAAATCTTCAATTTTTCTGTTGTGTGTTTATCTCAGTTTGCACAGATGATGTGTGCCATGAAATGCATCCAGTGTGCAGGAAAGTCTGGAGGTAATACAGCTGCAAGATGGAGACAAGATCTTCAATGAAGTTTTTTACCTGATAGTAAAATGAGTTTTGAATATTTTTTTTTATTCACTAAGAAGTAAAAGCAAATTAACTTTTAAAGCATTTCTTAAAAATCTGCTGTAGCACTTAGGCTTCTTACAGATTGACAATTTGATTCTTGGTTTCAAATTCCTGGATGCTTATCCTTTCTCCCAAAGCACTGAATAATACTCTTGCTTTAGTTTAACGCTCCTCCAGACTCTTTTTGGACTGGCTAATTTTTACTTTTGTACAAGCTTTTCTGCTTTGGGTTCTGATCACTTGTGCACAGTCATTACAGGGAAGATAAATGTGAAGAGTTTGAGTCCTGCTTGTTCTGTAAGGCAGGGTTCTCTCATGTCTGTTTTGTTTCCTGTACTCTGGCTGTCACCTTCAGTTTGCTCCTGCTGTGCTTTCTGTTCCATTTCTTGTTTGGCAAGTGCCAGGAGCTCGGGCTTGTTACCCTGGTGGGGGTCCGTGCTGCTGATTAATAGCACAAGTGGCTAAAAATAGGTGGAGTTCAAGCAGGTGACGTTTGCTGATAATGAAATGATATGCCTTTTATCCAAGGTTCTCAAATGTGATCCTAATCAGGTGACAGAATGACCACTACTGCTCACAAAAATGAAGGAACTGATGTATCATTTTCTTAAAGTCGTCCTCTGCAGAATGGAAACTTCTTGTGAGTGAAACAGGCAAGGCACAAGCATGTTAATCAGTTTAAATGTTATCTACAGTTATTTTTCTGCCATGGGTGAGAGGTTCCTGCTGAGGGAGGCTGTTGTGAGTGTTGTAAAGAGGATGTGATGAATATCTTCCATCCCTTTCCAAAGTGGGAGCCTTGCTTACTTGTTTAACTGAATATAATATGTTTTGCTTGAATTTGAAATTCTGAAATCTTTATAGCAAACATAGGTGTAATGAAGATGCCAGTCATTATTTTGTTGCTTAGCTGGAAATACACATTCAGATACTTTTTTCTCCATCATATGTAAGTAGTAATTATTTTTGCAATGAAGCTTACAGTTATGGTGGTCATTCTTTGTCACATGGAAAGATGAATACAAGCAACTGCAGGCTACTCTCATACCACCTGACATTTTTCATCAGTACTGCTACAGTTGGGTGCTCTGTGCTCTTTGATAGGATAAATTGTCCTTCCAGAAAGTGGTAGACCTGTAGTGCACAATTATAAACACTAGAAATTCTGCTTTGTGTTATAAACATTAGAAGTTATACTATACTGGCAGTATTAATTAATCCTCAGGTGTATTGAAAACATCCTACACACCTAAACCTTGTGAAGCAATGCAGAAGAAAACTGAACACTTTTATGAGAGAGCAGATGACACAGGTTATGTGGGGAGTATAAAAGGTGTGTTCTTGATCTCTTTTATCACATGCTAATACATTTCTGAAAGTTTCATCTCTAGAGCTTAAACTAAAAGTTTGGTACTTCCAAGAAGATTCATCTGCATGGAAAAACTGTGGCAAATTCTTTCAAATGCTTAAATTAGAAGTATGTTATGTTTGTCCACTGGACAGGAAAAGTCAGAAGTTTTACAATTGTTCAAAGAACAGTAAAACTTTGTGGGTTTCTTTTTTTTTTTTTCACATACTCAAGTTGAAAATATTGTTTGTGCATAAAGTAAGAAATTTTCATTAGCATGAAAAATGCTGCTGTGTTGGATATAACCTCTACATGTTTGCATTACTTTCCTCATTTGAGTACAAATACCCTACCCTACCTAAATCTCCTTGGCATTTAGACCCCAGAAGTCTGCCTTTGAATTAACTGAAAGCAAAAATTGCTGTTCAAAGTTAGAAAGATGAAATACACTGAAACCTGATTTCCAGCCTAGCCAAAATTCTAGTATTTGGCTCTTCTATACCTTAGAACTTATGACTGAAGAATAAGAAAATAATATATTCACTTTACTGATGAAGTAATTGGACTGTAGTGAAGATGACCATGGTTTCTAGTCTGTAAAATAGTTAATCTGCTCATGGCTTAAAGAAAAGTCTGACTGTTTTATGGTGGAAAGGTAATATACTGAGAAGGTAAGAGAAAAAAAGGGAAGCATTTTGATCTGATAGGGTTGTATCAGATACTGGGAACCAGAAGGCCTAATGCATTGAAACAGAAGAAAAAAGAAGTCAGTACTCCTGTATTAAAAAACCCCTCAAAAACCAAAAAACCGAAAACTTTTCCAAGTGTCAGGCTAGACACTTTTCTGTTCTGCTGGAGTATTTTATGCCATCTGTCTACACTGTAAGATCTTTAAGGCAAAATGAGATACACAAGTGGCACATAGACCACTGCTAGGACTGTTAATTGCTTAGTTTTCACAACATCTGGCACACATTATATAAGACATTTTCTTCTGCCTGTTAAAAGCAGATAGTATTTATTTACCTGCCTGTCACTAGGGCTTTGAAGAGTCTCATGGAAACCAAAGGAATAAATGAGCCCTGAAGGGGCATTGATACTTTTCAGACATCACAGTCCAGACACAGCCTCTAACTCTAGGTTTTTAAACAGTGTCTTGCCTCTCACTGGAACAGTTTTCTGATGCTGTCTCCCTGAACATCTGCTGATGGCCACTTTCATAGGCAGAATCCAGGTCCAGACACAGCTCCCCTGTTGCAAATGGCCAGCCTGATGTTCCTAAAATTTGCACGCTACTGTGGGACCCGTTAAGTTTCACGCTGGTGGTTTTATTGTGCCATCAGTGCCACCTCAGTTGACCAAATGGCAACAGTCATAAAAGGGGAAGAAAAACATTCTATCTTCTGTTGCCTGTGTTTCCTTCTGCTGAGCTGAGGAGATATAAAAGAGCCCTTGGAGTATTGGAATTGAAAAGGTCTCAGCTGGAAATGGTTGACAGCGCTGCCTCCAACAGAGCAGGAGAACAGGAAACAGAATGGGACCAAAAAGTTCACTGTGCAGGAATTGCATAGACAGAGTTAAGCTTGAACTGGGTCACATAACAGGAATTTATTCTTTTTTTCCCCTTTCTCATTATTTCTTCTGGCTTTAAACCATTTCTTTTAAAAATGAGACCACCTCAGTTAGTCATCATAAATTAGTCATCCACCAGTGTTTGAGGCATTGGCCCCAAGTGAACTAGCCTGCTGTAGTAAAGTATAATTCAGCTCCTGTGTAGCCTTTCTTTGTGAACAGGGCAAATGAGCCTGGATGTGGTCTCTGTTTCTTTGTGCTTGGATTCCAGCTGCTGTGACTGGTTATGGAGGGCTCCTGCGTGGCTGTTCTCTATTAGGACCTCACTGCAGAAAGGAGCCTGCTGGCGCTGTGCTTACATCTCTCTGACTGCAGGAAACATCCAGATCCTATATAGCCATATTTATCTGCATGAAGCTGCAGAAGCTAAAAGTCATCCCACGGTGTTTTAGCATATGTTGAAAAATGAAATACTGTCAAACTCCTACAGTACTTGAAATAGACTTGAAATAGCCTTACAGTTTTGCTCCTTTACACTTTTTCTGTAGGGATCATTCAGGGATTCAGATGCAGTGGGGCACAGAAATAGAGAATGAATCTCTCACTTGCTGAAATGAATATTAACCTTCTGAACTAAGATGGCTTTGGATAACTAGAATCCCCAGTTTCATGCCTACTTTCTGTGTTACACAGAAAGTGCAGAATGAATAATTCAATAAGTGATACCCAAGTTTATAATTTGAAAAGAGAAATGTCTGGAAATTTTCTATGAATGAGATCTTTGTCATTTTTTAAGCCTGATTGCTACCAGCATAGATGATGGTCTAAAAATATGCTAATTGTTATTCTATCATACCTATTCAGTGTAGCCAGCAAAGAAATTTCATGTTCTGATCAGCAGTATAAATCCACAAAATAACATTCTTGGTGCCAGTTGCAACAAGTAGGAGTTTGCCATTAATTTTAAGGTGGCTGAATTTCATTGCTCTGCATACAGTTAAAACAGCTTTATAGATGGGAGAAATATTGAACATCAGTGCCTTATCATACACAGTTATGAAGCCATCCATCCTGCTTTGAGGGTGGTGGGTGCTGTCCTGCTTGAATTTTGCAGTTTAATTACTTTTCCTTTTGTGTCTTGTGTGTGTGCTTGATGACAGTCTTCTCCACAGACTGGTTTATTATCCCATGATTTTACAGTGACTAAGTAGTGATGCAAGGAAGACTGAAATGTTAATTTCCTTTGTTCTCCTGTTCTTTAAGAGGCCAGCATAGGCAGGGTAAACACCATTAAAACAATTTTAGTTCTAATATTGACTGCACAAGTACAGAATGAGATTCTACCTTCTCATTGAGTTGAAAGGAGAAAAACCCCCAAGCCAAGTTTTCTAAATGATCATCTTACTTCCAGAGATGATAATTTTCAAGTGGCAGATGATTATTTCTGGAATCTTACTCCTTCCTGATGTGTTATTTTTTTATTTTTCTAAATTGCCTTTAAATACTGTTTAGGTATAGATATCACACATAAAAAAATATAATCCCAAATTCCAAGGTAGAGGTAAACCTGTGAGGAATATTCTGGATCTTTTCATGTATGCAAAGATGTTTTGAAACCATTCTTGTCTGTATCCAGGATGATTTTTAGGCTGCAGCTGTCTTGCTGAATATTCATTATGTAATGCTTGTATTTAAAAATAAACCCATTAGTTTTGTTTTTATCACACAAACTTGTCTTTCACCATGTGCCAGTGACCTGGCATGGTGACTGCATCTCTGAGCCTTAGGTCTCCATGGAAAAGTGTCATAGTTTAGATTTATTTTTTTAAAAAAAATATCCAACAATATGTAGATAATGCCAAGTATTTTTAGGAATGGATCCTAAAAATATAATGCAAAGTTGTTCAGCTGTTTTCTACCTTCTCCTTTAAAAGCCCATTTGGGGCTTCTCTCTCTCGTCCTAGGCCTCCATCTCTACCATCATACTTCCAGGATAAATTGTGTGCTATCCAGCCTGGAGTTATTTCTGATTCACAGAGTTGCTCATTTAATAACAGAAGGCATTCTATGGGAGTAGAGCAAAATATAGGGAAGGGAAAGCATATTTCTCCTTTTTCAAGTAGAAAGAAAGGTTAACTCACTTTTATAGTCCTAATTTAGTTGAGGAACAGCATCTCTTCTATAATGCAGCAGAAGCATTTTCCCAGTCTGCTTTAGTTCCTGTTCCTATCCTGAACATTTAGGATCCAAACTTATTTCAAAAATCAGTGAGGGCCTGTCAGTGCCTATACCGGGAACAGGATGCTCCCTTGGTGACTGTTTCACTCTATATTGTGGAAATATGACCACCTGCAACACTGGAAAACAAGGCACAGAGGAGCAGGCAAGCCAAGGTTACAATGCCAACAGAACTGGTATCAAGCAGAGACGTTCAGCAAACCTTGAAACCTCATGAAGCAGTTAAATACAATGTACAGGGCCTCCTTTTTTAGTTCTTTCTTCTTGAGTCCTTGTATTGTCTGAATCTGTATTTTTCAAAGGTATTCAGATGATTGAGTCTTGACAAAATTACCAGTTTTGAAGAGGTAGACTTTTGGTTTTCTGATATCTTAGGGAGCACAGTAGAGAGGTCTCATCTCAGGTACCTGTAGTACTCAGGCAGTTGACATTTAAGATCACTATGAGAAACCTGCAAGACCAATTGACAAAAATAGGAATTTTATGGCATGGCTCACTTAGATTATTTTAGAAAAGAAGTTTGCCTGACAAAGGGCACCTTGAGTTGTTTCAGGTGCTGTGGATATTCTGCCTAATGTCCTGACACTCCAGAAAGGACTGAATCTCCACCGTATCTCTCAGTGCTGTGTGGATATCTTAGTCTGTGGTATCTCAGATGCCAGTAGGAGACAATGTTTTGGCAACAAATTCCAACCCCATTTTATTACAATAATAACAATAATAATGAATAAGAATATGTTTTTAATACATCTATCAAATAGACATGCTTAATATATTTGTATCCACGTGGGTATAATACAGATATATATACCTGTAGTTTGCAAAGACAAACACTGATACTGAGTTTTGCAGAGTGTTTGGCACTGACTGAGGGTGGGAGAACCGAGGTGCAGCAGTTAGTGAGATTAGCAATCCTCTTTGATCTGTAATTGCAGCTGTGTGGTTCGTGCTTTTGTGTGCCGTGCCTCCTGCTGGGGCAGGCGCTGCACACTCAGGAGCTTTGCAAGTGAAAACATAATGTACTTTATTATTCTCACAGAAAGGGGAGGGAGGAACCAAGCAGAAAATAACAAGAAACAAAAGCAAAGTACTTTTAGCTTCCCTTCATCATAAAGGAAAAAAGAACACAGGAGGAAAATAGCTTCCATATTTTTAGGCATTTGTGAGTCACCCTAAATCTCTTAGGATATTTTAGTAAAAATTATATTAAAAAAGCTTCTGTGAAGTAATGAACTCGTAAGTTTTTCCTTGTGACATGTTTCAGTTGCTTTTTTTAATGTTTCTTTTTAACTTCTCCAGGGTAAAGAATCAGTTATCCATCTGGGAATGCAAATGTTGTCAAGTGAGCTATGTGGATTGTAAAATGAAAAAAGACTGGGTAATCTTTTTTGAGGTTGGCTGTTAGGATTCTGTAATTCTAAACTAGACTATCAGTAGTAGCAATGAAGGTGTTCACACATCTGGGAAGGTAGGGGCTGGGGGGAGAATCCATGGCCTAAGGTCACTGTCCTGCCCATAGGGACCTTTTTGGTAACTGTAGCGTCTGGGCTTAGGAAGGTGTGATGGAGATAGAGAACGGGTTAGAGAAAAGTTATAGTGTTGTCAGAGAATGACAGCAAGGGAATTGCAACCTTAGAGAAGGTTTTACCAACAGAGCAGGTAGGGCTTGGAAGTTCTGGAATGATGCAAGGCTCCAGTACCCAGCTGTCATTTGAAAGCATTTGGACGCTTTCAGATCCATTATGAAATTAAAGTATTATAACTAAAAGCAGCACTAACTGATCAGTAGTTACCTTTTATATGTGTTCTACCTTTAACCCAGAATTACATAAATCGTGTGTTACTACCTCATCGGATGTCAATGGGCAGAGCTGCTCAGAATAAGGAAAATGAGGATTTTCTGAGAGGTAGGGAAGATACAGGTATTGTCCACACACTGTCAGCCATGAGCAGCTCTCTCCACCTTCCTCACAGTTGCTCCCTGTCCTCAGATTTTGTTTAAATTGGGAAGTTGAATAGCTGAGTTAGTCAGATGTAATACTCCAGCAGACTTGGGGCACTTGAGGACTGTTTTTTCATTGAACCTACATGTTAATTTAATGTTTTTAGTTATGTAAAATTGCTACAAATTGTTGTGGCAATTACTCAGGAAGTGGCACAAAGTGTTTTTTGATTTTGTTGTTCTGCCATCATATTAATAGCTAAAAGGAAGTTGAATTGATAAGACAAAACCTCTTAGCTGTAAAAATCCTGAGTCTCTCCTAAATCAAGTTTTAGCCAAGAGCCTGTCAGTGCACGTTTTTCAACAGCAGAATAACATCACAGCTCATATTCCATGAGCACCATTTTTCCCTGTGTACCCCTCAGTAAAAATGTTCCAGGAAGTTATAGAAAAGGAAGAAAACTGTAGATGCAGAGATTGTTGTTCTGGTCCTTTACCTGATACTCTCCAACTGCCTGCAGGAAACTGAAGCCACCTTCTCAAAAAAGGCCAGTGCTTGATATGAATCTAATAGTTAAGTTTTATTCTTAACAAAGCTAAAAGAAGAGAAGTAGCTGAGTATTGTTTCCTTGTACAGAGTAGTGTGTAACAGCACATCACATTTTGCTTTTCTTGACATAGCATTAATGAAACAATTTCAGATCTTTCAGGCATTCTTGTCACAGTCTCATGTTGGTTTGAAAGAATATTTCAAATGAGGTTGCACTGTAAAAAACAATAATTCCCTTACTTGTCTGGGCATAATTTTAATTTCTTCTGCCTTTACTTCTTCTGTATGATATGTAGTTTATAGAATAGAGAATAAAGGTCACAAGGCTTTGGATTTTTAGGGTGATTTATTTGTTGCTTTTTTTGTGTGTGTGTTTTTTAAAAGTCTTAGGATTTTTTGTAAACACTGCATTGATGTAGAAAGAATTGCATACACATTGTTCATTGCTTTCTGCAGAGTACTGGATTCAGAAACAACACAAAATTAGATTTGTAATATATTCATCAAATAGAAAGTCTCCAAGTATAGTTTTAAACATTATGTTTTAATGTTTTGGCTGAAGCTCAAATCCTGAAGGAAAAAAAATATTTTTTTGAATAATACTGGTTCATTAGAATAATTTAAAATTTTTAAGAGGGCTCCCATATGAGGTGCCAGACTGATTCTAAACCTCGCTGAATATCATGTCTCACAGAATTATGCAAATACTGGTCAACTGCAGACTGAAGACTCATGTGTGGAACTTCATGAAATATTAACATCAAGCATTTTTTGGAGGAAAAAAAATAAAACCCAGTCTTTAATTAATGAATCTTTGGAATCAACTTGCAAATCTATCAATGGGATTATTGTAAAACAACTTCTGTTCTCAGGATGCCTCCAAGAAATGAGAGAGCCCCCTTTTTCTAAACTCAGAAATCCCAAGACAGCAACCTGTAAAGTCAGTGTAACATGCTAGCAGGGAAATGCAGGGCTGTTCTTATCTCTGCCACTGGCTTATCTCTGTACCTTGGACTTTTTATCACTTTTAACACATCATGCATTACAGACGTTTCTGTGGAGGTTATTCTTCTGCACTTCCTTTCTCACTTCCTCTTATTTTTTCCCATTTCCTCTTTTCTTGTCCATTTTTCTTCCTCAGGTGTTGCATAGTGAAGTGCTCACTATTACCTCTGTAAAACTGTGGTTCTCCCTCCAGTGTTTTCTTCTCAATTTGTACCTTTTACTGTTTCCAATTTTCTAAGTTTCCTCAATGCCCTTGATTCTCTCTATTTCCAAACAGAAAAAAAAAAAAAAAAGAAGAAACCTCTGAAGTAAATGTTGGCAATTCCTTTATGAATTAATGTCCCATTCTCTTTTCATTGTGTGTGCTCTAGGCTAATTATTGTTACCAGGGAGAGGCTGGATTCAGCAGGCAGAGCCAGCTCTGGAGTTCAGAGCAGCTTGGTGTAGCAGTGGAGGATGCTGGGAGGAAGTTCCTGCTTGGTGAACAGTGATGTGAAAATCCCCCTTCCTTTCTCTTTTCCATTATGTGCCTCCTACCTGGTAACTCCCAGTAGCAAAGAATATTCAGGAGAAGTTAGAGAGTGAGCACAGAGGAGTCTGTAATACGGAAATAAAGATTGCAAAGGAAAAACAGCAAAGATGAAAAACTGAAACAGAAAAAAAGTAGGCATTTGGACCCTAATTCCCTGCTCAGATACTTCAATTCCATCAAAATCAACAGGTGTTGGAGGCTAAGCTAATGAGAGCTGGTGTCTCTATGGCTACAGTATAGCAAAGGCTTTTGTCTACTCTTAGTGGGGAAAAGCACCTATATAAACTCCTGACAGCATCCAGCCTTCAGGGTTTTTTCCTTCATAAATGGATTTTCTTAAGTGCAGTTTCTCCTTGTTGTTTAAAGGAGTGTAATGGGTGAACTTCTAGAATCTGAGAGGTTTAGTCTTCTAGTGATCTTTTTATTTTTTTCTAGAAAGAGAAAAATAGTCTTTTGTGTACTTTTTAGGAAGGAACCAGAAGATGAATTTTGGTGCTACTCAGCATCGTATTTGTCATAGTTCAGAATTATCTCTAATTTTCTTGGCTTCCTCCCCAAATTGCTTTAATCATTAGGCTTTTTCTTAGATACATCTCTGATGTGTGTCATTATGGTGGCTGCCTCTCAACAACTAGCCAAGGGAAAAAAACATCTCACGGGTCTCACAGAGCAGGCAGAGCTGCTTCCCAGGCACAACAGCAGAATGTATTCTAGGACAGCTGGCTCTACTGCCAGCCTCAGAAACATCAGGGTGAGTCAGGAGTAATTAGAGCTCAATTACTGGTCAAAATCAAGACCATTCACTCTCAGTTCTTTCAAATAGGTGTAATTTCACAAAAGTAAGTAGAAGCAGATCATTTTACTCTGTAATAAATTTAAACATCTGTCTGAAATGAGTTTTGAATCCATACAGGATAGATTTAGTTCTTTATCAGCATAACAAAGTATTGTCCTAATTCTGTCCCTTGTCATTGTGATGCCCATGTAAGTGGTTACAAACACTAGAAGCCCAACAGGACTTGAACAAAGCCACAAGGTGCTGCACATGGATTGTTTGTCAAGAGATAATTTGTATTGATGGGGGCAGCTGAGTTCTTGGTAGCTTTAAAAAAAAAATCTAGCAGATAAACACTTTTACGATTCTTTGATTTTTTTTTCTGTGGAAAGGGAAAAGTTTTGGGCATCTTCAGTAAGTACTGTTAACTTTGATGTGCCACCAGTATCCTTGTGTGACCTGTTTCTCATAACTCTGTCCCATCCTGCGGATGCTGCAGCTTCATTCGCAATTCAGATTCCCAGGGTAAATTGTATAGATAAATCTTGATGTCACAGTCCATTGAATTTTACCTAATATTATTCTTTTTCCCTCAAGAGCTCCAAGAGACTATGACTTTCTTCATTGACTTTCATTATGTTTCTCCAGTACATGAATAATTAATGTGGATTACTCTGGACTGTTTAAACTCTTTATTAAAGAGATTACCAAGTGTATATAATAGTGTCTCTTCCATTAGATGAACACAGGTGATTTCAGCACGCTAAATTGCCATTATAATGTGATTCAGTAATGCATGATAAAGGTATGAAGCTGTTTTTCCCAACAGCAATTTTTACTGTTTCCTGCATCTATCAGACCTCAATATGGATACACAGAAACAGACAGGTTTAGACCAGTATTTGGGTCCTGCCTTCCTTTTTGGAGCTCATCTGTAAATGTAGCTCCCACACCCATGTGTGCTGTTGTCTAGATTAGAATTATTTCCCTGCAATAAATGACTCTGAACTTCAGACTTCTTTGAGTTATATGTTTCTTTTTTCCTTGCAAGTTGTTTTCACCAAGTCCACACGATAATTTACCCAGCTGAAATTAACTGTGAAATAGAGATGAACCAAAACTGAGAGGGATTTTTAAAAAAGTCTGAGGAAGGAAAACAGAGGGGACCCTATGTGACAGGCATTGGTCACAGTGCAGCTCTTGGTACAGGCATCATTGGTTAAAAGATGCTATACTGTTTTCTAGAGTAAAACAGAACAGAAAAGACAATAATCCTCTGCAAACAATGGTTTCTGCCTTTGAAGTCTGCTCAAGATATTTTTGGGAGAGGAATATTACCTCTAAATATTGGGTAATTGCTTAGTTTTAGAGGCAATATAAGTGGTTGAGAATGGCTGTAAATTCCAGTTATGTTTTTTTAAGCACCAAGGAGATACTCATTAAGAATGTCTGCCAAATAATGAAAAGAAAATTTTGGTACTTGTTAGAGGAAAATGATAAACATGTCTCTTTTCCTTCCTTTGATTATGGAAATAATGGGAGTTTTCCCAAAACAGGAGTCACAACTTTAAAGAATTGTTTTCAAAGAACCCCTCTGTCACTGAATCTGGCTCTTGAAGACCGAGTAGTTTCAGAGGATGGGACATAAGCTTCTTTACCCCATAAGTGTTTTGGGTATTTTATCTGAAAGAGCTATCTTCCAAAGCACATAATCCCCAGACAGAGTTCCTGTTTCCTGTAGCTAATGGTTTATGACTTCTTTGACCCAGCTTGTCTTAACCCTCACTGTGGAAGACATCTAGAATTATGTTATAATTAGGATTTAGAATTCACTCCCGTACTGCAATTTTGTAAAACAAGTATGCTGGCCTAGACTGGCAGTTAGTGATGGGCAAAATGAGGCTTACAGATGTAATGATGAGAGCAGTTCTTTCACAGAATAAATATCACAGAGGCCTCTGCAGTGGGATGCTTGCTGGCCTGTGTGCAAGGATATTGAGGAAGGCATTGCTAGTAATGTAAGCTTCAATGTTATATCTTATGCCTGTGGGTAATACTAGAAGGTTTTGCTGCCATCAGATTTTGTGGGGAAGGATATTGTACAAGCAATGGCAGGTGAAAAAATCAGGCTGCTTGTTGGTGTATTTAAACAGTGAACTGGAATTTAGACTTGATGGTGTTCAGCCTTCAAAATCTCTGCTAAACACAAAAGAAAGTCTTGCTCAGTTACAGTTGGGATTTCTGTGGGCATTGGGTGATTTCAGTTCCTGCCCAGTAAGGAATTTAACTTTAGGAAGTGGTGACCAGAAGGTATTGAATCACAGTTACTGAAGGACTGCTCTGACCTTCATGACATTTTGTCTACAGCTTGTGAATGCTCCAATTAACAATTTGTAATCTTGATGGAACAGATACTACATTTTATATTGTAAAGATGCTATTTTTTTTCCCAATATGGGACATCAAAATGGCAAAGATATTTGTTTGGGGCTGTGTTACTTGAGTAAATCACATTTGACCCCTCCTGCAACAATTAAAGGTAAAAGATTTCAGTCTTGATCCTAAGAGGTAATAATTGTAATGTTTTAAAATTATCTTCTATTTATTCTCCAATAATGGATTCATCTCCTAATTTTTAATATAAATAGGGAGCACGTTAGTGTTCAGTATAACTAAGTATTAGTGGAGCTACTTGTTTGACAGATTAGTCTATGCTCCCCATTTGCCTTTGAGTGAATGGTGGTCTTGCTAAAGAAACAGAGTTAGAAAATGTTGCAGTGAGAGAATTGTAATTTTTCAGAGGAGATAATACAAGTTCTTTTAATGTTTACTGTGAAAAAGTGATAAAATGGCACATCAAAAGTATGAGCCACTTTCTGAGCCCTGGGCAAATGCAAATGCTGTTGTAAAGCTTTCTTCGTGATGGAATTTAAGTGTCTCTTCTCTTCATGACCTGTTATTACTGCTCACATCTTCAATTATTCTTAGTAGTGACCTTTTCTCAGTGCTCCTCAGAAGAAAAGCCCTACATCATTGCAATCATGGCATTAGTAATCAGATAAGCTAAAAGTATTTTCACCACAAAGCAATTCCTTTCTTTAGTGGTGAACATGCTCAGACTACTTACATGCAAAGGAAAAGATATTTTTTTTTCCCCTAAATGCAGAAAGGACAAAGTACAGATTTACATAGTGAGAAATAATAATATACATGACAGCATTTCTGTATTATGCTGCCTAGTTAGTGCACCAACCCATACATGTGGAAGGGCAAGTGATATAAAGAAGGTAACTGAAGTACTGCTATGTAATATCACTGAGGCTTCAGGGGCAAATCTTGGCTGTAAGTTTAGTACTGAAATTTTTCCTAAATGCATGAAAACTCTATTCTGTGATGAATTATTCTGGCTAGAGTCATATTTCAATATACAAATCAGTGTGTATGGAAAATGATTGAAAGAAGGGGTAGTTCTGAGATGAGGAAGTGTCAGCACCATATGGTAACACTTATGGGAAATTTTTCCTTACTTTACTTTGGAAACTTTTCATGTAAAAGATTGCACAGTCCTGCAGTTAACCACTGCAAGGATTTCTTTTGTCATCTTTATGACTGTTAATTTGATTTAGAGTAAAGCCTGGATTCTTCACCACAGATGAGTGCTCCGTTGTATGATACTTTGTACATGCACGTAATTAAAAAAGAAAGAAAAAACCCTTCTCTCAAGAGTTTGCAGTGTTACAAAAACATCAGGCACCTATTACATTGAAAAAACATAAAAGGTGGAGTAAAGGAAGAAGATCAAAGCTCGGTACATTTTAATGCTGTCATAATGTTTTTCTCACTTTCCCTCTTGGGAGAAAGACCCCCTTTAGTATTACGTGCCACTTTAATATTATTCTTGACCACATTGATTTCCTGTTCTTTCATCATTAAACTATTATCCAGGCAGTTGTTGATAAACCAGCACAGGTTCTGAGGGCTTGATAAAATACCTTTTTCAGTGTTGAACATTCTGGATATCCTGGTTGAATGTGCTTCAAGAAGGGAAGTGGAGGGCACCTGTGGACATGGGTGGACTGGACTGCCAGAAATTGCCAGCAATCAATACTGAGAAGGTAACAGAGCTGTTCACCTGCAGGAGTGAAAGGAGAGGGCACTGCGTAGGAGGGGCCGTGCCTGGAAATGGCATGCACGTTTTTGGGAGGGTCAGGAAAGGGCAGCTGCGTTCTGGTGGTGGGACAACGTTGTCTTGGAGAGTAGGAGTTAAAAAACCCCACTTCTCAGGAAGAGAATGGAGGAGTTTGGAACAGAAAAAATAGCAAGGGAGAAAGGGGATAAGAATGAAAATTTAGAAGGTGGGGCCAGGGAATATCCAGGTTTTTTATCAAAGTAAATGCTAAAATGAAACTAAAGTAAAGAAAGAAGTTGATTTTTTACAGGCAATTGATAAGTTTTGAGTAACGAGTATATACTTACATTGAGTGTGCACATACTCACCTATGTAACCCCAGGGTTTGGGAAACTCAGATGAACTCTGCTTACAGCCTGTGATCAGCCTAAAGTACATTTTCCCCAGACATTCCTGCAATTTTGTGTAATTCTAGACTTGCTAAGCACACATGTATGGCAGACAGACGAGGGTGTGTTGGATAGATCACAGCTTTAGCAGACTGAGCAAATTTATCTCTCACCTCTATTAGTGAGAAGCATATCTCTCTCTCAAACAGATGATTTCTCCCATCAGTTTTCTGCAAGAAACCTTGTTTGATTCTTGTTACCAATGTGTCCAGATTATCATTCGTTATTGTTGGGCACCATCTTGGTTTTTTCAGTTAAAGTTATCCCAGTTGTGTGAGTTGAGTGCTTCTAAAATGTAATTATTGGACCTTATTTATTAATCCTACTGTAGGAAACTAAACATGTGACTCATTATTTAGAGTCATCCAAAGCTGGGGCTAAAGATCCAAGGAGGCATTGACCTGCCCAGGTGTTTCCTTGTTTCTTACCCTCACCAGCAGTGATGAGCTGTACTCACCCTTCAGGCTCTCCTGACCTTACCTTGCAGCCAAATGTGAAAGAAACAGGTAAACGTGGGGTGCACTTTCAGTCTAGATTACTAAAATGTTAAAGATTGTTGGCATATTTTGATTAAGGGAACATGTACTGGCTAAAATTGTGTGATGGGGAGGGGTTGTTAAGGTCTGCAAATGTGAGGAGACGTTAACTGCTTATACAGAAGTTGTGGTAAGAGAGTGAAAGGAAAAGGTAGGGAACCCTCAACAACACAAAGGATTTAGAATGTATTTTCCCAGTTTCAGAAGAAATGTAAGTGTTCTTGCCTATTGTTTGGCTTTTTGTTTTGATGATTATAAGACAATTTTTGATAAACAGGGTCTATGACCTACTTTTTAATTTTAATCTAGAAAAATGCTTACAGGATTTATGGCATTCTTGGAGGATATGTTTAGTTTAAGATCATCGTGAGTTGGTTAACAGGGGGAAAGGAGAGAGAAATAAACATAATATAAGCTATTTGAATCATCAGTCAATGTCAATTTTTAAAAAATATTTTCCTGATAAGTGAATTTTTACAGTTTTTTCTAGATGAAGTTCAAGTCATTTTATCTGCTGCCTTGACTGTCCTAACCTTCAGAGGTTCCTCTTACAAATCGAAACAAACAATATGTTCCAGTGCAATTTAAACTTTGCTATTTTTTTCTTTAGGAAAGCAGAACTGCAGCATGATGAAGAGAAGGAAATAGTTTTATTAGTGTCTCATTAGAAGAATCACTTGAAAAAAAAAAAATTTAAACTTTTTGGTCCTGTACTTTCAGCAGTATTTTGTGATTATGTTGTGCTGCCTGTCTGAGAAACAGTGCTGGAGATATAGAGGGGGAGGAAAGGGAGGCAGGAGAATTTGCAAGGCCCTATGGAATCTCTTTTTGTGGCTATTTAATATTGCACCATTAGCATACATTATATACAATATATTGAGCTGATTTGTCACTACTGACAGGCAGTGACCGTGCAAGTGTTAGTGAAGAGTTGAACTTCAATGCAAGTTACCTCTTTGAATTCTACATTCAGCTAAGCAATGTATGTTGGATAATTCCGTGGAGAATTTGTTATTTCAGGGCTTATGTGTGAAGTGAGATGGGGGCTTTGGGTTTGGTGTTTGAAAGTATTGTGCCAACGGTTTATGTGTACTGAGAGATTATTTGTGGTAGGGAGATTTCTTTTTGATAGAAAATGCAGTGTAATTTTGTTCCCATAAGGCGTGAACTGAATTAAATATATTTTGCAGATGATGCCACTTCACTCTTCAGTGTTGACTTATTACCACCATTACTAATAGTAGGTAGATGATATTTAAAATGAAATATGATGCTTCCTAATGTTCCAGCAAATAGCAGGAGATAAATTAGTAGCTAAATTAGCATATTGACTGGTTGGGTGAAATATGCCTAACAATCAACTCTAGCAATAAGTAACTTGAAACAAAATATTTTTCAAGGCATTTTGGAGGTCCTTGTCTATTTTAGAGCAATCATACATGGATATAGTTTACTATGCATTGTCTTTATTAATTTGCTCTCCAAGACATAGGTTTACAAGTCTAATTGCATCAGATTCCTTACTGCAATGAGCATCAAATAAACAGCAGTTATTAAAAGAGAAACTAAAACATGATAATGCCAGTTTTCTTTTGTGCTTTTCATGGAAAATGTATTAGTCAATAAAGCAAGATCAGAGTTCTGTAGAGAGGTAGCTTGGCTGTTGATTTCTTTGTACCTAAGCAGACTCATTTTTGTTCATTTTGTATCTGTATTTTTCTGCTTCTGAGAGTATCAGTATATTATTATAGGATGGCTTACCTCTGGCAGGTGGCTACAGATAGCAGGTGGTTGTAATTGTAGCTCCCAGGTGCTTCAAATTCAGTAGAGTCTAGGTGAACCAGTCACTGTTTTAAGGTGCCACTCCACTAGAAATATTCCTGGCTGAAACGTCTCACCTGACACCTTTTGGATCCACAGCACTGCAGGATGGGAAATAACTACAAAACTGCCTGTCTTTCCTCCATCACAGGACAAGTTCTGCAGCACTTTGCTGGGCACAGATATTTCAGGCTTCTGGTTTTAATTCTTTTGTAATCTCACGGGAAAACAAGGGAGAGAGATTTTTCCTAGCCACAAAACCTTTTTTTAGAAAAGATAACTTCAGGTTTCTGGAAACAGGAACACTGAAGTATACCTTTCCATGTCTAGTTTATATTGGTGCTTGAAGTCTTTATTTATTTTTTTTTTAATGCAAGAATTCCATTCTAAAATGATCATTGTTATTCTTTTAATGAGACTCTTGTGCTGTGACCTCTGTGCAGATGTGTTTTGGTCACTGCCTGTCATCATTCTTGTCTGATGTTCTTTATGAGTCAATGTCCAGCTCAGGCATCCTCCTGCTTGGCTGGGTCAGCACCAGGGCTGCAGTCAGGTATCTTCAGTGAGTTTCCAGACACTGTTTCAGGTCAAATGGTTGTTGCAGACGACTTGTCTGGAGCAAAATCATCCACATCTCAAGAACATGTTACAAACCACAGTTTGTGTACTGTGTAGGCACGTGCCATTCTTCCACACTCTGTGTGAAGAAGCTTTCCTGGTCTGAAACTTCCCTTTCAAAAGGCACCAAATGCATATCCACAGTTTACTGGGGCATGGGTAAAAGGATGAGAGAACTGTTTTATTGGTGTGTGTATATTGTAAATCTTCTTAAGGTTATGTGTATGGGGTCTTTGCAGGCAGGTGTGGGGTGAATTTAAAGGACTCTTGGTTCTCCAACATGTCTTGAATTCACGTAGCTGAGCTTGCCTAGCTCAGACTGAGCATGTGCTACTAAATCCTGCTGAGACACACAGCATATTAGTTCAGGCTTCATGATGTGCTAATACAATTACCTGATGAAAAGCTTTGCAGAAATTCCTAAGTCACTCTAGCCCACTAAAACTTCTCTTTTAGCAGGGTTAGGAGCCAGGTAATTCATGGTCAGATGGTTTTGAGCCTTTCAGTCCTTTTTATAAGAACAGCTTACATAATCCACTGGATTCTCGGGTGAATAGAGGTGCTGTACTCTGTGCTTTCATGGAGATAGGCATTGCTGGAGAGAGAGGATTTGCTCATGTGTTTGGATCTGGTGTAGTTCCTGGCTGGTTTCTTGATGCAAAATGTGGAAAAGTTCAAGACTGTTTAATATCTATAACTCCATTTAGAAACAAGATATTTCCCTGGAAAATTAAAAGGCTTAATTGTGAAAATGTGTTTTTAAGGGCAGTTTTTGTGTCCAAAATACAGCTTCATTCTTCAGTTTTTCTCCAGTCCTAGCTCTTTATCTTTGTCAGAAAATAAAGAAGCTACTGGTTGGGTTAACAAAGTGAGTGCTCTTAACAGTGGCAGGATATTTCACTGTGCTTTTGAACTTGATCCTTGTCCCTGTGCCCCAGTGTGGAGTGACCAGAGCAGAGCAACATCCTGCCCACTTCCCTGCTGCCTTCACAAATATCAGCAGGGGCTCATTTTGGTTGAGGACAAAGGCAATAATCACTATTGTCTCAATACCTGGTTGGGTGACACCAAGGGGACAGAACAGTTTGGTGACAGGGGAACAGAATATTGTATCCATGAAGATGTGTACAAATGAAAGAGCTGGGATTGCCAAACTGGATGCAGTTTCTAGGGTGACGTGTGGAGCTGGTGTACTGGGGCTCATCAAGCAGCAAGTTTGGGAACAAGTTTCTTATTTTAAATGGAAAAAATCCAAGGATATTTTCATAGACCTATACTGATTTTTCAGCTGTCTGTGAGGTATCAGGATGTTGGTAGGGATGGCTTAATTTTTAAGCCTTTCTCCAAGGCATTAGTGCTCCTGAGGTCTTAGGCATGGTCAATAGTTGCAGTTACTAAATCCAAGCTTAATTTGGTCAATTTATAGGCTGATTTATAGGCTTGTCTCATTGCAGTAGCAGTATTGTTAGGATGCTCTTGGTTTCTCCGTGTATATTCTTGAAGTGTATTGCAGCATTACCGTGCTGTGGTATAATAATGTACTCGAAATTAACAGAACATAAAGCCCCTCAAATTACTAAATGAGAGAGACATGCATGGAAGAAACAAAACCCTCAGAAGAGGAATGGGGGTATGAAAAGCATCAAAGGTTGTTCTGGACATAGCCAGTCAGTAAGATGTGCTGTCTAATCAGGACTCTTCTGGACTTTCTCTACTGCCCAGTTTGAGCTCCCAAGGCCAACCAAATTTCTGACTCTTGCTGAGCATTTAACAGGTCTTCAATATGCACTAATTATCCACAGTTTGAAACCTGTATTAATTTTTACCTTTCTTTTGTGTTTTTAGGCTGCCTGTTTGAGGATGACCTTTGCAAATCATTTGAAGTCTGCGTAAATGGTGAGTCTTCACTGTTTTGTTTGCTGATTGGTCTGTCCTCCACTCTGTAATTGCTATATGGCTGATTCAATAAACCAAATACATATGTTAATGAGAAGGAGAGGAAAACAAGAAGTACCAGGTATGCCTATTCTGGTCAGCAGTTAGGAGAAATGTAATAGATTTGAAAATACATAAATATTCTCTCAACCCTGAGCAAAACCATCTCCTTTTATGTGAAATAGATTGTAATTTAATTAAACACACTGATATATGCTAACATTTAATTTGTCTTAATATGGGTGAAAATAACTCTTTTCTTTCCTTCAGGTTGTTCTTTTTAGAGGATGATGTTGAGTACTTATCAGTCTCCTCTTCTTCAAAAGATTGTTATGTATTATACTAAGAAAGAAGGTCTCAAAGGAACACTGCAGTTGTTGATTATACTGCTTCCTTTTTCTGTGATTTTACTTCAATTATGCAGAAACAGCTTTCTTCTGCTGTCCTTCACAATTTATTTTCAGTAAGTCAAAAAAGCAAACACAACTTATGAATGAGGCTAATGGAATAGTAGGGAAGATGTTTTCTAATAATAGTTGAAGATTGTTAATGTGTTATATGAAATTATTTAATTTCTGATGAAGGAGAGAGGATGTTTAGAGAGAGATCTTTGAAACAATAACTGTTGTAAAATATGTGTATATGTGATGAAAGAAGGAAGGGAGTAGTTTTAATAGTGTCTTTTGACATGGGAATTTATGGGAATATGTAGTCTGTAATTAGGGGGTTTAATTTTTTTAATTAAGTACTGTATTTGAATTTTTTGTTTGTGACTTCATATTATAAAGAAGAAGTTTTGTTTTCCATCAAACACAGAAAC
Source organism: Edolisoma coerulescens (assembly GCA_013397115.1). Taxonomy (NCBI): domain Eukaryota; kingdom Metazoa; phylum Chordata; class Aves; order Passeriformes; family Campephagidae; genus Edolisoma; species Edolisoma coerulescens. Next base: position 1,733,108 of record VWZW01003558.1, on the reverse strand, counting down.
AATAATATGGGTCTATTAATAAATTAAGATATTAATGAACTTTATCTAATGAGCATTTAAGAGTAAATGAGATTAAATTTCCGGTACTGTTTAACATCAGACAAATGTGAATTTGTAAGAATTCTGCATGACAATTCCCATGATTGACACCAGCAAGGGTAGTGACAGATTTCGACAGTGGTGCATTTTGCTGACTATCAATATTTTCCAGTGCCTAGGCTGGGGTCTTCCCCAGTGCAAGCAGATTTAATTTGGTTTAATCATAGGCCACTGTTACATGTGGCAGACAATGCATAATGGGGAATTTCTGCAACAGATGAAGTAATTTCTGTACCTTAAGGGATCTCTCTACTGAAGACTTTGCTCTTCCTAAATGTAACTTCCTAACTACTAGCTCTACTTCTTTTCTTAAATGAAGATGCAGTTTCTAAAATCTCCATGTGACACTCATTAGCATGCAAAATTTAATTATGGAAGTTTTATCTTTGAATTTGAATGGACCTTTTCTGTAAATCTACTCATATTTTGGCATAACTAACTTAAAGAAATGTCAGTAATGAATAAGCCACTTGATCAATAATATTTCCTAAGTGCTGATCTTGTTTAAAAAAAAACCAAAACAAACTTGCAGAGTTTCTGTCAATGTGCTGAAGGTAACTGCAAAGTATTTCATTCTTCTTTTGCCCCAACTGGGCAAATGTTGTCTGGAATGTATTTTAAGCACTGTCCTTGAAACAAGTGAAGATACACCATTCTTGGGAAAATAAACTGTATCTTTGGAAGATCATACATTGAAGTACTAAAAACTATCAGAATTTACTTTTTTCATATGTACCAGAAAGGAAGTGGGCCTCTTGTATCCGAGCAATCCTTTACATTTTTCCTGCCCGAGCTGCTGCTGATTCACCTGTATCTCTGAAATCTTTCAGAAATCCTGATATATTAAAATGTGAGGACTTTGCTGGGTTGAGAGCTCAGGAACTGAAGTTTGGGGAGGTCACTGTGCTCAGAAGCAGAGCTCACTTTGTATATTTCAAGGTCAATGAAAAGGTTTGCCTCCTTTTGGTCACACAAGTGGGAATTTCTGAGGGACAGTGTGAAAGTGGGTAAGAAACAGCAGCTACTTTTCGGTAGCATCTTTGATGCGTCTGTGATCTGCAGATCTGCTTCTGACTCCTGCAGGAAGGCTGATAATTTTGATCTTTTTCTCTGTCTCCAGCAGAGGCAACTGACCACATCTTCAGAAATAAAACAAGGTTTGCCTACTGAAGACATAAGTCACAGTATTTGCTACCTCACATCATGTCATCAGCTGTAGACTTCAAGTGCATTTCATGCATCAGACTTTTAAAAGCATAACCAGAACACCAATAACTGAGCTATTTCTTAGCTAAAAAAAAAACCCTACTCTTGCCTTCTCATTTCTTCTGAGGAGAGATTTTGACTGAAAGATTTTGATAAATGTTCCTTTGCATGAGGAAAAAAATGGTGTTAAAAAATGCTTTTTTTTTAATTGTTAAAAACAATGTAATAGTGTTGTAAGATCTGATATAAGCAGCATAACTGTTTATATCAGAGATAAGCACTGCTTACGTCTGTTTAGGTCACATGCCATTTTTGCAGGGCAAAGGACCTGCTGTAATAATGATTGTTGACTTTTCTGCCACTTTCCCTCATCGTGTAAAGGTCTCTTTTGGCTTCAGTGATGGGTTCTCACTTATGTTTGTTTAATAGCTCCAGCAGCATTCATGCAATATTAATTTATTTCCACAAACCTTTTATCAGTTTTCTGAGCTGCACTGACTCATCAAGTGGTTAAAAAGGAACATATTGTTTCATGTGTATTTTAATGGCATAAGGATAAGCCAGGCAAAAAGACTGAGTTAATTTTCCTTGACTCTTCCTTTGCAAAGCCAGAATTTTGAGAGGTAAAGTGACTTATATGTCATTTATTTCTTTTCTGATAAATCATTGCCTCTGTCTCAGAGACTGAGGAACTGACATTTTCACCCATCTAAAATGCTTGAAGCTTGAAAGCCTGCAGCTAAAAAGACTTGATAGGAAAGGTGAATATGCCTGTGAGCTGCAGATTCCAGTAGAAAGTAACCTGGCATACTGTAAGCTTAGAAATGCTTGCTCCCCAGTAAATGCTGAGAAGCTGTTACAGATACAACAGGAAGCAAATAACATCTTAATTAAACAAGATATATAGAAGGAAAATAATCATATGAGGAATAGGATTTGCAGTGAGGGTATGTGTAGTGACACAGCAGTGGGTGACGAGGGATATGGCTTTCACACGTTCATGTACGTTTTGCTGTCTGGATTAGAAGTTAAAGCAAAAGTTTGCCCATGTGTGTATTTTTTCCTTAACAGTTCTGCCTAGAACGTGTTTGTATGAAAAGGAAAGAAGAAAGCATCAAGAAGGAATTTTTAGAGGATCTCTGAGACAGAAATCATTTGCTTACCCTTGAACAGTCCTTGTATTTATATACTAAATTTAGTACAGCTGGATAAGTGGGAATTTGTCATGTTTTGTTTTGCATTTTAAGTGTTAGATAAAGCAGTTCATGTAAAACATCAGCTCATGTATCTTCCTTGTTGAAAGGTTTAAACAAACTGGCTCCTGAAAGCAGAAAAACAAAGCCAAGTTCTTCTTCTTTCTCATGAAATCATGCTATTGAATTCTAGCAGTGCCACTGCGAAAGACACCATGTGGTACAGATGAAAGTGTTCATTTCAAAATAACCATCCCTTATTGGCCTCTTTCCTCCCTTTATTAAACTGTTTGAACTGCTCATTTAGAAGGGTGGCATTCTTTCCTCTAGCTTTAATCTCCAGATATTTTGCTTCAGAAATCAGCTTTGTGCAGTGTTTTATGCGGGTGTGGATACCATGATATCTTTGCTCCTATCAACAGATCCCTTATAAATCAGGGCAGTTTTATTTATGAAAGAGGTTGTGGCTGCAAGCCTCCTTCCTGCACGAAATCATAACAGGATTCATGCAGACAAGATCAGATAGTAGAAAACAACTCTGTGAGGCCAACCAAGAAAAGTTGATTAAATGTGGTGGTTGGCGCAGAGTGCATCATTAAGTCAGGCCTCGCTGACAAACACCAACCTTCTCCTCGGAAGACACGGTCTGATGTCTGCAGCGGTGTTTGAAGAAGCTGTGCTTCTGAAAAGCTGGGCAAACAGCCCTGCACAGCTGAATCAATATTGCTTTATGTATGCAAGCTGCACTTGTTAGGAGGGACTTAGGTTAGCACGGTGTGTCAGAGGCACCCAGGCATTGCAGTACAAAGTCGTGAACCTTTCCAAGTTTGGATCACTGCAGGTAGTTCAGAATATTAACGCATTTTCTTCCTCAGCTACAGAGCTCCTTGAACATTTGGAATATAAGTGATTGCGTGTGCTGGTGATGAGCCATAAACGGTAAACATGTGCTACAGATGATAAGGGAGAGAAGTCAGGATCCCTGAAATGGTTTCTTGAACTTAATGTGTTATGCTTTGAGGTTTTCCAGACCATTGCCTGGTAGGATGGGATTGCAGAGGGAGATGCACCTCGGCATTGTTTAGCTAACAGATGTCTGCAGCAGCATCTGCGTTTGCAAGGCACTGGTCTCCAAAAGCTATTGAATTTTTGTCAAATGACACTATAAATCTGGGCCTAAGCTTTCCGAGCCCTTTCAGTAAGCATCAGTGCTTGTTATAACTAAATTGAGACTTCTGAGGGGTAACACTAAGTGGCACCTCTGCATGCACTTGCTTTATTGTTTGTGGAGAATTTCTGTGCTTTTCAAAGATGTGGGGATTCTTCACAAATAACTGAAGTTCTAATACCACCTGATGTCATTTCTTACCTGAATTCTGAAGTAAATGGGAGTGCATGGATGTTTGCATTAAAAACCTGACTAATTATCTGAATCTTAGGATTTACTTCCAATGGTTCTTCTGTACCAGTTCAAAGAAGCAATGGGAGTTTTTTGTCTGACACTTAAGTTTTTAAAATATGTTCTGAATAAGTAACGTCAGAAGTCACAATCTTCTGTGGTACTCAAGAAGGAGTAAAGCTTAAAATCTGCCATTGTATAATGGTATTCTGAAAATCCACATCTTTAGAAGTATTTATACGCTTCATTCAACAGAAATCAAGGATGAGTTAACACCTAAATATTCCTGAGACTCTGTGGGTATAAGGATGGTGTCTTAGTTATTAGGAATATTTTACATTTCTTAAGGAAATACACACACCTTTTGAAACAAGTGTGTGGAAATAAACGCAAGGATTGAAATTGGCTCTTTTTTTGCTCCCCACACTTGTCCTTCATTAGGTTATGTGACACTTATGTAATAGGAGCAAGTACATGAAATGGAGTTGGTTTGGGAGGAAGACACCAGTTTCCCATTAGCCTGTGTACTCCCTTGTGTTAGCTCTCACTTCTCCTGAGCTATTTGAGGTATTGGAGGTGAAATATTAACATTTTAAGGCTTAGCAGAAGGTTAAAATGTCAGTCCAGTGATGACTTCATCTCCTTTACTTTGAAACAGTGTGGTGGGGTTTTTTTTTCTGCATTGAAAAAAGGCCCATCTATCTTCCAAACTATGTATTTGTGTCTTGTCTTTGTCTCAGTGTGGCTTTGAAATAGCTGCCTGTGTGATGGTGGGATAGAAATGCCCAGCACAACTGGCATTAGAACTGGAATAGTGATCAAAGGTGAGGTTACACTCCTCTTAGGAAAAGATGTTTAGCATGATAATGCAACTGTGGGTATCCACTGTCCCAGCTGTCAGTAAAAACTTTTTGTGGGGGGTTCTTTTTGTGGAGAATCTCAAGGTGCAGCTCCTGCAGGGCAGAAAAGCATCACTCAGACTTCACCGACAGTGTGCTGTTCAGCACCAGGTATGAGAGGCAGCCATGAATCTCCCACCAGACATGGGTAATCCTTTAAATTCCTGTGTCCTGTGCTAGTAAATAAGTCTTGGAGCTGCTGAGTGCTGCACAGTGTTATTTCATGTGGACAGACCTCCTTTTGCTCAGAGCTCAGGCAAGAACTCTGCTGTGTTGTCACAAGGAAGCTTTAGTTCTATCTCAGTGTTGCAACTTGTGGCAGTGTATTTTCTTGCTCCAAATATGAGCATTGGCTTTCACAGAACCATTTTAAGGAAATTGTTTAACCAGTGTGGTTTTGAGTGATTTTGGGGGCATTTTGGTGTTTGATTCAAGAAGTTTGATTACAAAATTTCACCTCTCCACCAGCAGATTGGGGGAATGTGGGGTGTGTGTGTGTGGAAAGGTTTGACATCACTGGAGAATAACCATAGTTATCTGGTATCTCTCGCTATTCAAATTATGCATTTGTGGTGATAGGTGGATGAATCTCTAAAATCTATTGTAATGATCTGGTATTAAGTAGGATTAAAATTCTGAAATTTTTGGAGTTGCTTTTTCTTTTTTTTCAAATTTAATATTTCTCCCTGAAATATTTGAGGTGATATGAAGTCTTCAGCCTTATAAGATGTGTTTATTAAAAAAATCCAACCAAATCTTATTTTTCTGCTTTTTTTTTTAACATGTAGTAGGCATTATATATACAATTTAGGGTAACTCTGAACATGTATGCTACTCTAGCATGCTAAATGTTTCATGAAAATGTATTTGTTTGTTAGAGATACTGTTTTTATCATATATGTTATTAGTGTGTGGTGGGCCTCTGTTTACTCTTTTTGGGTAAGTAGCACTTTTATTGGGCATGTTCAGAGATGTTCCCTATTTCACTATTGTATTACATTAAAAAAAAAAACCCATAATTTTAACATTTGAGAGGCCATGGAAAAGTACAGCTTGTTTGATAAAGGCATTAGGGAGTCTCAGTAAGGTTTGAGCCTGATGAATGATGAAACACGAGAGCCTGAAAAGGACAGTGTGGTCTGGAGAGAAGAGAACACCAAGGGATAATGTTCTGGCAATGAGGTGGAAAGCAAATGAATCCTGGTTTGGAGTGACACTGCAGCAGTGTACCTCTGCTCTAAACCCATCATAGCTTGTCCTCTTCTTGTGTCAAGGGACATTCATGAGTGTGGTTTACTTCATGATTAACATTTTTGAGTTATAGCTTTTGAAAAAATAGGATAATAGGCAGTATTTTTCTTTAACTGTTCACCTTTACTAAGAAAAAACAAACCAAAACACCAATTTTAAAAAAAAATTATGAACAAAAAGTAGTAATAAAAATTCTCAAAAGAGAGGAGATGTGAAATTGGTGAGTTGGCAGTGACAGCTACACATCCGTACTGCGATTATTGGGCAGCCCCAGATTTGAATGAGATGTGTCCTTTTTTCCTGGGGTTAAAGGATATCTTCTGCTTAGCATTTCAATTGTTTAAAAATCTGTAATTCCAAAAATGAAGTGCTTAACAACTACTTGCTTATTTTGGGCTTCATCTATTCTCTGTCAGAAGGGAAACTGGTGTTTGCCTTTGTCCCCCTAAATGTAGTGACTATTGTCTCAGTGTAGCAGTGGTTAGTTGGGTCAATCAGATTAGTTACTGAGGCACTTCGGTAATTAACTGAGGCATTGATGGCAATGTCTAAAAAAAGACAGAGCAGAAAACTTTGAACCCATCCTCTGCTTGGGAAAACTGTGCTTTTTTAAATATTTATGCTGCTTGTGTCTTTCTTTTTGAAAACTTCAGTAATCCTGTCTAATAGTATGTAAGCTTAACATACGAGGTCGTGAACCAAATATATTTTCAAAATGTACCAATTTTGCAAGGACATTAATGAATGACTCGACTATTCACTCTCTGCATTTTCTTGAGTGCGTAGGAGGCAAAGCTGCAGATTTCCTAAACATATTCTGAATAACATTCTTTTGGATGATTATTTACAGTTACAAGTGTTTCTGTGCAGAAGATGCCATGTATTTTTTCCCTGTTTTTCTGTCTTTTTTTCTTCAAATGTTCTTTTAAAATCCTTCCCCGTTTGCTGCCCAAACTGTGCATCACCTGCCTGCTGTTGCATTACAATAATCATTTAGTGAACACCATTTTGTTTCTGACTTCATAGTGTTTGACAAGCACTAATAGTCTTTTGACTCTCAATCTACCTTTAGACAGTAAACATAATAGGAAAAAAAGTGTTTATGGTTTTCAGGGGGAGGATGTTTTGGTCCTGGCTAAGTAGCTTCTCAGAGAATATAGGAGAAATGAGTAGAAAACGTTACAACATGGATCACCTGAAAGTATATCTACTGCAGCAGAGCAAAAATGATAACAGTCGTTGCATGAAGTAGGGATTTGTTTTGTCTTAAGATAGCTTGTGTGTGAAAAATATATGCAGTAATTATTGACATCCATTATGTCAAGTGGGAAGCTAAGGAGAAGGGTATTACTTTATAATATGCACATGAAAACCATAAATATATAATATATAAAAATACCTTTAAATTACCATTACTGTTTTGAATAGATGTACTGAAGAGATTCAACCTTTGCTTTTTAAAAATATTATTTTTAAATAAAGAATGTAGAAGTTTTTCCCAAGTTGTGTACCTGCTCTTCAGAGTCCTGTGTTTGGATTGATTCATCCAAAATGAACTACAAAAGATATACCTCTCTTTATTCTAGTGCTTAGAACAAATGCTTTGTAATAAAGAACTGTGAGAGGCTTTTATTGTTGCATGTCCTCATTTAATAAACAAGAACAATCTGAAAGTGAACTAATTATAGTGCTGTTGATTAACAGGTAAAGACCTGTTAATGAAAAGTCATCCTGCATTATATGCCATTCCAAGCCTTTAATTTAAACAGTGTTTTCTTTCATTCCCTACAACCTCCATGGCAACAGCAACAAAAGTTGACTCAGAGGTAGACAGAACAATAAATACATTTTATGGTCCCAAACTATTTATTGTAATTTGGTCTTTACTGAAATGGCTTTGGCTGCTGGTCTGCATAAATTGAGAATATTTGGTAGCTTTTGCTGCTGTGTCAGCTTGTTCTTCTAGTGCCCTGTGGTAGGATCAGTGTGGTTTAAGGCTGGTAACTGCACTGGATGTTGAGGCCGAGTAAGGGAATACAACATTTAATGTTTGGTCTCTTAACTCTGCAAGGAACAGTGTCTGTCAAATGAAAAATGTTTTCATTTTTAATGTAGTGCAGTAAACGTTTGTGTTAGTAATGAATTTGCAATATTATGATAAGGTTGAAAATGTGTACCTAATTTATTTTATTTAATGTCAACCCTTTTAAGGTTGTATTTAGTCTTTCCAACTGCATTATCTCACTGAGTCTTCCAGAAATTAGGCTGTATTGTGTTAGTGTTTTTCTTGGAAGTATCAAGACAGGTATGATTGTGAAGAGCTACACACTGTGCGATTTTTCAATGGCAAAAATGTCTATTTTTGTTTCTCTCTATCTGTTATTGAGCTGCAATTGATGTTTTCTCTATCATAAACTCTATAGCAGATGAGAAAGAGGTGTATTACCCAGAAACTATAATGTGCTGCTGGGGAAAAATAAATTGAGGGGAGTTGAAAACTACTGAGACCTTCCTTCAGTTTTTTTTCTTTGTCCTGTAATCCCCTCTCTTTACTCCACATTATGCTGCTGTATCTCTATTTCTGTGAGGTTTAGATAGAAAAGGTATTAGGGGACAATTTGATGAATGGGCTTTTGGATGGCAAGGCTGCTAATAGTTTCATAGTTTATTGAACACTTATGGAAAGCAATCTGCAATACCCAGTCACAGTGGAAGCAGTTTAAATGGCTTGTGGATTTCCAAAATTAAATCAATTTGTTTTCTTTGGAGGAGGAGTAGTTTTCAAGGTGGTAGTGGTTTTTTTTCAGATTTTAATTAATTTTCTAGCTTTAAGTAGTAAACTTGACTGCTTCTGCTTGACTGTTTACTGTGACTTAAAAGAACCCCAAACCTTTCCAAATTATAATAGTTTCCTGTTAGTCTTCTGATTTAATCTTTCTTTCTAGGATGTTGTTTCACTTCCAAGTTAGAGCTGTGTAGATTTACTAGATTTCTACAATAATTAAGACTTCCTACTTTTCTGACGGCCTGCCTTCATGTTAGTGGAATTTTGGTGGTGGCTTATGCTGAGTAATTTAATGGAACAAACTGTTCTTTCACTGACAGTAGCTGCTAGAAAAGTTTCCTCTCAATTTTTACCTGTAATTTTGATTGATGTGTTTGGTGAATGATTGCTTTTGAAATATTTGACTTTTAAACTCTCTCACTTATTTTTTCCTTACTTAAAAATTTCTGTGAATAATAATTGGACAAAAATGGATCAATTTACATTCCAGAAATACTGGTCCTATTCCATGTCTCAAATTCTTTTTAATTAATTTCAATTTTGTTATGGTAAATCAAACTTTAGATGTGAAACTTCCACGCACGTTTTTGTTACACGTTTGAAGTTCAGTCTAATACTAAGATTTCTCTTCTCCATTGTCTTTCTGCTCCTCCAGTTAGAGTGCCCCCACCCAAACACCTAAGCCAGAAATTATTATAACTGAAGAAATGGAGAGCTCTGAGAAGTTTGGGCAGAAAAGGATCCCGCTTTCAGCACGGTTTTTTCTCAGTGGCAAAGGGTTGATGGGTGTGCTTAATGTTGCAGTACAAAGTATAAATCCATGTTCACTAGAAAGGTAATCAGTCAGTTAGTGCCCATTTCATGTCTCTGGATCCACTGCATTCCCAATTAGAAGTCAAGCATTCTTGCTGGGCTTTATTTCAAATATCTCAAGAGATTTATACTAGCCCCAAAATGTTGGTCGTTCTCCTCCCAGGAATAAGGTCATTGATTAAAATTCTTTTGTTATTTTGTGAAATTTTGCCCTTCTCATATGATGCCGAAAAAGATTTACTTGTCTCCATGTACTTTGTTGGCATGGTAATTGAAAATAAGTTATGACTGGCATAGAGGTTAATAGCATATTTTAGAAGGCAAGAAATCTGGAGCTTCAAAAATGCTATTTCATCTCAAAAATCTCTGGAAAGAATCAGTCTAACAGAAAGAATTCTTTTTCTATCCCCAGGCATCTCTTCGCCAACACATTTAACTAATTCTTGAATTCTAAAGAGGCCATACTGTGTTGGCCTGGGCTGGGCTAGAGTTAAATTTCATCACAGTAGCTGGAATGGAGCTGTTTTGGATTTCTGCTGGAAACAGTGTTGGTAATTCAGGGATGTTCTCACTGCTGGTGGGCAGGGCTTGCACAGTATCAAGGCCTCTTCTGCTCCTCATACGACCCCACAGCGAGGAAACTGTGGAGCAGTAGCCTCTGGGAGACCTCTGAAGTCTGGCAGGGCTGACCCCAGCTGGCCAGAGGCATGCCCCCCACCCCACAATGTCATAACCTGGGAGCTGCTGCTCAGGGACTGGCTGGACATCAGTTGGTGGTAAAAGAGTGTTTCCATCTGCATCATTTGTCTTTCTTGGGTTTAATTCTCTTGGTTTTCTTCTTTTTCTTTTCATTACAATTTATTATTATTATAATTGAAATAAAATAATGAAAATGTTCTTATCTCAACCCAGGAGTTTTGTTGCTTTTACTCTTCTGATTCTCTTCCCTCCCCATCTTGCTGGGGGGCAGTGAAAAGCAGCTGTGTGATGCTTAGATGCTGGCTAGGTTAAAACATGACATGGTTTCACAGGGCTGCAGTGGCTTGTGCAGTTAATGTTGAATTCCTTCCTGCTTTGCTAAGACACGATTCCCACAAATGATGCAGATCAGCTGGCTCAAATAATACCTTATGATTTCTCCTCAGTTATGGGGAGAATGACTTCATTAGTTCATCATAGACCAAAGGAAATGATAGTTCAAAATTCTAGGGCTAAGGGCTTTTCATCATGCATTTCATTCATGTACAGTAGTGCAGGAATAAATATTTTCCTTTTTTTAACTTGAATGTCTCCATAGTAGATGTAAATGGGAAATGGGCATTTGTTAATTAAGCTGCAGTAATTGCAAATTTCAGTGCCACTGCAAGCTGCCTTCTTAGGAACCATGACAATGACATTAAGCATTTGCTAAACAAAATCCACTCCTGTACGTCATGCAGTTCACGTCCTGTTTGCTATTTAAAAGTTGTTGGCACAGGTAGAAGATGTTTTGTTAAAAACAATGAATAAACAGACTTTTCTTCATCTGAAATTGGCTATTTTCAGAAGTATAGTTTTTAGATGGAAAAACAAGTGGAGGCATGATTAGTTTTATTTCCACCTTTTCTTGCCTAATTTTTTTTAAACTGAACCTGCCTCTTCAAGCAGAGAAATGCTTTCTAATCACACAAAAATAAAATCTGTTCCATGGCTACAGAGAAAGCTTACAAGGAGCCATTTATAGAGGTCTCCTGCAGGACACTGGGGACCATGGTTTTTTGTCTCTCTCTCTGTCTCACAGAGGTGGAAATGCTAGTTCTTGCTCCTAGAACAGTGATTTGGAATAATCTCTGCTCTCCCCATGGCAGCTGGTCATCTTGCAGGGGCATGGGGAGGAATTATGCAGCCAGGAAAGGAGCAGAAGGGTCTTTAATCAAAGTGAGTATCCCGAAGTTTATGCAACAGTGTATCAATATGCACACTACAGAGAAAGCTTTTGGATTAAAAAAAAAAAATCTATCTGTAATACCAAATCCCCTGAGGTTAAAAACTGTACTTAAGTAATTGGCTATGAAATACCTCATTTTCAAAGTTCTGCAAAACTTAGTCTCATCCTCAATTCATGTCCCCCAGACTGTTCCTTATGTTGTCTGAGCTATGCAGGAATTGTTCTGCAGTCTGTGAGCCCCAAGCTGACTCTTGTGCTGGAAAAAATTGCATGTTACCGCTATATAATCAATAGCATAGTCTAAAATCACCCCATTAAAGGAGAAAAAAGTGCAAACAACGTGAGAAACTCATATATCTGTATAGATAGACTATTATGATGATATGTGAGGTTTTCTTGGTGGAAAATACAAATTAATGCAGGTAATTTATTTTAAAAAGCATTATCCTTTGCTAGACAAGGAGATTTTGTAAGCAGTCTAACATACTTGCAGAGGAGCAGAGCCATATGTCACTGCAGAAGGTTTGTCCTTTGGCTTCAGTAAAATGAGAATGTGAAAGATTTTATTGCTTTGGGTGTTAATACAGGTCATAATCAAGATGAAACCGAATTATCTACAGTATCAGTGTGTGAGATACTGCAGTTCAAGTGGCAGCAATTTTATGGGGGAACAGACTGATTTATTTCTGCTTGTTTACTGCCTGTGCCCGTGAGCCGTGCTGTCTGCGGGGCTGGGTTTGTGCTCTGCACAGGCCTGAGCTTTGTGTGCCCAGAGCTGACTCTCCCCCATCTTACACTGCTGCACTTGAAGTAACTCTGAAAATATTGAGTAGTGGCTGTTTTTATGGAAAGTGAAAGAGAATCTGAGTGAGGCTTTAACACCTCATACTTTCATCTTTTGCTGTTGACAATATCTGAACCAACTTTAGAGACTCCACTGAGGAATGCAGGTCTTTCTCTCAAGGCTGAGAGGGGGATGATGAGATGTTCTGACTTCGGTTGTCCTTGCAGCAGATTTGGCACAAGGGACAGGGGCAGGAGAAGTTGTGGTTTGCTCTTCTTTCACCTGGGCCACAGTGAGCTCTGTCCTCCAGAGCCCCTCAGCTCAACATTGTCCTGCATCTGACCGTGCTGTCCTTGCCTTATCAGAGCAGAGTCCGACTGTGGCCTGACACCTTTTCCCCTTGCCAGAGCCTGGGATCCTCTCTGTGAGCAGCACTTGCTGCTTGAGGGAAGAGAAGCCGATTTATTTTGCAAATCACATGTGGGGATGATGAAAAGATCCTGAATGGGGGAAAAGAGGTTCTTTAGGATTGTGGAGGGAGCCTGGAGGAATGCACAAGATGGAGGAAGAGATGAGGGAATCCCAAAGGTCATAAAAGGCTGGGGAAACCTTGGCTTCCTCCAAGCCTTCTTCCCATGCACATCCTCACCCTTCCTTCCCGGTGTGTCGCCAAAAGTGAAATTTAGTTTTGCCTCCATAGCTGAGGAAGTCTGAAGCACTGAAAGGAGCCTCAGAGTTGGGTGAGGAGAAGACATGAAAAGGACATCTATGGGGTGGGGGGGGTGAAACTACTGTAGGTAACTTTTATTTTTGCTTCATCAAGACTGGCATAAAGAAGCTGTTTCTGTTGGGTTCTCAGATTAATTTACCTGCTGTCTTCTACAGCAGCCAGGTCGGTCAAAAGCACAGAAATTGTTTGGCCTACCAGATCTCTACAGGTGAACTTTGGACACTGTTTCCATTGACACTCCCTTATACCTCTGCTTCCATCCCCTAATCTGGGGGGTTAATTGCTAACCCAAACTAATATTAATTTCAGATATTTGTTTTTTAAATTCAAAGGAGCCCTCCACGTATCTTACTGTATTATGTCTGGACTTCTGAGTCAAGTGTCAGGGTATATGAGTAGCTTGGGTGTTTCTAAAAGCTTATATGGACCTGAAGGTTATATAATGTTTGGTACAACCACACCTCACCAGCAATTTTCAAGAAAAAAACAGTAAAATATAGTACCTACTGAGGGTTGTTGTATATATTCAGAAATAAGTTCTACATGCTCTCTTCTGTAAACAGCCTTTAACTCTTATTTTATTTTATGTTTGAATCAATCCATAATTTATTATCATTTAAAAATATACCAAATATTTTATTTTCATCTTTTTACAAGAATGTTTACTTTTAAAATAGGAAACTTGCGTTTTATGGGGGAAAAGTACAAGGCACTTGGGGAAAAATTATTTATAGGGTTGGTCCCTAACTTTATTCCATGAACCAATGTTTGCTCATTTGGATTAAGGGTGCTTGTGAAGGAAAGGGCTAAAAGTCTTGGGAGTAGTGACTGAGCTTCAGTGCCAGAGGACTGGAAGATAATCCAAGACAGACACATAATGAGAAGAAAGTTTGTTTTCCTGAATTTTTCATATCCTTTTGAAGCCTTATTCTGAGAGAATAGGAAGTATGGAAAAAATAGCAAATTAAAATTTTGTCTAAAGTGAGAGTTTATACAAGAACATGCCAGAAAAGGCCGTAACATCCAGCACTGGTATGGACATCTCCCTTGTCCTGTAGGTGTTGTGGGAGGTCAGTTTGGTTTTTTGGTTGTTTGTTTTCCTAGTCAGCCAACAAAGGAAAAATTATGTGATGGGATGATGTGATTGTTTGTATTTTAATAACTTTCATGTGATTTGTGGGCAGTTGAGAGTCTGTTTTTCACCAGTGCTGGGTAAAGGCAGCAGCAAGTACAGCGGGTTCATTTTCTGCCTGCCTCTATCAATCACCGCTCCTGTTTAGACAAGTTTAGTCTGTTCTCGTTTTCTTGCCCTAACCAGCAGTGGTTCAACAAAAACTGGATGAATTAGGTAATTTCTCAATCCCACTAGTATCTCTTTGCCTGATGCCCTTTTAGGTTGCTAGGTTAGGCTGAAGGGTGCAAGCTGGTAGCACAAGAGGCTCGAGTGACAGCCCCACAATGTCGGGGTCATGACAGAAACTACTGCAAAGGGAAGCACAACTGGAGCTACACAACCTGTGATTCTGCAGAAAACCCCCATTACTTAAGTAGCAATGTATTCTGTCAGGGGTTGGTGCCAATGTGGAGTGGTGGATGGGTGCCATAAAGGCAGCTCCATTGATATTATGGGAAATTCTAGATGAATGGATACAGCCAGATGCCAAGTTCTATTCCAGAACTACTTAATGGCCTCGGCATGTCCATCATTATGTCAGTGGCAGACAATGTGGAACTAGTAAGAAAGAAAGTTGTGAAGGTGAATTCACTACTCTGACAAGTTTTAGTCTCTTAGAAATACTTGCTTTCTCTAAGGTGAGCTTGAGTAACAATAATATGGCTTCAAAAGTATATTTTAGTACTGAATTTCTAATACTTGATGTATGTTCTCTTTTTATTCCCGTGACATAATTGTATTTTCAGATGTAGTGGTGTTATGCATGATAGAAAGGAAATCCAAAGAAATTTCCTTCCTTAATTTTAGCCTGAGACAGCTAGAAATGCTGGTTAATTTGTCATGTATTCAGCCATGTACCTTTCCTGTTAAAATTAGTTGCCAGAGAATGGAAAAGAATCAGTGAAATTGGTGTGCAATAGGAGTCATGACATAATGTAATGTGGAAAGCTGATGGATTCAGCTGGGAGTTTGGTAACAGGCGGTAGAGGTAGCGAAGAATTTCATAGCTGCAGAATATTTAGAGAATTTGATAGAGCTGGCAGATAACAAAGAGAAGAAAGAACAAAATCACCAAGACTTAGCAAGGCAATTCAAGACGGCAAAGTTTTACAGTACTTGTTTTGAATGATTCAGCATCAGCTGCAAGGGGCAGCAGTGACTGACACTTTATTGTTTGTTCAAAAGTATTTGGGTTCTGTTTGTAAGGTGTAAGGTCATTGGTACATCAGGAAAAATGTATACATTTTCTAATGTCTTAGAAATAACTTGTTGAATGCAATATTTTTGTGTGTGTGTGTTCCATGCTACCAGTCTTACAATAAAGTTCATGTGTACCTGTAAGCAAAATCAACATGGAAAAATGTGGTGTGCAAAAAGTCTAAAAGAACGTTGACATTGAGATGTTCTCTGACTACACAAAAGAGAAGTTACTGTTTGTGTTATCCGTGTCTGTGATAGAGTTACTAGAGGTTTTGAAAACTCATATGCTTAAAAGAAGCTGTTACCTGAGCAAGATGTTGTGGTCTTGGGCATGGCCTCAGCAGATATGATTCTCTCAAGTCCACCTTATTTGTGCTGTTGTGGCCAGGATACCTCTTCTAAATCCTAAGCCTTGTTTGAGACTCCTGGCTGCTCTCTCCAACCTCCTGATGGTCCTTCCTCATCCTCCCTGGCATCTTCATGAACAAGAGCGGGAAGCCTGTCTGTTCTCATGAGTCTCTGCCTTTTATTTTTCCCCTTCTCTGGTCAGAAATATTGCTGATGTGAAAGCAGCACTTGCTTTATTCTGTTCCCTGACTGTTGTGGCTGGATTGTCGATCTCGGAGTCTGTGACTGATGCTGGCAGGCGGCATTTGGGGTTACCTTTTTACCTTGTACCTGCGAGGGTTGTGTCCTCTGGGGGCTGTGCAGTCCAGCGGGCATTAGGATGAAGAAGGTTGACTGTTGGGTTTGACACACCTTATGAAATCCTGTCTGGCCATGGGTATGAGCCTCTTGCTTTCATCCCAGGAATACCCTGGCTCCAGCTGAATAAATCTCCTTGGTGCATTCAGGATGACCTTGGGTATATGTTAGAAACTGCATCCCCCTCTGCCACTCCAAACAGATGCATGAGGGAGCAAGATGTTCCCCCAGGCTTTCAGACTTTGGTTTTCATGGAAAAAAGGTGAAATGGATTGATTTTTAATCTGGGTTGTGTCTTCTGCTTGACCAGAGGCAGGTTAATGTGTCCATGTGTAGGTTGTATGTGATCTTCGTGCTGATCTGAAGTGGTCAGCCAGAGGTCTGTTGTTGTGAGGTCCTGTGTGCTGACCTCAGAAACACCTGAGCAGAGAGCTAAGGTGACACTGGGGTTTAAACCCAGCTTAAAGAGTGTTTCCTGCCCTTCACACAGCTCCATACCCCCTGATGATCCAGATGATCAGAAAATCCATGAGCAGAAGTGCAAATCCCATTTTTGATTTGAGGAAGGTCCTTCTTCTCTCCTGACTCAACAGAGACCCAGATTCACGGCCCATCTCTGGCTATGGGAGTATGATTGCCAGGTAGGCCAGAATTTGTGTTGGGGGTCACGGAGGCGTGGAATTGTCTAGTGAAGTTCCTCTGGATTGTGCCTGTTGCTGTGCTGCTGGTGGGAGGCGTCTCCCAGCTGCAGGTGATCCCTGCCAGGCTGGTGATGTGGCATTGGGAAATCCTTCTGTGGCTGGAGATGTGCCCACAGCACAAGGCCATTGTAGCCATGTTAAGAACAGAGCAGAAGTGGTACTTTTCAATATACTTGTTTTCCAACACCAACCTGAAAACCATGAAAAAGACTTTTTCTGAAGGTACTTTGGGGGCATAATTTGGGCTATAACTCTACCTGTTGATAGTCAGTCAATAATTCTGTATCATTTGGGGGACAGTTCTGACCCTTCTTCCCTTCTCCCATACACACACAGGTTTATTTTGCTGTAATTATCACAGATGCAGAGTGAAGGATCCGTTTTCAGAGAGTCCAGGGAGACGCAGTGCTCATATCCAAGAGTATACTTTAGCAAACTAATTGATTTCTAAAGGAGAAAATACATCAGTGTTCAGTATCCAGAAAATGTACATCTAAAATGACTTATTTTCTAATAATCGTGTATGTAGTATAATGGTTATCTTGTATGAGATGAGAGTATTGTCTGGGGAGCAGTAGCAGCAGCAGAGCTGCCCTGTTTGCTTTGCAGTTCTCTGACCTGCTTATTAGAGGACATTCTTATTAAACAGATGAATTTATATGAGAGGTGTTTAGGGGGGCTGTTGTTGCTGAGGGTCTGTCAGCACTTTTCAAGGTGTTATGAATATATGCAAACTGTATTTTAAGTAGCTGCTCATCCTTGGTCAGTAATAGGCAGAATAAAGCCTTATACAATCAAAATTTTATGTTTTATTTGCCACTTTATATGAGAAATACTTGCAAATAAAAGCAGGGAAAACTGAAAACTGCTGAAATACATCAATAATTTCACAGTTTTTAATATTTTTCTGGGTAGTAGTAAATGAAATGAAATGTCTCAGCAAAATGTGATGTTTTGCATTATAATTATTTAGTGGGGTTTTATTTCATAGTTTTTCATTATAAGAGGACTACTTTTACTGAAAAGGAATTTGTGTGGCAGCACTGTTGTCTTGAAAAAAATCCCAATCGTTTATTTTAAGAGAAAATTCTTTGCATGAAATTTAAAATAGCAAACAGCATGTTCTCCCCCAGAATGAACTGTTCTCTCCTCCTGTTCCCTTTCATTAGTCCCTCCTTGAGTACTGACCTTTTACTTTCTGCATTAATGCAGCTCTGTCTCTTGGCTCCTGGTCAGCCTCTCCCTCTTACAGCCTGCTGAGGCAGGCATCCCTCAGCAGCGGGTGCAAGCCTGGAGAACACAGGAGCCACAGCTCAGGATCCAAACATGCCCTGTGAATGTCATTGAAGGGTGTCATGGGTGACTCAATGGCAGAATTCGTAGTCTGGGACATTGTGGTAAATCCTGAAATTGCACAAGGAAAGGGAATTTTGAAACTCTACTTTTAAAACCACAACAAACAGGCCACCTCTTCCCACAACCCATCTTGGTTTTGTTATTTAAGTGGGACTTGATAACTTCTGTTGTTTGAGGGGAGGAGGGAAGGGGTGGGGTTTGGTGGGTTTTTGTTCGTTTGTTGGAGTTTTGGTTGTGTTTTTAATAGAAAAACAACCTATTAGAAGGCTGTGGAGCTGAGTTCTTGAAATTAGGACTGTTACAGCATAATAGCAGCGTAACTGGCCTTAAGTGTTCAATGGTAGCAAATGGTACCTGGTAAATCATTTTATTGTGTGTGGTTGGCAGATACCTGTGCAGCAAGGGAAGCCTCTCAGAAAGGCTTGTCCACCTTAGGAAATCTGTAGATAGCTTCATCTCAGCACTGATGTGTTACTTATTGGTAAGTCAGCATGAATAGGTGTAAATTACTTTGATGTAACATTTTGCTGACCCCTGCTTATATCATAGATGAGCAGATGGTATGGAAAACATTTTGTACCTGTGCCAGAGAGAGGCAACGAGACTGAAAAGTAAACCTTAGGCTGAGAGGCTTGGGCGTGATGAGCTCGCTGTGAGCATCTCTGGATGAGCTGACTGGAGAGCAGCCCAGGCATCGTGGCTGTGCAGCACCTTTCCTCAGGAGCAGCAAATCCCGCAGAAGGCTCTGGCTTACAAGCAAGGAACTGCCTTGCCAAAAGAGTTGGAGAACTGACAGTGAGCTCTGACTGACTTGTAATGCTGTGAGGAGGCTGTTAATTAACACCCCATCAGTCACAAGTGCAAAAGGAGGAGTGGATTCAGAAGGGTAACAGGTCATTTTGGGCTTGCCCTTTTTTACTACTACTTTCCTTTTGTCTTTCTTTAGCTGTGTTTGGGAAAGCCAGGGGTTTGAGTGGGGAAGGTTTGTTCTTCTTGATGCCCTGGTGTGGTAACTGGGTTTTCAGGTTTTGAGGTGAGGATTCAAGTTGGTGCTTATTGTTGGCAGTGTACAATGCTAGAGATCAAAATGCAGCTCTCTAACTAGCAGTCAGGTGCTAGGGGAGCACAAACAGAATACAAAAATGAGTAGTTTAATTCTTACTAGCACGGGTGTGTAATGGGATAGGTTTCTGCAGTGCCAGTATGTGCTTATCAAAAATTTGTTCAGGTGTGTGTCAGCACAAAGTTATACCAAGCATGTGTCATATAAATCAGCAGAAATAGAGAGTGTGTAAGAACCATTAGAGACCCAACTGAAACCACACAGGAGAATATTTACTGCTAAGGCTATTGGAATTGCAACCCCTGCTTATACCCGCTCATTTATGGCTGTATCCTGCACTTTATCTTCGATGCTATAGTGGAAATCCTCAAGGAAATACTACTTTTGAATTCACCAAAGTTTTACGCAGGAAGAAATCAGTTCACACCCTCTACAGCTACATCGAGATGCCTAAAGCTGAATGGAGAAATAGTTCTAGAGGGATAAAATATTGTCATAACATGTAGGTACAAAGGACTGGCTTAAGGAGCATAACCTATGTAAGTTTTATTCCTTTCTAGCATGTAGAGTCTTTAGCTGCAATGTTGCATCTCTGAGAGATACTTTGAAAAGCAACAGCAGTCATATTACCATCTATGTAGTAAATGCTTTAATCTGCAATGCTTGCTGTATTAGCAAGTAAGACACTTGAACTAAATGTAAACGACTCACAGGGGTTGTTTCCACCTTCCAAGTTCTCAGGCATAGGATTATTGTATTGCATATGAAGAAGAAAACTGTAGAGCAGAAGTGAGGAAGTGGGTTGTACTTTTAGCATGTATAATGTACCTTTATGAAGTTTGCTAAATACCTTAAATGAAAATAATATCTTGGATCACTCCATCTGAAACCATTCATCTCAATTTAAAATGAGAAAATAATTTGTGCCAAACATGCACCTACTTTTGTGACAAATTCAGATGTTCACTTGTTTTGTGGTTTTTTTTCTTAACAGGAAAGTTAGAATAATGATTTCCACAGAAGCATGTAAATTATTAATTCCTTGTCCATTTTACTTTGTAAATGCCACAAAAATTGAGCTGAGGAAACAATGCACACTGCAGTCTGAGGGGGAAAGTCTTCTGTGAAAGAAATTTCACAAATGGAGCACTTTGCTGGGATTCTGTGAATACTGTGCTACCTTCACTAATTTCAGAGTTTCCTTTAAATTTCCTATATACCTTTGCAAAGTAAGCACACCAAATTATGTCAGAAACACACAAAAACTTTTGTTATAATTTGTTTTCTAGCAAAATGAAGGTGACCATACAGGTCTTGAAACTGGATCCTGTGCAGCTGCATGGTGTCATTGTGTTGTACTTGACATAAGCAGCTCTCCTCAGAGTGAGTTTTAGGGTGCAATTCACCACTGGGGTGATTCCTGTCTCATCTTCCTCCCCAGCCGTGAGCACATGGTGATCTCCTTGGGTCAGATCTGTTTTCTCTGGTTTTAGAGCCCTTGGGGATCCAGTAAGTTTGTCTGGTGGATAAGGACCATGCCTGCATAGTTATGTGAGGGAGGGTGACAGCCATCCATAAAAGCCTCTTCGGGGAACAGGGAACCCCTGTGCTTGCTGCCAGCAATTTTGCCTTACCTGTGAGGCCGAGCAGCTTCCTTATTAGCTCAGCTCCAGAACTAGAATTATTTTTCCATGCTTTGTGGGCATTTCAGTTTGGCTCTAACTGCAGAGGTCTGAGCTGTGGCCTCTGCTCCTACTATTCTGCAACCTCATTTGAAATAATGGAGTTTAATGAACTCATTGTCTGCATTGCAGTTCACACTCTGCTGCGGGAAGTGTGGGGTTTGAAATGCTCAATTTTTCCACATTAGAAACTAAATAGTATAAATGAATAGAAGGTCAAAATCAAATTAATTCTGTTTTTTTTCAGAGGAGGTAATTTAGAGAGACTTGAGCAATAAATCAAGTCTTTACTATCTTTTATTAAATTTGTTTGAGTCAGCAAACTAAAACACAGTTGGGAACATGTGGAAAAGCTCACCATTGTCTGTAATAATAACATATTTTGGCTGGACTGCATTCTTCACAGAGTAAATGTGTCCTTTTAATGATCTCATTAGGGAATAAATAGTTGTACTATTAAAAAAATCTAGTGATTCCCAATAAGAGGAGGATTTTTCTAAAATGGAAATAGCCTGCATAAAAATAAACTGGAACTTCTCTGCAAGAGTTGAGCCTTTTTTGTTTACAAACAAGGTACTGTTAAACTTTCTCTGCTTTGAGAATATGTGGAGGTTTAATATTTGCTAGAAATAGATTTTGTTGTTGTTGTTTAAATTTGGGGTTAAGTATGCAAAATGGGAGATGACTGAGATTCTTTTGAAATTCTTTTGAAATTCTTCACCTCCGAGGTCAGCTTGGTCCTAGCAGAAGACAGAACCAATGTGTGCTCTCTGTGCAATAAGTGTTGGACTTCTGGCACTTCTTTGAAGGCTTTTCGTGGCTTCCAATCTCTAAAAGTGCAACCTGCTTTTAAAGGGATTATCCAAGGGTGTAATTAAATTACATAACCATTTTGGTGTGCTTGACTCACTGTAAGGTGTGTGGTGTAGGAGGACGCAGCTACTTAGCTGACTACTTCTACCTTGCCCTGAATAAGCCTTGTAAAGGTGTAAGTCTAGTGCACAATTTGAACTCCCTTGGATCACAGCTTGTCCAGAGTTTGGGCAATGAAACGGGCCTGAAACTTTGGCCAAACTTCATTGAAACTTCAGTAGTGTTGGAATATGTAAATATACATTTTAAAACTGGATTTTATGGTTTCATTTGAGTTTTAAAGAAAGTTTTGGGGACAGCTTTTCAGAAAGGATTCAGGCTACTTAGGGTTGGGTTCAGCTGAGTGCCTCCTTCTGGGAATGAAAAGATAAATCAGTCTCTGTCCAGGCATTTGCTGATCTCACTGCTCCCCAGAACTCTAGCTGGGGTTTTCACATGTCATATGTACGGGAGATTGTTTCTGTCCCCTAAAGGTTGGACAGGACTCATCAGATGGCTTTTCTATAAACCAGTAGTCTTAGTGTTGAAGACTGTTAAGCCCCAAAACAATGATAGGATGAAAACCCCAAAGTCCAGGTGTCTCAATGTGGCAAGTGCCCAACTGTGCAATGCTTTTAACTCCTAGTGCATTTGATAGGCTCTGGATCGCTTCATAATAGTGCCAAAAGTTAAATCTTCAGTCTTTAAAAGTATTTAAAAGCTGGTTATCGTTAGTCCGCTTTGGAATTACTTGAGTTTTTCAGAAATTAAACCTGTAATAATTTAATACATTAAAAAAATCTTGCTGGTAATGCAAGGGGCAGCCATACCAAAGCACAAACCTTCTGGAGTGAAAGGTCTGCTTATTCTCTTCTTTATTTTATTTATTTTTTTCAGGGAGGGATGCCTTCTGGCAACAGAAAGAAGCGCAGATGTACAGTATCATAATTAAATTTAGCAAGCTTTGCATATTGAATGACCAGGTGTTGCAAGCAAACAAACCCCCAAACACCTAAAAATCCCTCAAAAAATACACGTATAAACACCTAAAGTTTATATAAAAATGAAGAAATTGTTATTAAGGTATAGAAGCTCAAATTAAAATAAAAAAGAAACTCCTTAATTTCTTAATTTGTTCTTTCATTTTCAATAAATTAAGCTCCCATATTGTGGCTGTTTTTCTTCCCAACCAGACGAAAAGCTCAGGTTCATGCATAAGTCAAGAAGGCAGGGATGACACTTAGCCAGAACTTAGTTCTGCTTTCTTGATAATAGAGCTGACAGTTAAGAACAAATCTATGGAATGTAATTGCAAATCCTTTAACCAAGCAGCAAGCTGAACATCTGCAATGAAATTGGCACCTAAATTTAAGTTAAGCAGTAGTTTTAAGTTCTCAGAAAGCAAATTGGGAAGCTAACTAGATCTGTAATTGCAACAGAGATTGTAGTGAAGACAGAGCTGGACTTGGAGATTTGTGTTTTGTTGTTTGGTTTTTTAAAAAATTCAATAGTAGGCAGTTGTAAACATGTGAATTTGAGGGTATGAAATGAGTTTATGTAAATGAATTATCAACACATTCACATCTTGCACGCTTCCATGTTTTCACTATTTGTACAGCTCCAGTAGCAGGGAGCTCCAGTCACGTCGTAAATGCAATACAGGGAGGAGGGAAAGGAGCTTCCCTTCCTCCTTCCAATGGACATGGAAAACAAAAGGAGACAGACAGGGATTCTGAGGATGTGGAAAGTATAAACAAAACTAAGCAGTAATAATCTAATATACTCTGAGAATACAATTGTTAAAGCCAGAATGTGGGTCTATGAAGCTTTTGTTGATTTTTCTAAATTTCTCCTTTAATGCTTTAAAATATGTTAATTAAATTAACTTGAATTAAAATATCAATTATATTATTTAAATATATTAACGAAGTTAAATCTGTTTTTCCAGTAATGCAGAATGTAATTATCTTCTCATGTTCTGTGCTCTCTTTTACTTTCCAAGATCTCTTGTGAAGTAAAGAAAACCCACCTGTAATGTCACTGTTATTATTATTAAGGGAATAAAAATTCACTAGAGATTTAGGGACATGAATCCAGTATAACTTTTGGAGAAAAATCTAACTGTGGTATAAGCTCATTTAACAGATAGATACCTGTTTTTTAAATAATGTCACAAAAACAAAATGTTTTGAATTCGGAGCTAGCAAAAAAAAATTAGGAATATGGCTTGGTTGGTTTGACCTTGTTTCGAGCTAGAGTTGGCCAATGTCAAAGGAGTGATGAACTGGATTTTAAGGTAGGGTTCAGCTTTATTCTGTTTTCCAAATGATTAGGAAAAAAATATAATTACTTTCCTGAAAACAAATAATTGTGAATGACCCAAGGAACGGGCAAAATGGATTTTGGTGAGGGCATGGCTGTTTTTGTGCTTCCAAGCCCCCAAATGTGAAGAGGTGATTCTCAAAGGGGACAAGTGCACACTGCAAAGGAGGTGAGGATGGTCTCCCAGGCAGGTCCTCGGTAATGGATGCAGCTGGCAAGGAGCTTGATACACGTTTTACTCTGGCATTATGGCAAAAAAAGGTTAACATAGTTCATGATGTGAGAACAGAGAGAAACTTGGGGACTTGTGGTTTGGCTTTGATTTAACTTTCATCAAGTCTAATGGTAAGGCCGCTATGAGAATGCTGCATAAAACTGTCATGCCAACATTTTAAACTATTGTCAAAAATTGGAATGGAGACAGATGAGAGTAGCTGAAATTATTTTAAGCTAAAGAAAATCATAAAGTATATAAAATTCAGTTTGTTCATTTTTTCAAAGAATTTTATGGGATTGCATGACTGTTGTGTGATAGTATTTTAAAGCTCAGCAGATACCACACAGTATTATCTCTTCAAAGCAAGAGGAGTCTAAATATGGACTGGCGGGCAAAGACCGAGAATAGGTAAATAGATTATTTATCACTTGTCTTCAAATAAGCCTTACTGGTTTGTCTTTTTTTTTTTTTTTAATGTATCTGAGTTATATTTATAATATATCATATATAATATATATAGGAAATATATTATATATAATATATTTATTTTTTAATATATTTTTAATATGTATTTTCTGTAATTTTGGGCAGTTGATAAGAAGAAAAGAATGAAGCTGGAGTCTGAGAGGCATGAGCAGTTTGGTTGAATGGCCAAATCATCTCTTCTGGCCTCAACTCTGGCTGTTCAATTTTTACAAAGCAAAGGAGCAGTTTGGGTCACTTGCTCTATCAGTGCATAGGAGCACACAGACTGCAATTCAGGAATAAAGTTTCTGTAACTGCACTAAAGGACATTTGGAATATAATTTCGGAACAAGAAAAATCATGTTCTGCACTGTTTCTGGCCTGTTTCTGAACTGCATACTACTGTGGGTGACAGGGCTTGTTATGATGGAGTTTGAGCCATCACTGTCCTTTTTAACATGGCCCTAATCAGATCTGACCACCTCAGACCTGAATAACCCAATTCCTAGAGCAGAGCTGTTGCATTAATCATAGCCTTGCCATTAACAGCAGAGCTGCACTTTATAATAATGAGGGTGGGGGAGGATTTTCATTAAAATACCCTGAGCAGAGAAGGTTTGGGAAAGACTAGGAGTTTTCAGTCCTGTGTCACCTTCTAAATTAATTCTTTGTTCACTGCTTGCTTTGTAGGGAACTTTTTTTTTCCTGGCCAAGTCTAGTGCCTCACTTTTGGAGGCATTCTAGTCAGGCTTCTTAATTAATCTTTTCTGCATAAATTTTGTCTCAGAATAATTTATGGGTTTATTTCAGCTTTCTTACCATGTTAAAAAGCCTGTGTTATGTATGGTAGCCATTCCTAGCCTAGTCGATTCAATTATACTTCCTGAAAAGAAATTGCGACTGCAGAGGATGTTATTCCATAACATCCACGGTGTAGGCAAGGTGAAATCTGACATTCTAGTTTGAAAAACATCTTTAACAGTTAACGAAGTAGGTATGTATGTTTAATTTCCTTTGCAAAACTAGTGATGGGCTTTTGAAATTTTTCATTAGATCTAATGGGTGAACTGTGCTCTCTTTTTTCCTTTGGGTACAACGTACAGATTTAAGTTTATGGTTGCACTGCAAATTTGTGATGAGTGCTTGGACTTTCTGATGATGAGAGTTACTTCAATTTACTATTCAAATTAGTGAGAGCTGAGTAGGGAGTGAGATACAGGAAGAGAACCTCTAAGTTTATAAGATTTGGTCCAATGCTTATTGAAGCTGAAATCTAACCAAAGTGCTACGAAATAACCCAGTGTACTTCAGGGGCTGGTTTGTCTTCTGCTTTGGCCCAAAGGAGGAATGTGGTCAGTATGTTCATGTCAGCATGTAGGAGGAGAAAGGATGAAGTCAGAGAAGGATACATGTGGAGGGGGATTCATCAGCCTTAACCTTAGATATTTGCAGTTTGGATGTCAATCTCTGAGCTGGTTGCCCAGATGTTGCCGTATAGTTGAGAGTAAAATAGGCAGTTTTTAGGTGATAGCTGATCTAACGTGCTTTAGATCGTTTCAGTAAGAGAAGATAAATTGTTCCCTTGCCTGCAGCTCTGCAAACACAGTGGCTAGAATGACTGGGTCTGCTCTGTACACGAGACCTGTTTTTAACCTTGTGAATCCCATCCATGCTGTCTTGGATAACGGCCAGTTCCTGGTACTGGCAGGCAAAACAAAAGATCTGGCAGGTACAAAGTACCTAATGCAGTCAGCACTCCCCAGGATAACTCCTGTCTCCTTCCTTTGATTGTCTGAAAGGGAAATGGAAAACCTACCCCCTGCGAAGGAAACTTGCTCAAATTAGGTAAAGCAAGTACCAGTCATGTCGGGCAAGTGAACAGCAAAACGCAGCGTAACCTTGGCCACGGAATCTGACACCACAAGCAAATGGAGGCCAGACCTTTGCTGGCACTGGGAGCTGTTGCCTTGCACCCTTCCCCTCTCAAACCATGGTTGATTAGAGATGCCAACAGTTTAAAAAGTGTCGGCAGGAGCACCCACAAGTACAGCCTAAGATCCTATTAACTCCTAGGGGCAGCACAATAATTACTAAGCTGCAGACTGCATGGAGCGAAGGCAGCCTTTGCCTTTTGCTAAAGCCATTGTATAGAAAAGACAAGATTTTCAGAGCTGGAAAAAGAAGACAAGGGAACAGGATTGTACCCTTGTGATTATGCTGTGATTGAGTCCCGTTCCCAAGATTATGTCAAATTTTCACTGAATAGCTACTCAATGTACAATACATTAACAATCCTGGGGGAAGAAGCTGGAAATTATAATTGCATTCGCTCCAGTTGAATATCCTATTAGGGTGCAGAGTCATACTTTTCCTTTTGCTCTCTTTCTAGCTCCATGAAGCTTTTTTATTCGTTGGCGTGGTTTCAGCAAAAAGGGGAATTGTCCCAACCCCTCTTGAAGTCTAATAGCCTGGGACTGTCCTGTGATATGGCAGATCAGGGAGTGAACCACCTTCAGACTGAAGAACGTAGATTTCTTATTTCCTGAGCACAAGTCCTAGTCAGTAGGGTATAAATATAAATATATATATATATATAATATATATGTGTGTGTGTGTGTGTGTATGCCTAAGGGTAGCTCCCTCACAGTTCCTACCAGCCAAGAGCTGCTTTTAAGAAAGATACTGAGAATATCCTCCCTTTATGCATTTGGGTCCAGTTGGTGCTCTCAGCAGGCTCAATGAACTGCACTCCTGGCTTGTTCAGAGGCAGTTCCAGTTTGTTACCAAGAATGATGGCAGTGGGGGTCATATTTCTGCGATGAAGAAAAAGATATGGCTTTGCTGGTGTTTTTTGGGCATTGGCTGAACTTTCAGTTGCACTCTGGCTCCCAGTGATTGCATACTGGGGATTTACACTGGCACGCAGCACTCGTAGAGTCTTCAGGTCAACGAGGGTCATGCTTGTGCTGCAACTGTGTAAAAATGTATGTTGTGGTTTTAATTGTCTGGTTATTCCCACTGGGGGATGCTGTGATTCCTGCCCTGACAAGATACAGAAAAGGAATTTGATGCCTTTTTCTGCACATGTCCATGGGATGTGACTGGTTTGGGCACTGCTGGTACACTGCAAGTCACTGTGGTATTTTTGGATGTTAAGCATTCTGCAGTCTTTCAAAAGGTTTGCTTTTATATCACAGATTTGGACTGGATGGCACAATTTCAGATGTGTAATGAGAATATTGTAAATAAAGTGATAGTCTGATTTGAAATACTGCTTTTTGTACTGAATACAGGATGGAACAATTAAAAAAGTCAATAGTCTGTGTAAGAATGAATGGCTTGGACTGTGTGGTTCTGGGCTTTTATACTGAAGTTATCAATACCCTTTGCAGAGTATTTTATGTTTTAACATAAATACAACTAGTTTTTTTCCTGCTATTTTTTGTCCTGTCTCACACACAAGTATACAATGCAGTGGGTGATATTCTTTAGATAACTATCTAAAGCTGGAAAAATAAGTATATTTTCCTTTTAGTGACAAAAACAACGAGTTTGATGTTTGACTCGTTCCCAGGTGATTTTTAAAGTGAATAAGTCTGGGGACATTTGAGGATGGTGCAAGGAGCTCTGTTCCTCATACAATGTTGAAATTTATTCCTGAGTAGAGCAGTACCTTATTTTGGGATTACACAGCAGACTGATTTGGGTTTTGGTGAATGTTTATATCTGATTCAAAAGTATTTTCTTAGTTTTTGTTAAAGGGCAGCAATTAAGACACCTAGTAGCACATTTGTTTATGAATCATTGGGCTTTATACTAAACACATTGACATCAGTATTGTGGGAATTGCACCTACTTGTAAGTGGGTTTGTTGAAAATTTGTTGTGCAAATACTGAAGTATTTTGTGGAAAGCTGTTTGACATTTCTAGCTAGCCTGAATCATTTTATGTTTTGAAGGTGGCTGGATTTAACCTTAAATACTGCAGCAATTATGTGTAGAACTTGCTGCTGTCATACCTCTCCATAGGTGTTTAGGACAGTATTAACCAGATTCTGCTTATTTTTAATATTTTCCTTTTTTATTCAACTACATTCTCAAACCCTTTCTCAAAGCCTATAAAATATGTTTTATAGTCCTGTTGCTGTGGTTCAAAGAATGCTACTTTATAAGACATTTCCCTTTGTCTTACAACCACTAATTACTAGAATGTCAGACTCCGTTAAGTTCTTGGTTTATCAATTTAAATGAATGAAGTCTACTTCGTATTGTAAGGTGTGACTTGAGTTTCGGTTTGTTTCTTTCTCAGTACTTTGTACATTAGCAGTGCTCTTCCACCAGTGGTCAGAAAATACCTAGGAAACTGTGTTACATGAGGGTCCAAATCCCTACAAGGCCCCTCCCCTACGAGTCCCCCAAGTTTTTGGTGCTAAGTCCAAGCAAAAGAAAAGTGAGCTCTGCCACTTGTCTTCTACCAAGAATCTGCTTCTCTGTCGCATAAACACAAGAATTGTCTTGCCTTTGTAATAGAAAGTAGAACAGAAATAGCCCTCACAATGAGGAAAAACCCGAACTCTCACTGGAACTGTTCCATGAAAACTTTGTTGGCACTGTACTGGAATCTGCCTAGAAATCTCTGCCACATCCTGTTTTTAAAAAATCCCCTCCAATCAATATTTAGGCATTGCATTTCTTCTTTCATTTGCTGTAGTTGATAATGGCTTGACTTGTAAACCACCTGAGGATGTGGCTTCTTTGAAGCCACTGGACACAAAACCACAATCTTACACTTGGGATTGAGTTTTGAGGACAGGTGAAGCCACAAAAGCTGGAATTGTGCCTGGATAAGATAGGACCATCTCTTATTTCTCAGAGATTGCAGGTGATCATATCCCTTTGCCCCTTAAGAAGGTGAGTGTAAGTAGTCTTGGGTGATACTAACCTGATAATGGAAGATCAATGGACATTCACCCACCTGCTGTTTGGTGACGTCGTCATCTTAGCCAGCACTGGAACTGGGAGCTGTTTGTGTGACACCCTGCAGCTGGGGCTGATGAGCCAGTGTGTGTGACTGGCTGTAATAAATTTGCATCCTTTTGCAGATATCTTACACAAGAAATGTGGGAAATCTGTTAGTTTACTAAATTATAGTGAGGAATTGAAGTATATACTCAGTAGGACGTAACACACAAGGCTCTATTTCTGCATGCTGTGGGAATGTCTCCAAGATCTTGAACTATATTTATGTATTAATTCAGTTTCTTCCTCTTTGAGTTTTAGATGAGCTTAATGTACTTACATGTTAATTGAAAATGTATTGCCAAGTTATATTAAGTTACACTGGGGGCAGTTAAAATACAAATTGAGTTCCTCTTGTTAGAGGTGATCAGAACCTATTTTCTGGCACTCCGCCCATATTTTCAACTAGATAATTATATTACAAAGAACCTGTGTTCTATAGAAGGGTGCTCCATTAAAAAAAACCTACAGACTTGGTTTTCAGACAGCAGAAAAAAGAGAAGCCAGAAGTGGCCTCTGCTGTTGATTGATATGCTTGTGTTTGTTATGTGCTACATAGGAATATAATACTTCTGATGGAAAAAAATGTTTTTAGAAGGTGGTTCAGTATGGCCTTTTTATATTTTTGAGATCGTTTATCCAGGTAGCTGAAAAAAAAGAAAATTCATAAAAAAGAATAAAAAACTTCAAGGCCAATCGATGTATTCTCTCAAATATGGGGAACTCCTAGAAAACATTTAATTTGACATAATTTGAATTTTGCATCTCACAGTTGGACTTTGCTTATCTGGTTGTCATCAGGACAGTAATGGACCACTTCAGCTTGCAATTTTTTAATTATGGTTGGGTTTTTTTGCCTTAGCTGGTATATCAATAAATGGACAAACGAGTTCCTACCTTACTTAAGATCCCAGGAAGCATGTATATATCTTTTGTGATATTATCAACTTGCCAAATGTGCAAAGACTGCCTGCTATGATCACTGTTATTAACAAAGACCATAATATGACATATTAGGGATAAACGCACACAGTTTCCAAAGGGAAACTATTTTAATTGTCGTTCAGTATCCAGCACATCAGTTACATGATGTATTTGCTGATAGCCAGCTTTTACATATTGACATACATTTTTATTTAACTTTACCTGGAAATGTCAGGAGGAGAGTTCAGGGAAAACAGAAGAAAGATGCTAATTAATATTGCTCGCAGTGGGATGCAAGCATTGTTTCAGTTTCAAATTAGAGCAGTGCTCACTCAGGCATACACTGCTAATATGTTATAATTAAGGACTTGTAGAGCAAGGAAAAGTTAATGGACAGCATCTCTAATAAGGATGCTGTACTTCACTCCTGACTTGCATTGCAGCAGAGGGAATCAATATGGCCTCACAGCTCATCCATCATTTGCCTTTGCTTCAGGTTGCTCTGTGTGTGTGTACTAATATATCTCTGTGTGTGATTAAAAGTCAGAAAAGGCCAGAGATTAGAAAAGGTTTAGAGATGTCCTGTATATGTGTGATCATGAAATAATCAAAAGGAGTTTTTAAAATTCTAGATATAAGCTTTCACTTGTTATTTCGTTGTGATAAAAATTTTAGCACATTTATAAAGATTTTATCATCTTTTATCCCTAGGACTAAATATTTTCTCTGCCAACACCTTTCTCTCTTAAAGAATCCTGGGAGTTGTAGTTTTATGGATAGGCAGCTGGAAGGAACACTGGCTGTGGAAACTAAAGATATGAGGAGGACTAGTTTTGTCACTTTTGCCACTCCTCTTGGTCTATCCTAAGTAAAAACAAAACTGTTAATTCACAGGTATCTGTGTAAAATTGTAATCATTAGCTACTTAACAGAATAAAAATTCACTGTAGAAAAAAATAATTCAGGTAAGGGACCTCTCATGAAAGCCGTAGATATGTATTTATAAGCATGATAATTGTAACAACAGGAGGGATCCACTTTTGCTTCATTTGTTATGAAGAAGGTTATGAAATCTTTGATCTCTTGAGTTTTGCTCAAATTTTTAAAGCTACAGCTATCCAACTGGAAGCATTTCTTTTGATAAGCAAGTGTGGTCATGCTCTGTTTGTAATACGGATCTGAGGATGGCACTGCTTCTCCAAAGGTGGGAAGGTAAGTCTTGTACTTGATTTGAGTTATCAAGTGAGCATCTGAAATTGCTGCTTCCAGATGGCTACTAGCTGCTTCTCTATCTACTTGTGAAAAGAGATTGTCAGACCTTGTTTTGGTGATGATTCATCGCTGACTGATACTTTTACATAATTATGTGATTCTCTGCCTCACATGAACCTGATATTTTTGTGTTGTGGAAGAAAAAGTCTTTTTAAAAAATGTACAAAATTATTATAAACTCGTGGTTTATTTTCCATCCAAGGATTTCTAAATATTTTACAAATTTAAATACATTAGGACTTGGTACAAGAGTCCTAATGTATTTAAGAAAAGTACTATTTTACTAAACCTTATGCTTTGTAAAGGTGTGATAATGATTGCCCATGTAGGTAGTCCATTAAAATTCCTAAATTTCTCATCAGGAAGATTCCAGATGACTATTCTGTATCTTGTACAGCTGATTATGTCTACCTAGATACAGGCATAGCATCTCAAATTTGTCCCTACTGAATCATGTCCTTTTTATTTTGCCATTTTTCCAATTTGAAAAGATTATTTTGATCTTAATCCTCTTTTCTAGGGACTTGAAAGAAGCTGCAGGCCCTGTGTTGTGTGCAGAGAAACGTTGCATTTGATAAGCATTCACTAGGTTCCATCATCTAAATGATTAATGAAATTACTCAATAAGTACTACTAGACCCAGGACAGTCCCACCTCACAATCCTCCTTGATACAGCCTTTTCTGCTATCCTGTTTTGGCATTTATCCATTGCTAGGTCTAAATATGTTTTTCAAAATAGTTTTACCAATTTTAGAGGGTTCATTTAGACTTGCTAATGAGAGTGTCATGTGAGATGGCACCAAAAGCCCTGCTAAGGTGAAAATAAGACATCTACTGACTTGTTCCTTCACAAAAGGGCTCTTATCTGTCATGGAGAAAATCAGCTTGATTCATCAATCTGTTATTTAAAAATCTATGTTGACAGTACTTATGTAACTTGTTTTATCTTCTGGGTGCTTTTTATTTGCTCCAGTGTTTTTCTGAGACTTCAGTTTAAACGTAGTAGTTCATATTTCCCAAAACTTTCAATTTTCTCTCATTTTGAAGTGAAGTATTTTGATTTGCTTTTTCCAACCTCCTCGAGCTACATTTCTTTCCCACAAGTCCTCTTAAGTATTAAGTGCTTTAAATTTCCTTTAATGTGCTTTCTAAAAATTAATTTCATCAGGCCTGTAATTTGAAAATGTAGAATTTGGTTAAATTCTCACTTACTTCATTTTAGCTTCCATTTTCTTCTTTTTCGTGGTGTCTAGTGATTAATTGCCTGATCACAGTTCTCTTTCTAGTGAAAAATGATGCTGGTAGTTTGAGTGTTTTCTCATGGTCATCTATTTGTAATTCTCCTGAGTAACATTGCAATTCTTATTTTCAATGTAGTTATTTTATTAAAAAAGTCCCAGAGAAATCCATGCATTGTCTAATCGTTTAAAGACAATCCATGTATTTTTCATGTGCAATAGTGATGATGGCTCTTCTTTGTGAACCAACTGCAGGATTTTATTTTTTATCTTTTTCCATTTTTTCAACCCAGAAAATTGTACAAATATTTTAAAAGTCTACATGGGTAATTTTCATCATATAATGGTTTGGGTTGGAGGAGACCTTTAAAGCTCATCTTGTCCAACTCCCCTGCAATGAGCAGGGACATCTTCAACCAGATCAGGTTGCTCAGGGCCCCATCAACCTGACCTTGAATGTTTCAGGGATGGGGCATCCAGCACCTCTCTGGGCAACCTGTGCCAGTGTTGCACCACCCTCATTGTAAACAATTTCTATCTTATACCTGGTCTAAATCTACGCTCTTTTACTTCAGAACCTATACCCCTTGTCACTTTTCATACTGTTATATAGGGACCGTCTTCTGAGGGAGCTCTAGGTGATCTTGCAGCCATAGAAAGAGAAACTGGGAAGGATTGAACTGTCTTTTTCATGACTGTTTTCATACTACTTCTGTGTCTTTATAGCATGTCCTTTTTATCTGTTCCTTTGTGTTATACGCTACACTTTCATCTTTCTTTTTCATCTTTTTTTGTCCCATTGTATTCTTGCTATTTTTATATTCCTACTTACTCACTTGGCTTCTAAAGCGATTTATTTTGAAGACTTTGTGATTTATCTACCCGCCAGATCTCTAGGCACAATGAAATTAGTCTTTCCAGAATCCAGTCTTCACTGGATTTCTCTTAGGAAGAAATCAGGACCTTTGCCATTTTGCCATCTTTTGCACCCATAGGTCCTTTGACAGGTCTTGAAAAGCCCTTATTTTCTGCCAGAACAAGCTGCTGAGGATATTTCTCTATTGCTGTCACATGCTTTTATATAAATAAACAAAGTGTCCTGCTGCATTCTGCTTCCAGGGAGCACGTGGTAGCTCTCTTTTAGTTTGTACTTAGTGCTCTTGACTTTTTTACCTTTTTTTTTTTTTGGTGTAATTGATTATAAAGCATTAGAAACCTATAAAATGCTGTTCAGTAGTGTAGGTATACATACAAATATATGCCTAGAGAAATGTGGATGTCTACACAGTGCAAACAAACTGCAAGGAGAATGTTGATTTAGCTTTGGTTTGCATTCAGCATTGGCAGAGGTTAGTACCTGCTTCACAGCACCAATGGTGTTACTTGAAGCCTGTGTATTTTCATTATGCCTACCCAAGTTTTATCATTTGCAATGAACTTAAAGAGTTAAACACTAAGGCAAAGTCTTTTAATAAAATGTTTTGTGGTAGAAAAGGTTGTGTGCTGATGCTTTGCCTTCCTCTGAGAGTTTTTGTTTTCAATACAATTTCTAAACAGCTGAGTAAGGTATGAACTTACTTGATGGTAAAAACTGAGATTCTCATCTTGAAATGTTACAGGACTCAGGTTTGAGAGCAGCAAAACATTTTGGCGTGTCTGGTAAATATTATAAGTTTCAAAAGGCTTCCTAATCTGGGAACTCTCATAACAAATAGTATTCTTTATTAAAACCAGTAACTAATCCAAATTACATTCTACAAATTTTATGTTTATCTCCAGAATCACCCTATACTACTTCATAATTTCTGCCCCAACCAGGTATAGTAGCACCACTCTGATTTTACCATTTTGACATCTGTTACTGGTTTTTTTTGGTGTGGCAAGAATCACAGAACTTGAGTTGTTGACTGATGCAGATGACAGCTGAAAAAAAATTCAAAGCCATTTTTATTTAAAAATCGTTCATATTGGGAAATGGGATAATTATAGCTCTCTTGCAGCTGTCATGAAACTTGTGGCTTTGTATCAAACACAGCTTGGTGCTTTTTTCTCCCATGCATCCTTCAGGGGGCAAAAAAGAGAGGGCTTCAGAGAACTTCAGGAGTTTGCAGAAAGCCGTATAGGGCCTTCTCCAACTGGAGCTCTTTCTGTGATGCAATCACCACCTTTCTCTACAGATAAACCCATTTATGTGTACCTGACTTATGGCTTTTGGTCAAAGTAGAATGACTCCCTCTCTCTTCAGTACTGCAGTCGTGTATTCTGCTCATGAGAAATTTCACCTGCTCTCTCTGTTTCTCCTGAGATGTCCACCAAATGTTGAGAATGCTGAAGCTGCTTAACGTTACTGCGTTTCTTGTATTTCCTTCTCTAGGTGAAAGGAAACACCTTAAGGATTCAGTTTTCTTCCCCCTCTTCCAGTGACACACAGAAGAGAAAGAGGGAAAAAAAATCATTTAGATAGGGATGGCATGGACAGAAACTTTCTTGTAATTTCCATTGCTACTGCTTACCTATGGTGTTTCTATTCATACAATTCCTGTGCATTAGCAATTTGGTTTATGTATGTATCCTCTGCATCAGCTGCCAATTGCCATTTATATAAATAAATGCATTTTTGCTTCAGCAAAGCCTCTTATGGCTCCCTCATTCTATTTTTCTTGCTGTTTTGAAGTTGAACACATTTCTGAGGTACCAGATGGCCAGGTATTAAATGCATAAAATGCATTATTTCCTCCTTCCCTCCTCTGGAGCAGTCTGTTTCTGTTTAGCTATGCAAATAGGAGTGGTTGAGATTAAAAGCAGAAGTTGCAGCTGATACAGACCCCAATAAAATCAGGTGGCATTGAATATGTCTGAAAAGTAAGCAACTTTGAGCATTCTTAAGCTGCTTAGAATAGTGATAAATAAAACTGTTGGCTGAAGAGAGAATATTTATTCATTGTGTGTTTCATGCTGACTGCTGGGAGAGGGCAGTTTGAGGGTAGAGCTCTTCTTTAGCTGGTAATAACATCTGTTACAAACAAGCTGGAGTGGTTCAGAGCTAATGTGACAGAAATAATTCTCAGCTGTTAACGAATTGAGGTGAATTTTAGCATGGGAGTAAAGAATATGTAGGGAGTTCAAATAGTTAACCACGTTGTTATGGACTTGGTAAAGCTACAGTGTGAAATTGGTATTCCCTTCTGGGGATTTAACCTTGTGAAATGTAGATAAAACTACAAACTCCTCGCTGCTCATCTTACCTAATATGCAGGGTTAAGTCTTGTATAAATGGGGTTTGTCTGAGTGGCAGGAAGGTACAAGTAACTTATGGATTTCTCGTGTTTTATAATTTACTTTTCAAATAAAAAGCAGTAGAGAGTTTTCACAGATACATTTTAATTATGCTTGTCTCAGTAGGCAAAGTAACATAATGGTCCAGCTTTGCCTGGTAGTCGCTATCCTCAGACTCTTTTGCTTCATTGGTTTAAAGCTGAACTTTTCACTTCAGCTCTTAAGATTTTGCAAGTAAGACAATGTACTGTAGAAAGAAAAATGAGTTTAATAACTTTGAGACTTTTAAGATATCTTGATCTTTCATATGAAAATATGAGGAATGATTTCTTATGACTTTATGTAACCAAATATCTGAGGTAAATTCCACAGCTTTATGGATACTATTGGTTTCTGAAGTATTTTACTAAATCTCAGGGAAAAGCTCCTGAAAATATGGGGCTTGCTTTATACAGAGGTTGTGGCATACAGGACTACTGAAATTACTTGTGACCTTGCCTGTCATTCATTAGTGAATGCAGCAGCAGCAGCATTAATCAAAACGTACTCATTGGAGAATTTTCATCTGTGGCATACTGCTCCCATAACTCTTCCTGTGCTTTTCCTAGTGTCAGCAAGATCTGACATTTTTAGAGCAGATGTGTAATTCTGAAAATATTTGTAATTCACTTTACAAGGCATATGTATCACATAGGAGATGCTATGATATTCAGGATTTAGCATGTACAACATTTTATAGTTTGTAGGGGCGTGACCTCAATTTATTTGCAAAATAAGCTTTTGAATAGTAGCACAGAAGCTTTATAATACAAAGTATTTAAGTCTCCCGTAACAAGTTGGGTTGGTGATCTGTCATAAAAATTGCAAACAATACATTTTACTCCATGAGATTTAGTCTCTGGAAATGCTCAAGCACAACACCTTGAATCATATTGATGCATAAATCTTACCGATTTCAGCAAAGTCAAAATATCACCTGCTGTCTCTCTCACCCTGTCATGCCTGCCTGTGACACCTCAAGCGTAATTGTCCTTTTGAATCCTGGTTCTGGTGATGATGTTACCAGGCTTTTGCCTTACTGCTTCTCATCCTACGTGTTTTTCCAGGGCCTCATCTCTGTACAGCAAAGTACATGACAGAATTTCATTCTTATTTTCTGACAAAAGTAGGTCAAGAGTAGTTCCATCCCTGTTGTCATCCACGGTGTGCACTGATGGAAGGAAATCTCTTAGCATCTCTCTAATACCTTGTTATTCTCGCTTTCACCTCTTGCTCTCTGTTTCTTTGCAAAGAACAAAGCCTTACATTTGTAATGTAGGGCTGTGTTTAGCAGGAATATTAAAACATCTTTGTTTGGGAGTTTATTCAGGAAAATAGGTGCATTTGTTACTCTGCAATAAATCCTTGTAAGGATAGCCATGTGATAAGAACAGCAGGAAATGTGAATGGAAAGCCATCTGGTCCGTGCCACAACCCCTGAGGATACGTCTGTGCAGGCTGGAGTGACTGCTGTGGAAACTGTGTTGGTAACAGTCGTGCTGGCTTGTTCTTCCATTTATCCTACCTGTTCCTTGCCCTTCCAGGTCCTAGCCTGGGGCCCTGGTGTGGGACAGAGCTGTGTGTGCTACAGCTTGGTGCTCTCACTGCTGATAGTTCCTGTGCTGAAATGTGAACAAACAGGATTACTGCACTCTAACCTGACAGTGTGAAAAGGGGCATTAGGTTCAAATATTGTCCTGCACTCTCCTGTATAACCTCAGCCCTTCTCCCACAAGAGGGAGACAGAAAATGTGATTGAATCTAAGAAGGAAAGTATTTGGTATGAGGAGATCCTAATTAGCAAGGAACTTTACCATTCTGGAGAGAACAAAACTCACAGAACGAGTAAATATCAATAGTGTGAGAACATTTGGTATGACAGAATGTTTTCTTGCAAAGGAAAGAGAAAGAGACTGTGTAAATGTGATTATAGATTTTGGAGGAAGACAAAATGTTTCTCAGCTAGATTCTGGCTGTGTTTATGTTTGCACATAATGTGGTGCAATTGGAGCAGATCTACCAAGCAAAACACTTGATTTGCAAGCCTGACATCCAGGCTCGCACAGATTTCAGGAGGTGCTTTCTCTTGGAAGACCTCTGGTCCAATGCTGGGACTTGAAAGCCACTAGTGCTTATTTCCAAGAAAAAGATGAATGTGTGCACTCTGTGGAAACTGAAGTGTGTTCAGTGAGGGTGAAACAGAGATTTGCTGCAAAAACATATGTCTTGTGAAATAAAACAGTACTGTAAATACACCTTCCTCCTTCCATTCTTCCAAGTCTTAATGCCAAAGATTGTGTTTGAAATGTGACTTTTTTAATGGAAATTCCATCCAAACTTAGGTTTTGTCTGAAATATGTCTCCTAGTATGAAATCCAAGGGTTTTCCTGGAGAGAAAAGCAGTGAAGGCGGCACTGCTCTTCTAACACCCTTTTCTGTTACTGAAATGATTACCAAACCCTGAAATATATAAACAGTTACATGACCATTTTGTAGAAAAGGAGGGCAGAAGAGGTGAAGTCTAGTTTGTTTGTTTGGGAATTTTTTTTTAATCATGCTGACATCGGGAGCAATGCTGACATCCTCTAAAGCAGAGCAAATG
The DNA here is from genome assembly GCA_013397115.1 of Edolisoma coerulescens. Classification (NCBI taxonomy): domain Eukaryota; kingdom Metazoa; phylum Chordata; class Aves; order Passeriformes; family Campephagidae; genus Edolisoma; species Edolisoma coerulescens. Next base: position 1,693,915 of record VWZW01003558.1, on the reverse strand, counting down.
CAGAGGAGCTTTCAAAACCAAGTTATTATTGACAGTCACTGCTGCACTCCTCAGTTCCTGAGATGGGTTGTTGTTGTTGTTGTTACTCTTATATTTTTCAGCAGTATTCCGCCTTCCCAGGGTTATTGATTGTTTCCCACAATCAGAGCTGAGATGCTTTCCACAACACTGTCTTCAGCTTCTGTTTCTGCCTGTTTTCTTTGTGCGGGTTTGTACATCAACCTGATTTCACTTTAACCTTTATCTTCTGTTGTGAACAGCCTGTGCAGCCTCTGCAGTAGCAAGGATGTGAGATTCTGGTAGATCATCCAGAGCTTTTCTATCTGGTTTTTTCCAACCTGTTTAAGGGTACTCTTTCTCATTAGGAATAAAAGCCAAGCTAAACAAACAAATAAAACCTTTCAATGCAATAAAATTGTGAATAGTTGAAAAAAATGAGAATAAATGAGAATATTTATTACTTACTTCGTACATTGCTGCATGGACTAATGCAAAGTTGTTTTGCTACCCAGTGTAGAGATAAAAATGGAAGTTTATAGTGAAGACAAAAATTGTTTGTTCTCCCTCCTTCAGTACTGTCTGCAAAAAAGATTAGCTCTGCATAGTTGATGCAAGCAGCAGAGGAGTAACAACACTGCTGGAACTGGGAAGCAGCAAAAGCCAGAAACTATTTGAGTGGGATAATTTGAGATTGCCTCACTTCATTTCCAGATGCTTTGCAGTGAAATTTGTTCAATACAGTCTTAGAGCAGCAATTTTGGAGAAGTCATAGAAAGGCTTCAGAAAAAACATAACCTAAATTTCTGGGGAAAAGCTGAAGTATGGGTATTTCATCTGTCTGCTTCTAAGTCTCTACCTGGTTAAAAAAAAAAAGAAAAAAGGTAGGTAAGTAACAAGTGGATAAGAAGGATTTGTCCAAAAAAATACCCCAAAAAGGATTTCATTTGACCTAATTTTATCCTTTGACTGGGCTAAGCATATTTAAACATGATTAAATCATGGGTTTGAGGTTTTTCAGACTTAGATTCTCACAAGGAAGTTGTACAGACACTGTCTGTGTGAAAGTCCTTAACCTGGTGTGTGCGTCATTAATGGTGCAAAACCACTCCAGGAGGGGACCTGCTACTGATGGAGACCCCATGGGCAGTAGGATCACCTGATTTTGCCTGCAGTGAGTCCTTTCATGCTGTGACTTGAGTAAAATTCTTCCTGGGGGTAGTCACAGACCAGCAACTTCTGCTTGGTTAGAGATGTTTACCTGGTGCTTTTCAACGTTTTTGTGATGATTTGCACAATGCAGCTGAGAGCGTGCTTATGGAATCTGCTGGTGAGGTACAGGAGGGCCTCTCAACATGTGAAAGGACACATTTGAAATACAAAATGCCTTAGAAAATATTCAGGCAAATTTCCCAAAGGAAGGGGCAAGACTAAGAAGGAGGAAACACTCTGGGATGTAAAGTGCATTGCCAGCTGAGCTGGAGTCGGTCCTGTTGTCCTGTTGCACAAATATTAAGCATCCCAAAGGTATGTTTAGCAGGGAATGTTATGGTGAATGTATGGGAGAGAATCCTTCTACTTCTGTCAGCACTTTAGGGAGGCTTTTTCTGGAGCAATGCTGTTTTGGCACTGGAAGGGATCTGCTTGAACAATGTAGAAATAATGTGAAGAAATACCAGTGAAAGAATCAGAAATACGAAAAAGAAAAGCCTGAGAGGGAAGAAAAAAGGTCTCCCTATAGTGAGAACAAAATCTTGTAGTTTAAGCTACATCATGGGATATCAAGAGGAAGCACCAGGATAAATGTCCAAAGCTTGAGATAGTGAGTGTGTAAATAGATTCCTGGTGGGACACAGCCTATAGGAATGGATTAGGGATTTTTGCATCTGCCTGGAGGTGCGTGATGGGCTGTCTGCTCTCACGAGGTCTGAATGTACATCCTATTTTTCCCGAGCTGCCAGCTGGCCTGGGTGGAGACCTCGGAGAATCAAGAGCCAGAGGAACTGTGTGGAAGAGACAAAAAATGGAAGCAAAATATGTTCAGCTTCCCAGGACTTTAATCTTTGAGTAGAGAAAGACACAGGTGCGACCAAATGATAGGCAGTGCCTGCAGTGTGCCAGAACACGAGTGTGCGCTGTGCTCTGCCATCTGTCACATTAGTGACAAGTCTCACTGCAGCATCCTGCAGGCCTTGCTCTTGCAAAGGGCTTGCCTGCCTACACACTCCTCTTGTAGCCCAGCCTCGAGCTTTAAATTGTCTTTAAACTTCATGAGAAAGTTTTCTGTCGCTTGGGTCTTTCACATTGCAATTCATTTGAGATATCACGTGGCTTGTGGGGGAGGTATAGAAACCTTCCAGATAAAGTGGTTCTTGTATGGTTCCTGTTGCTGTTGTAGTGTCTTCCTTGTGTATTCTAAAGTGATGTCTCAAGTGAGTACAATAAATCTAATTTTCTAGTCACTGACATTTGTATTCTGTATTGTCACCACAGGACCTATCCAGTTGGATGCTCTAGCTTTGATTATGGGATTATTTTTACCTAGTTTTAGCAACTCAGGGGCTTAGGTATTTAGCCTAAACAACTCTTAAGTTTCTCCTTCAGGCAGTGGATGGCAATAGGTGCCTTTGGACAAGGATTTAGCAGTTGATTTTGAAGGAACGGACTTTGCATCTGGAAAGAAAGGAGAGTAAAAGCTTTAATTACAAAGGAATGGGAAAATGTCACTTGTCTTCGATGTGGAAAGTGTCTGTTCTTTATTAATTAGCCATTAGGGTAATTAATTTTGTGCCATATAGGCTTGTTAGTGTTGGAATGTGCATTGCTTAAGAAGATGAAAAACAGCTGAGAAGCTTTTATAATATATTTTTGCTATGACTTTGTCATCCATGTATTTTAAAGATATTTCAACTTATTAGGACATGATTATGTCATGATTATTACTGTGATGTGAATGCAAATGTAACATCATTAATAGTTACTTGTACTTTGTTGTGGGATCATATATACAACCTATGACTGAGACAGCGCTGTGTAAATAAGCTGTATGGAGGTTAAGGTAAAAAATTAGCTTTTTGGGTTCTCTTTTCCCAAAGTTTCCTTATAACACTTGTAATTTAATCTCTGGAACATGAGGGTCTGAAAAAACTTGTCTGACTGTGGTAGGTAGAAGTTACAGAAGATGAAGCCCATGCATGGAGTTTACATGCAAATATTTTACAAATTGTTTAAGGAGGAAAGTAAACTGTGCTGGTTTATAGCATACCTGAGCATAGTCTCAGGTGATCAGCAATGTCAATGAAGTTTATTGGAGATTAGTTTTATCCAGCTTTGTAACTAAAATCTGGCTTTTAGCTGCTTCCCTATAAATCAAGATTTAGTCATAAAATTGGACTGTTTATGGGAAGAAGCATTTATTGAATTATTTTTTTACATGGCAAATCCGGGATTCATTCTTGGATGATCTTACATGTATGTATTAGTAAATTTTACCTGTCAATTTTAGTTGTGGAACACTGATATGCATTTTTGCCTTTGGAAGCAAAGTCTTTTGGGAAGTCATAGATGGAAATGTGCAAAATATTTCCCAGAAGCTACTTTTAATATGCCTTTCTCTTGATGAATATATCTTAGCTCCAGATTTACTTCCTGGCTTTTTTTAATGATTTCAGTGATGAATGCATATAAAGGGGATGATAAAGCTTGGGGGCTCTTGCAGTCACTGTGATCCATAATTATTGGAAATGATTTGGGATGACTTCCTATTCCCTTTTGGAGGCTGCCATCTTGTGTTCTGAAATCAAAATTTCCATTGCCATGATTTCTCTCTCTCAACCACTGTAGTAATGAAAATGGGTTTTAAATTGTGAACACAGTGAGGATAAATGCAGCACTATTTAACGAGTAGATAGTAGATAAACTTATATATAGTTATTGTTCTGCTTGAAACAATGTGATCCCGATAATCTTTGAAGGATGTTTATTCTGAAACTCATTGCTGGTCATTGAAAGGACAACTGATGTGAAGAACTTTGCAGTAGACTGTTTGATTTAATATTAAAAGATCATTTTTTTGTATATTTACGTGAGATCACTATCAATATTTTTCTCGTAAAATTCTTATTTGGAGTGAATCAAAGTGTGAGGTATGCAGTGTATGCTGTTAAAGAACGTGGTTTTGGACTACCTCTTCCAGCTTGCTTCATGCAATTGTCATCAAAAATTTTAAAATGAAAAGTGAAAATTCAATTGCATATTCAAATTTCCCTAAGGTGGTTCTATTTTATTGTTTTAGACATGCTTCTAGTTTTAGGCTCAGTTTTTCTTCTGTGATATTTTCTTGTGTGAAGAGTTGAATGAGCAAATGCAAAGGTTATCTCGTGTTTACTGGTAGGTTGTTAAATTAGGATATTTCAGAGCTTTGAGGGTCAGGGGGAACCCATAATGAGGCCTGAAATATTAGAATCCAGCAGATTTGCATCTACTGCCTTTTTGTGGTAAAGGTGCTGAGCATTATCTTTAATTTATAGCATGAAGTGAGTTACATTCTGAAAAGTGCTAACATCAGAGAAAATGCTTAGAAAAGTTTTCAATGTCTCATACAGACAAAAAGCTAGAGCAACACTTCTGAAAGCTGATGTGAACAGGAAGGTTTTGGGTATTTTTCAGACATCAGAATTGATTTGCCTTGTGCTTCTTTACAACAGTCCCAGTCTCTTGACAGAGTGAGTTATGCAGAACCTTGCTGAAATATCTACCACCTATCTCTCTGAAATGAAACTCAAAGTGATATTTGGAAATTCACTTCAAAGTGATATTTTTTCCCCACCTGTCACGATGTAAGGACTGAATTATTCTTGATTCATGTATGAGGGCAAAAAGAAAGTGTATGTGACACGCTCAGTGGAGAGGTGTTACAATTGTTCTTGATTCATCCCTGCTCACGATACAGTTATAATTTTAACAGAGCTGCTCCAGTGTATGATGTACTCTTGCAATGCTTTTCCTTTCATGTTTATTTTTAGCACAAATTTATGTTGGGCTGAACATGAAAACTTATTTAATGTTATGGGCTGTCTTCACAGTCACTAAATAAATTAAACCCCCTTAAAGCAATCAATGGCAGGTAACAGGAAAGCAAGATATTTCGATTGTGAAACCATTAGGAAGCATGTGAGACTGCTCAAATGCAAATCTAAACCCTTGCTGAATTATGAATAAAACATGGTTAAAAAGCAGTTAGCAAAGATACTGTTTCCAGAGCCAGTATTGACTCTACTGCTGTTTTTAGGGCAATCTGCAATTTCAAAGTATTTCTGAAGGAAAGAAGGAAAAAGCAGTTCGCATTGCCCATTTGTGAACCCCCCTGATCCAGCAAATCAAAACAGAATTTTTTTTTGAAAAGTCAAGTGAAATGCACTCTCTTTTACTGAAGGAAAAAAAAAAAAAAAAAAAAAAAAAAAAAAAAAAAAAGAAGAAGAGGGAGAAATGAATATCCCACATGGTTCGGGTTGTAGAAATGGCTGTATCATCAAAGGTCTGCATGTTACTGTGTAGCTGCAGACCCGAAAGGGCCGGCTGGAATCCGGGTTGTATTTGTTTAACCAAATGTAGCAACTTTCAAGCCTAGTTAGATAACCAAACTAAGGCTTGCAATGATGAAAAAATCAGTAGCTTTGCTAGTGGTGCTGCCTAAAATGAAGACACAGTTCTAGACAGAATTGCAGAACAAGTCAAAATCGGGTACTTTCCTACCACTCTGTCCAATATTACCATAAGTGTCAAAGGTGTAAATCTGTTATCATCAAAAGTATCAGCAAACCCAAAATGTCCCCAGGCTTGCTGTTATGCTGGCAGTCCCAGAAAATGGAAGAAAATTGCAATCATGTATCACTCTCAAAAGACATTGCTAAAGGAGAACCTGCGACGAGGTGTCATCTTCATATGTCAGGGGAGGGGATGGATGACACTGGAATTAATCTCAGACTGCTCTTGGGTTGCTTCACACTGGTTAAGTCAGTGCCTTATTAAAGCAGAGAGCAGAGTGCAGTACTTTCCAAGGAAGAAGCAAGAGGAAACAAGTAGAGTCTGGAAAAATAAAAGCTGCTCTGGAGGCTTTCATTAATTCCATCTGGTTAAATCCAGAAATGGATTTTCTGGTGGGGAAAAAGATTCTTAGTACCAGCCGAACACATCTAGCAAGTCTGTTGCAAAACAACTGGAAATACATAACACTCCAAATAGTGCAGGAAGGACTGGACTGGGGCTGAGGTTAACATTTTTCTCAAGTTCAGTAGTAGAAACAGCACTTTGATTCCTTTGGATTAGCTGGAATGCAAGAATTTTTCATTTGACTGAACTTGCTGAATCCTTGTCCAAAACCTAGGAAAAAGCTATTCTTTGTTCTTATCAGTATTCTGAAACTAATATAATTTCTTTCTTTCAGCAAGCAGCAGTTTTCTTCTCAGCCAAAGCAGAGATATTGTCTGCAATATCAGTTACTCCCTTGTCTTTTTTCTTTCAGAAGGAAAGCGATATAGCAATTTAAATGTGAAAAGTCTTCGATTTTGTACGTAGAGAACACGGGGAAAAGATAGAAATTAGATGAAATACAGGCTAATACTTAGTGCAGCAAGAAAGAAGTGAGTTTCAACTGTTGTTTCAACAAACTTTATCCATCCTAAAAAAAAATCCCTTCATAATTTCAGTGAGGATCAAAAGCACTGAGATGAAATCTTGTAATATTCCTTTCCAAGGGGAAAAAAACTGTGTCTAAAATCTCCCACAGGGTCTGTGATGAAAATTCTCTCTTCTTGGCTTGCTACACTGAAAAGATAAAAGTATGATCCAATAATCTCTGCTTAAAAAAAACTAAAGTTGTGTTTACTTATTCTGAACTTCAGAAGTTTTCTACAGGTTTTTTTTTCCCAAACTTTGCCCTGTAGAGCATAGGTTGCTGTGGATGGAGACACATGCTGCAGCATCCTGGAGGCCCCCAGTCCCAGTGCTGTAAGTAAAGAGCAGGGGAAAGAGCCACTTCTGCTCATCCCGAGGCTGTTGCTAATCTTGTGACCACAGGGAGAACGTACAAACTATGGGAGCAAAGATGTCCCGTGTAAGCCAACTCTTCTTTTAGGACACATCCCCTTAGTTCAGGTTCTTATCAAGTGACTGTCTCCAAGTCACTCTGCATCTCTTGAATACCTGTTAGTGGTAGTAAACGGCTTGAAAAGAAAAGGAAAAATAAAATACCTCCTGAGATGACTTTCTGCCTGAGGGCAAGAAGCACTTGGATGTGAGCGTGCTGGTGGTTTGTTCTCCATAGCATCCTGCTTTTGCTTTGTGTTGTGTACACACAACACATCCCTTGAACAGGAGGCCTGAAGATTTACCTGACAGAGTTCTCCATCTGTGGGAGTTTGTGCTCAGAGGTGCATCACAGGGTAATTTTTTCTGCAAGACTGGCACAAGGGGTGTCCAACTTGATACCGACTGACTGATAATGCTTAAAAATTCAGCTGATTCTTCTTTCCTAACAACGTATAAATTCCAACTAGGTTTTTGTAGCTCTGAAGTGCTTAGAAGATGGAAATGAGTAGCACTAAAACCACTCATAATTTTTACAGTGTTTCAGGCTTTTCACGCTGTTGTGTGAGCTTCTGCCGGTGAGACCCTGCATGGCATGGGCACTTGTTCTGCAGTGGAACAGAACAGGGGCAGCAGAGGATTCAGCTGGTTATACGTTTTCAGCAGCATCTTGGGAATTCGCAAAAGCAGTGAATTATCAGGTGTTCTTTCTGCCATCCCGTGGCAATCCTGATACACTGCAAAGGGCCTGTCCTGGCTTGCTTGAACACAGACTATAGAGTGATTCTGTAATGAATCACACCCTGGTCCTTCTTTTGAATGGAGTTGTTATTCCTGCTGTATATCCATAGGATACGTGTACTCAAAGTTGTGGTATCAACCATGTAGATTTTTTTTCCCCCTTGTATACGCAATTTAGCACACACTGCAGCTAGCTGCAGTTGTCACCTGCTTGTGAGAAAATGATGATGTTTATTTTGCTTCCTACGAGGAAAATGTGAAGTGAATTTCTTCTGAATACAGCTCTTTGGATAATTCTATATACTTGATGCATTTCTGAAGTAAAAAGGAGTTATAGTAACCATTAATGTTAAATTTAAAAAAACTTATACAATTGAGTTCTACTTAATACACTTAAAAGTATTTTCTCTTTAACTTTTACTTTAAAAAGAATCCTATTAATGGAATTTCTGGAAAGAAATTCTCTTTGGTTTTAAATTCCCAGATAAGCCAGCATTCTTTTTATTGCAGTGTTTTAATCTTTCTGCCCTGGAATGGTTAATTTCTTTAAGTTGTCTTCATGACAGATAAATATTTGAATTTTTAATGACAATATGCCTTAAGTTAGACCTCAGAATTTAAATTTCTTAACACCTCTGTGGAATAAGCCCAAAACATACGTAATGAAAACATGAGATGTAGATGATTTTGTTCCTCAATTACTGTTTTCTTAAACACATTTCTAGGAGTTGAAATTGTATGAACGGTAGAGCCTGGAGAGAGAAAGTGTTTTTCAGGACTACTATGATAAATTGAAGGAGATTAGTGGATTATCTGAATGCAAAAAACCCCTAATCTCTACCCTTAAAAACTAATTGGAACTTATTTAAAAGCTGAAAATTATACCTCTGTTTATGGGTAATAATGTTTTATTCTTTGGCTATGCATGTACTGTAGTGCTCTCCTAGAAATGTTCAGCTCCCTGGGGGAGAGGAGAGATTGTGCCTGTTTAATATTAAAACAGATTTGTGATATAAACTTGGAGAGGTCATTCCATGCGCTTTGGCACAGAGGCTCCATGACATGGATGGCACGTGGATGCCATTCCAGGAGTTCTGTAGGCTGGTCTGGTTTTACTTGACACAAACAGGTTTTCATTGGGGTGCACTTGACACAGCTGATTCAGTTTGTTCCAGGTGCGGTGTCCTGAAAGCCTTGGGTTTTCCAAGTCTTTTTATGCCACATCATTTCTGAATGGAAAATTGATCTCAAAATGTTTCTTCCAGCCCATAAGAATTGTTAAGCTTTCCAGTCTTTTTGGCCACCTTACTCTTTTGTATAGAAGCACCATGAAACTATAGACACAGAGCAGTTTTGAATCAAGGCAAATTCTGGGTACGTAATATAAGCAGTAAAATACAAGGAAAGCAAAACAAAACTGTGGCTGAATTACTTCTTGCATTCTGCATTCCTTATACTTAGATATTTGTACGTCTTAACATCTGACCTTTTATTTTCTAACATTCACTAAAAAACCAAGTAATTTAGGGATGCCATAGTCTTTAAGACCTAGGCACCCATATAGTTTATACTATAGTATATTCATCCTGTTTGTTTGAACTAAGCCACAAATAAATTTCCATTTCTATGGATACCAATGTTATTTCTATTTTCACAAGACCATTCTGGAAGAGTGAATTGTTTCTCTGGTTGATGAATTCTGTCTACAGCCAGGACCTGCTGATAGTTTAAATATGCACAGCTGTGCATTGGGCTTTATGTAACAGTGTGCATTGCACAGCAGAGGGAGTATTTTGTCAGGAATCGAGAAGGCGATTTGTCACTGTGTCACTGAGTACTTGGCACATCAGCAGCTCTAGCAAGCTATAGGATATCTTTCTATCAGGAACAATCAGGCACTAGCATGTTAAACAGGATATAAGTACAGAGGTTGGATGGGACAAGCTTTAAGTTACTAAACTCTTGCATTTTGTCAACTGATACAGAATAGATATCAGCATTCCTGAAAATGAGGTGGAAAATGGATATACGTGTTAAAGATTAAATGTTCTGTTGTTAACAGTATTTACCTTTCTAGAGGCTGGGATTTTAAAATGTTCTTTATGATTTAATTATTTTTGAACAAGTTTCCTCCTCTTTCTGTTCCCTAAATCATTGTTTCCTAATGTCTAAGGTTTTATGTTCTTTCATGCTTGTGTGTGTGTTAATTTGCAATACTCCAATCCCTACTGGACTTAATGGCATTTTCCACTCTTCTGCTGGAGTTGAAATGGTGTGTTGGACATTGGTTGGGGGGCTAAACTGTGCCATGAGAGATGTGGGCAATGTGATGCATGGCCTTCCATTCATGGGTTAAAAAAAAAAAAAAAAAAGATTTACAATAAACAGGTAGAATAGCAGGAGGGGGTGGGACCACCAAATTAATCCTGATATTCTGTGACTTATTTTATTACATATTGGCCAAGATTTCAAATTTTTGCCTACTATCTTTTATAAAGGCAGGTATTAAGTAAAACCCCAAATAAACGCTTTGCTTATGGTATTAGAGATGAGGTGTTCATTTACAGCCCAATAACCACAAAGGTAAATTGACTTTAAATTGATGGTGCCTTTCTGCCTTGTCCCTGTGCTCCCCTCATCAAAACGGATTGTTTAATTCTATCGGAATTCTAGAGACCAAGCTGGGTGCACAGCTCTGTTTCTTTTCTTTTTTTCTTTTTTTCATTTTCATTTGAAGATATTACTTGTACTTTCAAATCTTGATACTGGCCTCACATTTCTATTATTTCACATTTCCTATTAGAGTTTCTTTTGAACACTAGATTTTGCTGCTACCTGGCATCACAACAAGAGCTGAACAAAACTGCTGTCTTTAACAGAAGGCTCTTGGCAATTCAGTCTTATCACAGACGTGTGTGTCATCAACGCAGGGCTCAAATCCTGGAGGAGTTTATTAAGTCTTCATTCTTGTTCCTGAGCCTGCTTCTTAGAGATGTGTGAGAACAACACGTGTGCAGTTCTGTGGTGATGTGACAGACTTCACCTTGCCTTTTTATTTTGAAGATTTTTTTTTTTTTCATAAGAAGATAGCTGAATGAAGGTACAAAGAAAATTCCTCTGCTGAGTAAATAACAAAACTTCCATCTTATGCACAAAAATTTTGCTGACTCCTCTATGTGTATTTTATGTAAAAGCCTAGAATTTCCTTTTATACTGTGTGACAGTTCCTTCTTCCCTATTTGGTGCAGATCTGTCTGTTGAATCCACTTGATGCACAAAGTTCCATCTGCATCTGCACCCCTACTTGGGACCTGGCGTGTTTCCAGGGCAGCTGGCTCTGGTCCCAGCTCTCTTGTCGTTTTTAGTTTGGGCTCTGTGAGGTCTTTTGCTGATGCAGATTTGGTCTCAGCTTTAACATCTGAAGCAGCAAAAGCGAACTCTCCTAACCCTTGAAACTCGTGGTGAGACATCCTGAAGTTCCTCAGGTTAACTGTGTTCAGTGCTCCACCACAGCACAGGAGCTCTCTTTGCACTGTTACAGTTTTGAGACCTGCCCTGCCACCAGAATAAGAAACCTTTTGTTTTGCACTAGCTTTTACTCAAAGCTGGTCTTCTAAGAAAAACAGAAGTTTGGAGCTTCTCTCTAGCCTTTTCTTACCAATTCTTTGTTTCTTGGGGCCTACTGAGTGTGACATGTGCCTAATGATTGTAACCACTCTGGACTCCAGTCCTGGGATATTTGTTCCCAACTTTTCTCTGTACAATTGTTGGTCTAGTGGTGGAATTTCCCACTTAAGTGAAGATCTTGGTGAGCAAACATGTTAATCCTTCATTTTGATGTCCTTGATAGATGAATTGAGACAGTGCAGTGCATCATGCTGCTATCTCAGAAGGATACATCCATTTCTCATGATTTGTTTATAATTCTGAATGCAGTGTGGGGTGTAGATCCCTGAGGTACTGCTGAATAATCGAGCTCCAGAACCCAGAAGCAGCAGAGCGGTATCAGTATGGTGCTGTACTGGGAGTAATTAGCCTTGCTTGAGAGGCAGGCCTAATTAGCCCATGCACAATGTTGCTCTAACGAGGTTATATTCTCTCTGAGACCTCAGCTAATATCCCTGCATGGTGCTGTATAAATGTACTGGTCTGGCTGAGCTTGGCTCCGACATGATGTTGCATGGCACTGAGTAAATATGCATTTGAGGGGAAAAGAAGGGTCCAGATAAAACTTTTCCCTTTTTTTTTTTTTGTTTGGGTTTTTGTTTTGTTTTGTTTACTTGTTTTGTTTTTGGTTTTGTGGGGGTTTGTTTTGTTTTGTTTTGTTTTGTTTGCTTGTCACATACGGGAATATTTATTTATATCTGTGGGGTACTGTTCTGTCATCCCAGCTCACTAGGAGCATCCTGGTGAAATCAGTGGAGTCATTGCTTATAATTCACTCAGGAAAGAGCTGTCATTCAGGATCTTAGAGTTTTAGACTTATGAAAATGCTCCTTCTCATAGAAACATATATAGAAATGACTGACTTCCAATCATGCAAGTTATCAGATCTCTATTAACATGCCACACTGGCAGCAACAGACTTCTTTTTCATTCTGTCAAAATGTTAGACAGATGTGGTTTAGCCAATTAGGAAACTTCCACTAATTTTTCTTGTGCCAAGTTGAAAAGTATTGCTGATGACTTAGTCTGAGTGCAGCCTGTCTTTCATCATTGTTCGCAGTTTTTAGTCCTGTAGAGTCCTCCTGTTCTCCATAACTTTCTGGCAGAGATTTGTAGAAAAATACCTGCTTCAGTGCCTATTGATTATTGGATTAATTCATGCTTCTTTTTCAAAAGGCTGATTGTCAAGGATGATTTAGCTTCAACTTGGTTTTTGTGTTTTTTCCCTGCTGTTGCTAGAACGGTTTTCTAAAATATTTAAAAGTAGTCCCGAAGCATGTACAATGAAGTGTCCGGAGAGATGTGATGACCCAGGTAATCCCCAGTTATTTGCTTTGTGAATTTCTAAAGCTTTATTCAGACAAAGGGAAACATTTGGTGTTGGAATGCTGCTGTGCCCTAAGGCCAAACTCTTCCTGAACAAGGAACAGCAGAGGCAGGACACCAGCTTAGGTGCTGGGCATCGTCCAGGCTGTGGGTTCTCAGCTTCCCAGCAAGCTGTCCTGTGATTCCCACTCAGATAATTGACTCTGAGGGTGATGCCAGCAAAATTATTTCAGAAGGGTAGGGAGGAAGGTAATACTTTTCCATACCTTTGCCAGGCTCTGAATCCAAATCTTGGACAATATCATAAGACTTGTCATTTCCACTGAAGTGTTGATTTCACTGGGCCAGTCCAGTCCTCCTCTCCTCAGTGTGGAAATGACAATGCTACTGATCCCAGCCCTAGGAGAACTGAGGGACACTTGTGAAAATGATCTCCTTTCACACATGCACTGAGCAGTTGCATCCCTGCAGAAGCTGGTCTTGGGTTGAACTTGGCTATTATGGAAGGAGGGCAGCTAGGGCCACTAAGAAAAGATTGCGACAACGACTTAGTGTGGCAGTGTCTGAGATGTGGGGCTGATTTTTTGTTATATGTACACCTTCAAGTTCTGCATCCAAATTGTTTATGAAGATGTTGAAGAGCACTGGTCCTAAAACGGAGCCCTGCAGAACCGCACTAGTGGCTGAGAAGAATTTTATAAACTAAATTTTTAGGCAGTAAAATGGAATCTCACTGTGACTGCATATTCCGTGGCTGAGATACAAGTACTGAAGGGACTTACACTGTGACAAAGCTTTTTAAAGGATATAGTAGTATAGTAGTACTCCAATATATAGTACAAAAAAATGAATGGCAGGACTTCTGTGGTGGTTTATGAAAATATTTACCTATTGTTAAACTATTAGTAAGAAACATTGATTCTGTGTTCTCCACTATAATGATTACTTTACTGTTGACAGAATTTCATAAAATTCCAGTATAAAATATTATATTATTAATGAAATACCTTTTCACATAGTGAGCATACTTGCAATCTTTGGGTTTCTCCTATTACATTTATTGCATATTTTGTTGTTGCTCTTACAGTACATATTTGTATGTTTTTACCAGTTTCACTGGGATCACTGAAAGGAAGAAACATAGACTGGGAAGCACAAAAGTATTGCTCCTGTTCAATATTTCTCTCTATTGTTATTCAAGTGGGTTTTTTTTTTTCCCTACATCCAAAGTTGCTTTATGTGTCTTTTATCTCAAATACTTAAACCCTTCTGAGATTTTCTTTCATTCTTTTCTTGGTCTATTTGATTATGTTTCATGTCTGTTTTCAAGGCTAATTTTCATCTAAAAAATAGCCATGATGTCTTAGTATGAAACATGATTTATTTATTTTATTGTCGATAATATCATTTGTGAATTCAGTCACACACTGAGTGCACCTAGCTAGAATATTAATTGCCTACAGACATGAGAGAAAATAGTGAGATGTACTGTACATCTTGATCATGAGGTTAATTCAGCTACTGTGGAATGGAATCTGGCTGCACAATTGAAATTTTGTTTCTTCCTGTTGATTACCATACTTGAAGTAATGTTTTTACAGTAAAAAAAGCTAAAGAGAGAGGAAAGAGTGAAATAGCACAGTAATTTTCTTATGTGAGAGCTAAGCATGTTAAATATTTCAATATTCACTTTTAAAGCAAATTAGATCAAACAAATCACTGTACTTTTGATCTGTTTCAAAGACTTCAGACATTTTTGTCATAGCGTTTTGGCTGTTTCGAGTGTTGTTGATGCCTTGACTTTTAACAGAAACAAAACAACCCTGAAAATATTTCTATTTCTAAGCAGAATACAGAATGAAGACTATGGCTTTACTGACACCTTTGCTATGGAACAGACACATTTACTTTTTAAATAAAAGCAACCTAATAGATCCAAGGTACTGCTGCAACAGCACTGCAAGGTTAACGTGGACCTGTATTCACTGAGTGCCCTACATGTTCATTGTCCAGGTCTGAAAACCTCTATATTGAGTTTGAAGGCTTTTTAAAATTTAACATTTAATGTTGTTGGGGTGATGCAGGTCAGTGATCTCAGGGCTGGTAAATGGATTAGATTGCAGCACACAACATGTAGTGAGTCTGCACATAACTGTGTCCCCACTGTGTCTTCCAGCACCTCATCAGAAATGCTATGTTGCAAATAGTTTTGGTAACCCACAGATGATGAAAGGTTTGGTGCTGGGTTTCCTTGAGAACACAGTGAGGACAGTAACTGGGAATGCTGTGGGTGTGCATCACTGAATTGGGAGAAGAAATTTATCCAGCAGAGAGCCATGCAAAGAACAGTCTTTACTAAGACAAGGATCTACTGAGCTGTAGAAATCTGAGGTAAGCAAGTTACAGATAAAAATGTAAAAAGAAATTGTTGTAAATGATGATGGATGGCATGATTGTGCTCATCTGTAATTCTGTCACCAAGAAGCAGGGGCAGGCTCCTCATACAAATACTCATAGGTCACTTTGCACAGAAGTTCTCAGTCCACTGCAGACACAGGGCATTTGTGGTCATTCTCCAAAAGTTCCAGGCTATTCTTCTACTGGTCCACTGCATCAAAGCACAATGGGTTATCCTTAGCAAGACACACTATTCCATACCCAGACAGGCAATGAAGGTGTGTTACTGCCATGTGCTCCTCGTGTCCAGCCCTAGAGCAGCCTCTTCCCAAAGAGATGCTTGTGCTAATATCCAGGTCTGCAAAAGATCATAATTCTCAGTGAAAAGCTAAAATTCAGCTCAGGGAAACAGTTTCTAGAACATTTTAAGGTGGAAGTAGTTAACTGAATTGATGGGGAAAATTGGAATTGTAGTGAAGAAGATGAAACAAGTTCTCCAGTAGCTGACTGAGTTACGTAGCTGGTGCCAGTAGTCTCGGGATGATACAAGGAATCCTTTGCATATTGGCCAGTTGGGACAGAACTGCAGTGGATATGAGCTGAGTGTAGATATGCATTGTGGATACTTGGATCAAGCTAGGACTAAATTCGATGTAGCTCTGAGGTTAGCTGTAGAATGAAAGCTCTCCTTAAAAGATCACATGCAAATCTGGTAGATGGAATTAGTCATTATAGTTTGATCTCCCCTTCCATAGCCTTTGTCTTTCCCTATTTCTTATGTGCTTTTTGCTTTTAGACACTCAAAGGAAATGTATCAAATTCATGGAATGTTGGTATCCCAGCCAGCAGAAGGGAAGCAGTTTACCAGAACTTGCATCTTGCTAAATATTGTCAATGTCTTCTGTTCTGGACATAGTAACAAAACTTCAGAAAGCTAGGAAAAAACCTACTAGCCACATCTTTGACTCTTAGCCTTTGATTTTTGAACTGAGTTAATGATTAATCTTCTTTTTACGCAAGAACTGTTTGTAAATAAGTAGTAAACGTGGAAGAGTAATCATATGGAGAAAGCTCGTTCTTCATGTCAGTCAGTGCAAGTTGCAATATTTTTAATAATGAAATTCCAAATGATAATCCAAGTCAGTCTTTCAGATCTTCAATAGTTTGGGTGTTTAATCTTAAGCCTCAGCTAAAGAAATGGAAGAAAGCTAGCACAGATTCTTGCAGGAACACTTCAGTGTTGTATATTGATTTGATCTACAGGAATAATTTAATAAATAATATATGTATTAAATAGATATAAAAATAGATAATTTAATAACATATGTGGCCAGAAGGGTGGTCTAATGGTGGGATGAAGGAATGTCTCATAAGTCAACTCAAGTTTGTGACCTGTCATATTACTTAATACCTTAAAAAATTTAAAAAGTTCCACAGTCTGGTGTTCTCCGTTTTTCAGCCAAGGAATTAATTGAACTGACAAGGTATGAGGAAAGCATTATAAATCACTTTCTAATGAACTTACATGTCTGAAACTTAGACCAAAAGCTATAGGCACTTTTAATACAAGTTAGGTTTGACTTTATCTTGGCAGTGAATTCACTAGTATTCTGCTGCAGCCAGTTCTTTTGAAGTCAATATTTTTCCTACAGCTCCTTCTATACGTGTAGATCACAGGGGTACCTTTGCCATGCCAAACTTTGCTCCTTGTACAGCACATAAAAAATGCAAGGCGGGAGAGAAAATCTTTAGCAGAATGATTGGCTGGTAAAATTTCAACAAAAATCAATTTCCTTCTTTCTGCTAATGGTATTTAATATATATTCACAACAAATATGCAAACTTGGGGGGTTTATTTCATTCTTTTTTGTCTCTCTCTCTCAGAAAATTCTTTTACTTGTAAAGCTTAGACATGTTTGGAAATAAAGGATCCCAGCCAGACATGATCAGTGGTTTGTTGGTTTGGGTTTTTTTCTCTTCTGTGAATAGCAGGTGTCACAAATTGCTGGCCATACTCGAGTCAGTTGTTGTCAGTTTGACTAACACTGTGTAGTTGTGTAAAAATGTTTGCAGCTACTGAATGAAACCAGCTTATTTTCTTACCATGAAGATTTTGAAGAAAATTGAGAAAGAGGACTGTATCACTAGCGAGCTGTTGGCTTTGTGTGGAATTAATTACTGCTTTTTGAATATAAAATATGGTACTTTTGTGCCAAAGTCCTTCTAATGCCAACAGTCAAAAAATTCCATTTATGATTCAAAAACTATATTTTTCCACTGCTGATGCCTTCATATCTGCCTGAAGATATGTCCCTGATTGAATTTAAGTTGTGAAATGGCAAATTTAAATTCTGCAAGAAAGAAAGTAGATTTTGTGCTTGTATCCTTAAACTAGAGTGTTTTATGACATGAAATAAAGAAAATTACGCTGAGTGTAGTATTTTATTTGGGATAGAGGAGAATGGAAGGAAAATAATGGAAATCTATTAAATATTCAGCAACAGTATTTAGGTGTACGCTAAATTCTTACTGAATACTTAATGGTGAAATTTCATGGCTGTAAAGCTGTATTTTTTTTTCAAAACACTAGGATTTTTTCCTGAATATTTTGTTGTGTCTGTAGAGGAATGAGTTACAGCATCCTCATTTCCATCTTGAATCTTAATACAAATTTAGAGTTTTAGGAGCATATCCTGCTCAGTTCTGCTCACATTTCCTTTATCTTCCCTCTGTGGAAATGCTCTGCAAGTAAAAGGCTACATGGGGTTGCTTTCCCCATTTTGTCTGCCCTGAGTGGCTGAAGAAACACAAGATGAGTTATCCCAGCTGCTCCATGAAATCATTAACAGCTTAGAAGCCCCCAATCTGAACACACTCTCCAAAAAGCAATTTAACGAATAGTCAGAGGGCATCAGGAGGATTAAATCAGGTGACCATTCATATCTATGACTGCAGAAAGTACAGGGTTATTTTCAGGTATGTGTGGGGGAATAAAATCTCAGTAGTATGACACCAGTTTATTATCAATAAAGTCAAAAGCATGATGTAACTTCATGGGCAAGAAAAGCCAAGGTCAAAATATAAAACTTTTGATCAGAGCTTTTCTCTTACCGCTTCAATTTTCTTTCATACCTTAGAAATGTTTTTAAATCACTGAAACCTATCTTTTTCACCCTTTTTGTGGTTCCTGAGTTGGCCTTTTTCCAGCTAGTTATGCTGGTGTGATCAGAAGTGCTGCTTCCTGTTGGAAATATTTAATTTCTTTTGTGCATATTAATTTTACAGTATCTGTGTATACCATTTCGTACTCTTTAATTTTTTGTTCTGTTAGTCTTCCTCTTCCTTTTTCTTGCCCTCTCTGCTCATTGGGGGAAAAGAGCAATTACAAAACCCTGTGCATGTTTGTGTTTTCTGCTTATGAAATTATTTAATTATTGGAAATGAAGAGTTGCCCAACATTGCCTGGTGGAAAGCGAAGTGGTTCATTCACTGACAATGTAGTAAATCCTTCCTGAGTGAGATAAAGAATATACAGGAAAAAAAGAGTTTCAGTAGTGTTTTGATTTGTTTCTGTTGAAATACAATGCTGACACTTTTTTCCTAGCTACCGTGCTTTTCCTTAAGAGGAGTTTAAATTTAGGAGAATTATTATTCATCAGAGAGATCTCCCAATTACCAGAGCTTTATTCTGATAATTAAGGTCAAACTCATTAATAAAACAAGATAGAAAAAAGAAAAAAAAACCAAACAACTGAACACTCTATTGATGAAAGTACAAAATTTAAAATTACCAAAATTATTCTGTGTCAAACTCATAAACAATGTCATGAAAGTCAATCATGTCACATGGTATAGTTTGGGATGAGCAGAACTATTCCTTTATTAAACTCACTGAAAAAATCAGTCTGTGTCACAGAGATTTCTGTATGCTGTGGTACTGTGACTGCTGAGTGTCAAGACCAAAACCCAGAAGCATTTCAGGACTGAGAATTGTGAGACTCACTGGGATCCCACAGTCACATCGAATGTGGACACTGCTCTTTTGTCAGGGACTTTGGTTTGAGGGCTGGTGCTGTGACTTCCGTTGTCAAGGTCTAAAGCTCTCAGGAGAGGAAATTGCAATAAACAATGTAAAGTCAAATAGGTGCCCTGGGTGCTTTGCTGTAATGAGGATCCAGAAGAAACGTAGTTAAACAGTTCCCAAATCTACTTTATGCACTGGTGACCTGCTTTTTTCCTCGGAGATGTTTACTTACCAGGCATACGCCATGGTCCGAATCCATTTCCCTGCCAACATGAATAAAGCTGCAAAGTCTATTTAAATTAAATAGGTAACAACAATGATATTTCTTTGTTTCAAAACCACAGAGAATTTTAGAAATTGAATTTTTATATTGCTGGCTTCCAAACCTGTTTAACAGATCTATAATCTTAAATGTAATTTTTTTTTTCTTTCAAGTATTTGTATATTGATGATGAAACCAAAGAGCATTTGCCCTTTTGAAAGATGATCAGGTGTGTGAATCTAGTTACTCAACACAAATGTTAGCAGATGTGTATGTTGATATTGGTTGGGATGCAAGAAGATATCTTTCAGAGAGACAATTTTTCTGTTAATGTTAGAGTTCTGGTTTTCACATGAAGACATTTAAAATATTCCCATAGGTCATATTTGTCCTCCATGTCTATTCATATAAATATAAATCACTTCTTACCCTTTAGGATGATGTCACAAGTGATATTTATTATCTAACATTCTAAATTGACTTATTTTGGGCATAAGTGGGGGAGAGAATTGCAGTTTTCTGTCCTGTGGCTTCATACTTGGAAGAGGCTGAGAATCAATGGACCAGGTCCCCAAAAGTACTCATTCATGGTACCAGACCTGTGCTTATTCAACTCCTCATCAAACTATTTGAATGTAAGCATCTGAGGGTGCCTCTCTGTGCTCAATAAATAGTACCTATTCTGTATTTCATAGCCATATTTCTTTTTATTTTAATCAGCCTGTGTATGCTGCACAGCATATCCAAACCCTGTGCTGAGTACAGAACTATTATTTTACTGTTACATACTGCAATATCAATCACCCCAGTACTATTTACATTTTTCAACATGATTAATTATTTTACTCAGTGGGGAAAAGTGATATTTCACCAACCAATTGGGAAATGGGGATTGGGGAAAATAAGGCTGAAACTGTCAATACTGAGCACGTACAAGAAAATTTTTTTTGATCTCTGAGGGTTATGGATACATTACATGAGAGTGGATTTCCACAAAAACATGTCTTAGAATTGAGAATTAATAGAATTATATAATAGGATGGAAGAGGCCTTGAAGATTGTCTTCCAAGCCCCATCTAACCTGGCCTTGAACGCTGCCAGGGATGGGGCACCCACAGCTTCTTTGGGCAACTGTTCCAGTGCCTCACCACTCTCAGTAAAGAATTTCTTTCTAATATCTAATCTAAACCTGCCCTCTGTCCGTTTGAAGCCATTCCCCCTTGTTCTTTCACTACACGCCCTTGCAAAATGTCCCTCTCCAGCTTTCCTCTAAGCCCATTTCCCCTGAGACCGTACTAGAAAGTGTTACAGGGTCTCCCCAGAGCCTTCTTTTCTCCAGACAGAACAACCCCAGCCCCCTTAGCCTGTCTGCACAGGAGAAGTGCTCCAACCCTCTGATCATCTTTGTGGCCTCTGGACTCGCTCCAACAGTTCCATGGTTTTCTTATGTTGGAGGCCCCCGTGGACCCAGCGCTGGAGGTGGGGTCTCCTGAAACCAGAGCAGAGGGGCAGAATCCCTTTCCTCCCCTGCTGCCCACGCTGCTGCTGCTGAAGCCCAGCACACATTTGGCTTTCTGGGCTGTGAGTGCACGTTGCCAGATCACGTTGAGCTTCTCATCCACCCACATCCTTCTCCTCAGGGCTGCTCTCATATTAATTCTTATTTGTTTTTGGGGGCTAACAGCTCTAGCTATAAACATTGCTGCAGTCTGGCTGAACTCAACCATTAACTCCGTCTCATTTATCACACCTCCTGTCCTGTGCCCAGCAGAAATAGTTTTATTGAGTATAGTCACCTATTGGTAACACTGAATCAGTCAGCGTGGCTACTTCTCTTAGTAACACGGCCTGCATAACTGCAAAGAGGAATGCAAGAGTAAACAGTGTGTGTGAATGGAACACCCAAAACTGCTTCAGAGGATGTTTGCCCAAAACATGGTAGTGCTAAAGCAGAAATTAAAAAGAACAAAGTTTACTCAACAGGAATATTAGCTGGTTTAAATGGTAACTAGGGAGTTACCTAGAGACTTCTGGGAGCTTCAAAACAAACAAACAAAAAAGAGTGATAGCTTGAAAAAAAGTGTAAAAGGAGCCTGAAAACCTGCTACAGCAGGGAGACAGAAGTGGGAACAGCAGCATCAAAATGGTGTTTGCCAGTGCTGGAGGCTGCCCCACAACCATCACAGCCTGTGATGTCCTGGATGGTGCTTCCTCCCTGCTGAGGGCTGTGGGTATCGGCGCTGCTGGGACATACCTTGGCCATCCCCACCTGGCTCTGGGAGGGAGGTTCTGTTCACTGCCTGCCGGTTATGCAGCTGAAGAAAGCAGGACAGGTTTGTGCCAAGTTGGAGCCCCCACATCTCCTGAAGGAGGTGCTTGTAAATGGGAATCTGTACCCCAAGGAGAGGGAGATCCTTGTGCACTGCCTGTGAGTAGGTTGTGTGTGTGCAGGGAGCTGTGTGAATGTGGGCATTAGAAATTTTGGGGGGCTAGCAGTAGAAGACTGTTTAGAAAATTGTGAGCACTTGCTATCATTTGATAAGTGCCTGCTATTGTGGTTTATCTGTTCTTTTGTTGATATCGATTCTGAATGTATAGCTCACTGATTGCCAGTTAATTACGTCCCATTAATAAATCAATAAACCGCTTCAACTCTGATTTCATTTAAACCGTGTGACTTGGCCAATTTTTTCTTGTGACAGCACTGTATGTAAAATTGAGGTAAAGGAAGATAATGTATCTAGAAAGTATATAATGAATACCTGCTTTATTTAGCACATCAGTTTAGATCATGTGTTTTTTAGTGTGATGGCTCAGGCTAGCATGTTTTCACAGCAACATGGGCTTTGTTCCTCAACTGATCCTGTTACAGTATGTGTGGCTGGCTCCAGTAACTCCTTCAGTGTGGCTGTTTTCATAAACCCAATATAAAATAACTGTAGTCTTTCTCTTTGTTTATGAATTTTGATCTTTAATCAACAGTATAATCTTTTATAGTATTTTAGCATTTGTTCTCTTAGGCTTCAACCAAATTTCCATGAAAACTTCAAGTGCCTCTTTGAGTTGGAAAGCACATCTGGGAACTTGCTGTTCTGCTCACTCTGTGCTTATAGCCAAAATCAATTTCTGCCACATGTCAGTCCAAGCCATGGCTCTGGCAATCACTGTCTGGGCTTTGTCGGAAAGTGGCCAATTAAAAAAAAAAAAAAAAGATCCTACTGGTATTTATAGTAACTAGTGATAGACTTGGCACTTTTATCAGATGAATTATTGTGCTCCACACCCATGGTATCTATCTCTGTATCTAGTTTGCATATCATATGTTAATAAAATTAAGAAGTGTTTTGTCAGTCAAGGTTATATATAAAGGCCAAAGAATGAGGAAGGCATTCAAAAAGCATTCACTCTCTGAGTATATATGCTATTTTCAGATACCCAGGCTTACAATTAAAGAATTAATGGCTATTTTGAACTTTTACTGCTGTTAGTGGCATTGTGCTTTGTGTTTCAGCTACATAACACTAATTCATGCTGTGAACTTTGTTTCTGCGGTGAGGTGGTATTCAGAGATCCCTCTGAGACAGCATTGCATAGAGAACTGCTTCATTAAATTTGTCAGTTCTGGCTCTAAATGAGTGCCTTGAAAATGAATTCCACTCTACAGTAAGGAAATGCTTTTAGAGATGTAGTTCATAAGGACTGTTCCTGCAGGTGAGCAAAGCTAAATGCATTGACACGTGTGTGTTGCTGTCTCTAGCTAATGACTTGTAAAGGATGAAAATATGGAAATTCTAAATTCATTGCTAGTGATAAATGATACCCATTAAATAATTTCAATAAAGTGTTTCAACTTTGTAAAACCTCTCTCAGAAAATACCAGAATAATATTTGGTGGATAAAAGACTCATGTTGCTCATCTGTAGGCTGTGACTTCAAACTAAACTAATAAACTAGAGGGGCAAGATTTAGAAGAAGCAGCATAGTTCAATGCTTGTTAGAAGTATATGTGGAGAAAAAAGATATTCAGGCCTAGGGATGGTCATTGAGACAGTTTTATAGAACAAAACTTTTAGAGTTGAAATATTACTCAAAGGTAAGCTGGAATTGTACCAACGTAGATGCTGTCATTTTGCTTAATGTTTGCATTTTAGCTCATGGTAGCTATCTGTGGGTAATTTTGAAAATTGAGAACAATACATGCGGGTGAAATCCTTGTCAGCAGGGTGCTTTTGTTACAGCAAACCTTCAGTCTTGATTTAATAGCAGTCTGCCCAGTAAATCATCTTTGCTCCGGACAGTGTAACATTGGCATGTACTAAGTAAAAGTCTACCGTGTTAAATTTCGTGACCTCAATAATCTATTTTATTGTGCATCAGCAGATTGATCTGTAATCAGGAGTATTTCAAAGTTCTGTCTGGTTTTGGGTGTTTTGTGACCACTGTGGTGACTACTCTTTTCTCATACCCCACACCACAAATTCAGCACAACCTTTTATCCTAATTGGCAAAATGATTCAGAGCTTCACAGTTTATGGAAGCAGAAGTGCCCTTCAGTGACACCGGGAATAGATCCAGGCTTGAGGCAGGCTGGTGGATAGCTGTACAAAAAGGGCTTTCTTCAGCTCAGTAGAAAGCTGGAAGTTTGAAGTCAGGCCTGCCCATTAATTTCTGCAACATTTCACAATGTAGCAGACTGTGCACACTTCCATTTGGACTTGGAATACAGTTTCTGGGGACTGCACAGAGAAGTCTGTGTGTTGACAGATGTTGTATTCATCTTGGCAGGAGCCATTCAAACTTAGTTACTTGTATAAACTATGAGCATTTTCTGTAAAGCAAATAAATGGTTGTTATAGCTCGATGCTGATGGCATCAGTACCTGGCTTTGGGCTTATGAAATGCATATATGTATTTCCACAGAAAACATTTCTTAGAGTTTAACAAACTATTAGAAAGAGCATTATGGGAGATTTGTATGCTGTGTACATATTTCCGAGACCCGAATTCTGCCCTTGGGGAATTGACACTGCTACTGCTCAAAGGAGAAGCTATCAAGGGAAAAAAATATTGAAAATCCAAACATGAGCGAATAAGAGATGTTTTATTTTCTCTTCCCCCTTCTCCATTTGCAGAAGATTGGAAAATAACTGATATTGCGACTGTAGTGGCATAAGCCTCTGAGAAGAAAAAAAGGATCTGAGAAAAAGCAAATAATATTAGTGCTTTGCTTTGTATTATATCTTCATCCTAACCTGCTGGAATTACAGTTGTATCATGGCTCTGACAATGGCAGGGTTGGGGTTTTTCCTAGATTAATGTTATTTTTCTTTCAGTTGTCATTATAGGCTATAAAGTGCATATCTTCTCAACTTTTCTATAAGGTGCTTTCAGAGCAACTGAAAAAATATTTTTGTAGTGCATGTAATTGCTGTTATTTTGTATTTCCTTACCCAATAACTTGAGTATATTCTAGATCCCATATATGACTATTATATTTAGAGATTTGTTCTTATCATCTTCCTAGAATATAGAAAAAGAACATGCAAGAGAAGAATTTACTCTGCATTTCATTAGGTGAAAACTTTGAATTTTCATGAGACCATTTCTCCCCATTCCAAACGTAATATCAAAAGGTCTCAGTCCCGCACCTTTGTCATTTGGACAACACAAATAATTTCTCATTCTAAATCTTTGTTTGCTGAGAACTCATACATTTGTGTAATGAAATGCACAGGTTGTTTTGATGGTAATTACTTGGTGGTTTGCAGTATGCGGTCAAAGTCTGTGTTTTCCTGAGGTGCAGCTCTTGCTGCGAGAGGTGTACAATAAATGGATTTTGTGCCAGGACCTTGGCATTTCCTGCCCCACGTAGCAATATTCCTCATTGTCAGCCCTTAGTTATGGTTTGCTGCTCGCCGATTTGGAATTAGTCAGGGCCTCATTGAAAGCCTTGATTCAGCCCTTGCAAGTGGGGATCTCTGTGATGCTTTGTTGGTTTTGAACGGCCTTTGCAGAAATGCAGGAGTTTATCAGCACAATCTGGTTGGAAGATTTAAGGTGTAAGAAGAAAAGCAGATGTCTGACATGGACAGGAAATACCCAAGAGGAGGAAGTGTGTTTGGGGTAATTTTAAGCACACTTCTTACTGATTTAATTACTGAATAGGAAACTTTTTTTTTCTCCCTGGAAGCCTTGTCAGCTCCCACATTAAGTAACCCTCCAGTACTGTGTTCCTGCTGCACCTTGTAGATTGAGACCAAGTAAGAATAAAGAAATAGCAAGTCAGATAGTATCTGCTTTAATCCAGGGCACTAGAAATAGACATGACTTTTAATGCAGGCACAGGCACAGCCCTGGCCATAAATGCTATATCAACTCCTGCTGCTTTTTTTCCTCCTGCTGCCCCTTTTTCCCATGAATAAAGTCATGATGGAAGTTGCACCACAGCTCCATCTTCACTTGGGTGATTTGTCCTCTTTTGGCTGCTACTGAGTAATCCTGGGATGCAGACAGAAAGACCATCACAAATGACTGTTGCTAACTTATGTGTAACACCACAAACTCAGAAAAATGTTTGCTGTAAAATGTTACTGAAGAATTCTCTATCATTGTGGGCCTTAAAGTTACTAGAAATTAATGATAAATATTTAGTTAAACTTTTTACAGTCACAGACTCAGAATCTTTAAAATCTTCAAAAGCATCTCAAATCTATGTTTAAAAATAAACAACATGAAGGTCTGACATCTGTCATCTATGTAAGCCAAAATCTCCTGTGGATGGTGGATATCTGCAGTGTCCAGCTTAGCAGACCCACCGAGAAGCTGATTTTTAAAAGCTTTTGATTTTTACATATAGCCGGTAGTTGCTGATGCTGAACTGGTATTTCCAAAACTGCTGTCATTTGAGTGTTAGCCTGCATTATGGTAAAGGTACGTAGTATTTCTAGCTATGCTGTTATGCAATACATCATGTATGTTTGTATAGACAATATCATATCACATTAATACGTACCCAAGGTATCGCATGTGAACTTTACTGTGGCAGATGTGTTGGAAAGGTTACGCCTGCTTATAAGGCTTGCAGAGAAATATTTTTATTCTGAATATATCACAGTGTTCTTGGGAGAGCATACAGGGATCCAGAGAATGTGTGGAGCATGGCAGTATCTTTGCTAAAGTATAAAAGATTTCTGGAATGGAAATAACCAGGCAGTATTTCTGAATGCCAAAGAACTACACAAGAAACATCCAGAAGGCCAGGCATTAGAAAATCCCTTTTATCTGAGAAAGCAACCTTCACTTCTTATAAGCCTTAGCTCACTGATGTTATTGCTAGTGAAAGCAGAGACAGAGCTGGACCACTGTTGAAAAACAGACTTAAAGGGCTCTAACTGGAAGAAAATAAAATGCTTATCCTCCAGGGGGCTGAGGGAGGTTTTTTTCTTTTTCTTGTTGCCCCTTGCCTTTTTTTTTGTAGATATGGAAATTGGGAATAGTGGTAATTGAGGGGAGTGTGTGTGTTGCTGTGCAAGGCACCATATCCTTTGCTTGACTGTACTTGTGATTTGACCTTGAGCCATGACTGATTTTCCAAGATATTTCCAAGGGCAATGGCGTCAAAATTCTCCACAGTGCTGCCGTTCCACTTTTGCTATCCCTGTGTCAGCAGTGCTGTGCACATAATGAATTTAGGGTCAAATTGGAAACTTCTTATTGAACTAGAGTACACTGGTGGCACTGCATTGTGAGTGGTTAGCTGGCGAATAAAGTTTTTATGAGCTTCTGCATTAACATTTTTCTTTCTTGGTATGAGGTCCCAATCCTCATCCTGGCTGTCAGTTTTCAGGTCCTGGTCCTTTTCTGCATTTTGGGATCTAAATCTGAGGAGCACGCAGAGAAGCACATAAAGTATATTCACATATCTCATGAAAATAGATTTTTAAGTTAATTAGCAGATGGCTTTTCAATTCCTCTGGAGTGCCTGGTTTAGCAACTTTGCATTCATGTGAGTGATCCCATTGACTTCAGTGGGAGTCTGTATGAAAGGCTGTATGCTCTGGAGCCTTTTGCGAGCAGCTGGCAGGACTTAGAAGAATATTTCCTTTTCTGCAGATATGAGAATAAAAAGATATCTTTATCCAAGAGGCAACGTGCTAGAAACCTGCCTAAGCTCAGTGTCAGCCTATTGTTCTGCTGTTAAGAATGGGGCTGCTGACATTAGAGAAGCACAAAAAAGCGGCATAACACTTGTGGGCTCTACCAGCAGTAGACCTGTGAATTAGGGCAGGATGTTGACTCTGCTATCTTTTCGTTTTCCTCCTTAGAAGCCTCAGGCCCCCTTTGGAAGTGCTGTCTGTATGGTATTAAGCAGTCAAAGCACATGTTAATAGCATTGATTAGTTTTTGATTCTCAGAAAAGTAAGGAGGGGCTCAGCAGAATGGCTGCCTTTTGGACTTTCAGAGGGCTGACTTTGTCCTGTTTGTGAGAGGAGTTGACAGTGTCCCTTGGAAGACTGTCCTGAAGTGTAAAGGGGCCCAGGAAGGAAATCCTAAAGTTGCAGGAGTGAGCCATCCCAGTGTGCCCTAAGATGATACTGGTGGTAAGGAAGACCAGCCTGGCTGAACAGAGAGTTTTTACTGGAACTCAGGAAAAAAAAAAAAGGAGAGTTTATGACCTTTGGGAGAACAGGCAAGCAGCTCACATGAACCTGTGAAAGGCAGGTTCTGCTTGACCAACCTGATCTTCTATGACAGTGTGACCCGTTTGGTGGATGAGGGAAAGGCTGTACATGTGTCTACCCAGACTTTAGTAAAGCCTTTGACAGTTTCCCACAGCATTCTCCTGCAGAAACTGCCTGTACTCTGTACTGGGTGTACTCTTTGCTGGGTAAAAGACTGGCTGGATGGCCAGACCAAGAGGGTGGTGGGGAATGGAGTTACATCCAGCTGGTGGCTGGTCACAAGTGTGCTTCCCAGGGTCAGTACTGTTTACTATTGGTATCAATGATCTGGACGAGGGGATTGAGTACACCCTCAGTCAGTTTGCAAATGATACCCTGTTGAGTGGATGTGTTATCTTCTGGAGGGCAGGAAGGTTCTGCAGAGGGATCTGGACAGGCTGGACTGATGGACTGAGGACACTTGTATGAAGTTCAAGAAACTGAAGTGCTGGGTCCTGCACTTGTATTACAACAATCCCAGGCAGTGCTACAGGCTGGGGACAGAGTGGCTGGAAAGTGGCCCTGAGGGAAAGGACCTGGGGGTGCTGGTTGACAGCAGCTGTACATGAGCAAGTTGTGCCCAAGTGGCCAAGAAGGCCAATGACATCCTGACCTGTATCAGAAATGATGTGGCCAGCAGGATCAGGGCAGATTTTGTCCCCCTGAACTGGGCACTGGTGAGGCCACGCCTTGGGCTTGGTAGTGCTGGGTCACTGGATGGGCTCAATGACCTTAGAGGTCTTTTCCAACCTAAATAATTCTATGATTCTACCTTACTTTTTGATTTTTGGGTATTAGCAAGAGCTGTCTGGCATACATAGAAGTGCTGTAGTGTGCGAGAAACTAGAAATAAAAAAGCAGACAGAAGGGAATGACTTCTTTAGAGTCACAGTCCTTGTATCCCAACGCCTGCCGAAGCGGCCGTCTTGTTCTTCCTGTGCTCCAGCGGAGAAGTGTCTGCCCAAACTTAAAGAATCGCTCCTCTCTTTCAACATCACAGGCACAATGCTGTCTGTGTCAGAGCCGGAGGCAAACTTAAATAGCTGTAGATATATAAAGGAACAAAGTGAAGGAGTCTTTTGAAGCCCAGAAACCACTTTGAATAATTTAGGGAGCTTCCTTATCATCCTACTGTTTACCTTGGCAGTTTAGATGTACAGAGTCAGTGGCTTAGTTTGTCAGAAAGAAGTCAGAGGTTGGGTGACTGGAACAGCTCAAGTTTGGGTTTGTCTGTAGTTCATTATGCACAGCTTTATCCTCCTCTCGTTAGAAATAACCAGAGTTTTCTGTAGATTTTTGGTATGTATGAATTATGAGTGCACTTAATATACATGTGAGGGGTTTTTTCTGTTTTTATTTAAATGGTGCTGAGCTCTCAGCAAGTAAGTTTATGATAACAGATTTGCATTTTGCAGTTTCATGCAAATGTCTTATTTCTTGCAAAATACCTTTACTTCCAGGATGTACTTTTTACTTAAAGTTGATAATCTGTCTTTTACTGAACAAAGTGGGAAAGCTTTTGGAGAAGAGGTGCACAAAGGTTTGAAATATTCATGGAAGTCTAAAAATGACTGCTGACTTTTGTTTACTATAGATTGCATTGGCTTTCACAGAGACGAGAATTGGCTTTTAAAGAGAAACCCAAATCCCTCTGAACGCTTCATTTTGGGAAGGAGGGGGAGAACTGACACTCTCTGATGATTTGTTTTCATGAGATGTCTGCATTAGCTCTCAAATTACAGAGCTGATTTGATGGAAAATTGCAAGAGGCTGCTCATTTGTGACTGACCCTGCCATCTAACAAGAAGATAGACCTTAGGCATAATTGGGTTGATGCTGATTTGATCGCACACAAAAAAAAGCTTAAAATAAGTCTTAGATCTGCAGAAGCAAGGCAATGCTCCATCCTTAAATTGCCCCTTTTGTTGGTTGTCACAGGGTTTTGCTACACTGGATGACTGCTTATTGGAAATCATATGCCTCCTTCAGTGGATGGAGGATAAAGGGATTTTTATGGATGCTTTGTGCTTCTATATTTTGTATGTACGTTTGGAGAAAGAAGCACTTGCCCAACATACACAAAGAAATGCCACACACCTTACACTACATAACTTGAGTGGAAGCAATAAACCCAGTGAGATTAGACTCCCTGAAAACTTCTCACCTACACATTTCACGTATCCTTGCATTAGGAACACGTGAAATATTTGATTTGGCTAATGAAGGTAACATGAGTCTTGAATAGTTTATGGGGAATTGATACTATGAATTTATTTCATTTTCAATGGAAATCCAAGAAATGAGACCAAAACCAGGGAGTTTGTATGGGAAGGAAGCACAGTGCTTATTTCATGGTGTATCTGCACACACCACGGAAGATAGATCCGGATATTCCGTGCTACTGCACATGCAGGAAGGTAGCCAGCATAATCTGGGGTGTCTGGAAGACTTGTGGTGGCAGGGCTGGTTTTATAGAGCAGTGAATGAGGACTGGGAAATCTGTGAGATGTGTTAATTCAGCACCTCTCCAAGGCAGTCTCCACTGCTCCTGTGGAGCACGGCCAGCCAATTAAGCTGCCTCCACTCAGCCACCCCGTCTTGCTCGGATGCCCATGTGGATGCAGAGGATTGTAATTTGCAACTGCCTATGCAGGTGAAAATTTTATCCAAACATCCTGCTGCTTAAGGACATAGATTTCTTGCATACAGAGTGGTTGGGCAGCTCACTGCTTGTGCTTATAATAGGCTTGCAGAAACATTTTGCATAAGGCCGAGAATATTTTGCTCAGAGATTTGATTAGACATGTCTACAAATAAAACTTTCATCTCAACACAAACTGGTATTTTAAACAGGTATTATTCTGAGGCCTTATAGATTGCAATGAAAAAGGTTTTTAAGGCTCATTCTCACAACATCCTGAATGATGCTGCAAATAAGTTTCAACTCTGTTTTAGCATAGTCGCAGCAAGCATTGCTGAGTTTGTGACAGACTCCTCCCTTTGATAAGGGAGTAAATTTGCATTAAGCCCTCTGAAAATAAGGGCTTACAATGAATAAAACACCAATGTACTGTACCCCTTTAATTACCATAGTTCTAAGGCAGCATAGTTATAACATGTAATTAAATTTCATTGTATAAATGGAACATGGGCTGTGGTAGGCACATCTTTCATCTTTTGATGTATAATGACATTCAAAATATTCTCTAGTACTCAGTTGATAAACAACTTGAAGAGTCAGGGTCTACAGAGTAGCTTGTTTGATTTTAAATTTGTAAGATTGGCACGTGGTCTCTTTTGACGATACTGCATTCTGATGTGATCCATTTATCTAATGTCATTAACAGTACACGCTGAATGTACAATTAAGCTTGAAACTGTCAATGTCAGTGGCTGTTAAAAAAGGGTTGATAAAAATGAGAAGAGGAACCGCTGTTTTGTAATAAGCATCTGTGTTGCTTTTAAGTCAAGAAAAAAAAAATCAATGAATTTCAATATATTGCTGTCTTCATTGCCAATGTAATTCAATAAATATGTTAATTCACTTTTCTGAACACTGAAGAGAGTGAGAGCTTTTTGTGTCATTTATTTTTGTCAGTTCTGTTTTTCTTTTTTTTTGTTTTAGTTAGACTTCCAGCTTAAGTCTAGTAAAAAAATGCTATTACATTGAAGTAGAAAGGAAATATTCTATATCTCAGACTTTTAACAAACTGCAGGATTTTTTCTTTATTTGTTTGTTATCTTTGAACTTGCAAGCCAGCAAAAAATGGATGTATTCTTTTATCTTTAACAATTCTCTTCCTGCTAGAATAAAATGGGAGCACTTTGAGGTTCAACAAATACAATTGCAAGTCCACATGCTAATTTCAGTGCAAAAATTTCTTCCTAAACACATTGCTGGTCTTTATCGTGAAACGTGATAGATCGACTTCATATACTTTAATCCTATTTAGGAATTTGCATGTTCTGTAGTAGCATGAATCAAAACTGAAGGGTTTCTTTAAGAACTCTTTGACATAATACCATTATCTGGTAGTGAATTATATAAACTGATATGAGAAATACCTGTATTTGTATCTCTCTACAAGCGTGCCCTTGTTTTGTAATCGTTACACCTGTTTTCTAAAGAAATTATTAGCATGTTGATAAGTGCAGCAAAATAGGAGAGGCTCAGAAATCATGTTAACTATTGTAGTAACCTTTGCTATTGTGGTTTCTTGAAAAACTAGTACGTGTGCAAGTATTGGAAAGGAGATGTCAACCTGTGAGTGTGCAGAGCTGTGAGATCCTCTTGCCATCAGCTCAGTTGCTGTATTTTGGAAAGACTGAGAGGTTTTGCTGATTGAGTAAGAAGGAGCCTGTGTTTGAAGCACAGAATCTCCTCAGGGCATCTGTGCATTAGGCTTTTCTTTTAGCACGTGAAATCTGTTGAAAGACACCATTGGTAGCATATCAGACCTCTTCTGATTCTTCTCTCTTACTGCTTTCCTGTTTAATCCTCTAAATACTAGTCAAGGAATGTATTACCAGAATAAATATATATATACTTTTACATCTATTTTCTTTTGTCTAGTTAATGGCTGAGATTTCTTGGACCACATGTCACTAAAATACTCATCTGGAAGTAGTTATTCCAAACAAGGCCTTGTAGGTGGACAGGAGATATACAAAGCTGCAGTTCCTACAATTGCCCCTCATCAGTTAATATTCCAGGTGATAAGATAGCAACAGATTTGCCAGCTGAACTACTTTCATGCCAATGAAGGTTTTCAAAGGAGACACTACTATGGCTCTATTAATGCTTTGCCTTTTTTTTTTTTAATAAGATTGATGTTAACTGAGATGACTACACACTAGTAAAACCAGAACTTACTTCATCTAAAGGAAAACCTATTTAAGGAGCTTGATGCTGTATAATCTTCATTTCACTTTCCAGAATGGTGGTTCTGGCAGCAGGTGTTGTAAACACAGCAGCACAGGTGGAGGAGAGCTGGTAGTGCTTATGTTTGAGGAGGGCAAACAAAAGCTGCGGAATCTGAGCTGAAGGGGAAGACAAGAGTATAAATCTACCCAAGATGAATCATACCAGTGACCTGAAAAGCTTTGCTTTGTCCTCTTTTAGTTTTGAAGGAGAACTAACTTTCTAGACAGGAAATGGAGGCAATGGCATCAACTGGATGTCAGTAGAGCATTGGTTGGTCTATATAAGAAACTTTTATTTACATTTCAGAGTACAAAGTCTATTGAAGGAATTGTAAGGTGAATACAATGTCTTAATAGAATATGTCAATGGGAAGTATTAATGAGAGAAGTACTTGGACTGAGCTTTGTAAAAGAATTTCTGAAGAATTGATTTTCTGAAAGATCTCTCTTTATATTCTTACTATTGACTTCAGGACAAACATTAAGATAGTACTGACTGGAAACAGTGCTTCTTTCCTGATAAAAGAAGAAGACTATTACGATGAAAAGAATGTGCAGCTGTGAGAAGTAGAATGATAAACTCATATGAATAGTACAGAATGAAAGTTGATACAGCCAGGGACTAAAAACTTGGCTATTATTAGAACATTCCCAGTTGGAAATGGGGGAGAAGGGCTTGTATGCAATTTTCATCCTTACCATGGTGTTACTATGAAAAACCATCAACAATTTTAGAATGCATCTATCCAGGACATGGAGGAAGAGAGAAACAAGTAGCAATGTGCGTAACATTAACAAAAGAACACCTGTAATACCCATATGGACATTTTCTTTTAAATGTATTGAAGAAAGTTTAGTTGAAGCTGGAGGATGGGAAAAAAGGGCTGATGATAAGATTAGAGAATGAAGTCTCTAATCAATAAGGAAACTAGAGGAGGACATCCTAGTTAGCCTTGCACGTTTCACCTTGAGAGATGATACCAGATATGCAGGTGATACAGGATGATGTAGCTGGTGTCTGTCAGTATGTGGTTGATAAAAGACCAGGGAGATAAAAGGTTCGTTTAAGGCCAGCATTAGCATGAGAACAGAGAGATATTAATGACTCATGAGTAGGTTCAGAGTCGGATGATTCTTCGAAGACTTTGGGCTCTGGAGCCACCTTCCAGATAGGAACTTTGAACAAAACAGTGAGAAGGTGAAGCTGGGTGTATTTATATCACAGGAAATGTGTTATATGCAACACAGAGGAAATTCCTTTCATTTTTCTTGTCCTACACTTGGCTTTAAACTCAGTTGCTGTGCTGCCTGTTACACAAAATTGCGCTTCTGTTAATGGTGTCAGATACTTGTGAGATGCTTATACATTTCAAGGAAAACATTCTGGAGAGAATTCACTGCTGTTTTTGCTGTCTTCCTAAAAATACGTGGCCATAGGGGCTACAGAAATGACTGGGACCCACTGTCTGGCCCTGCATCTGAGCGGCACAGAGTGATCCATCTCCAGTCAAAGCCAGCCAGAGGTGCACTGACTCCTGCAGGTGTGCCTTGAAATGTTGTAGCCCATGAACTATCCACATGGTTACTGTGGAAGAGAATTAGCTGGGACAAAACTATGGCAAAGACCTTTCTGATGTATGTTGTTGATGCAGGCCAAATGCCAGTGCCCGGGAAGGTTCTGTAGCACAGTTCAGTTTACCAGCAAAAGGAGCTGCAGGGCTCTCTCTTAAACTGGGGCTGTGGCTTGATGAGGACATGAAATATAAATGGCATTATTTTATGTTATCTCTGGTGTAAAGCAGTAGATCAAATATTAATCTGCTGTAGAATGAAACAAGAAAAAATACATATTTTTAGAGAGTTTGGTAAGCTGCTACTGAATAATATTGTCCTAGAAATCATGGCTTTCTGAAAGGTTTTCACTGTTTGCACTTGATTCCACTTTAATGAACAAAAGAAAATAATGTTGAATAGCAAGTTCTCGTAAGAGGTTGCTAATTTGATAAATATGTGGGTTTTTTTTTTAATTTGAGATTCGGTAAAATACTAACAAATTTAAATTCTTTGTGTTTAGACATGTAATTTGAGAATTTTTTCTTATATTGAATACAGACTAAGAATGTATTAGGTTTGTTTTTTAAAATAAGTAATACAGGTTTTAATTCCTTTTTCTGTTTTACCAGTTACTTCAGGATTTATCTTCTTTATATTCATTTTCAAATAAGCACCTTTGCCCTTCTCTCTCATACCCACCACATTTGACAGGCACTGTTTGTAACCATTCCTGGGCCGACCTAAGCTGTCCTTCAGATTCCTTCTTGAAATTCTCCTCTGTGGAGCATACAAAGTATGCTCTGGGAGCTGGACTGTTTAGAATTGCTTGCCATTCTGCCTGGTATTGCCAAGCTCTTACTTCACATATCTGTGTCTGAATGCCATAAACACTCCTTGGGGGAGAGTATTTTAGATTGTTATTTTATTTTTTATGGGTATATAATATGTAAATAGATATTTGCATATAAAAAATACAGTTATGTGTCAATATATGGAGATGGGTGTTTGTTGTTGTTGTATGTTTGTATTTTAAACATGTTCCCTGAACAATTATTAAGGATGCCAGGCACTACAACGATGCCAATAATTAAAACTACTGGTATTAAAGTCACACTTTAAGACTTGTGGGTCTTACAGCACATGTCCCTGTCCTTTGGTTCTTGGTGGTATTTGGTACATGCCTGCTTCTCAAACAGTACTGTATGCAAATTTCTGACTTTGCATATTGTATTATCCTCCTGTAACTTCTGCTTTGTTTTGAATTATTTCAGTTCTGACTTCAGCCACCATATTGTGACATTTGGCCATTCCCTGAAATGGGGTGCCCAATGTTTAATAAGTCTCATGTTAAAACTATCGAGCTTATATTTTTAGCTGTTGTTTTCTTCTATAGCAGATTATAATTTTTTACCATTATTTGAAAGTGATATGATTATTTGAAGGAATATCCTCAGGTTTTGTATTTCATGTTCACTTATAGTATCAAATGCTCAGACCAATGTATCCTGTTAAGAATAGACACTTGATACTTTAGTGCATCCAACTGATTCAGCTGTAGCACACATTTCTCCCAAAAGTGATTTAAAAATTAACTGTTAGAAATTTACTGTGATAGAAATCACAGAAAATCCATTCAATTTTTCTAAGAATAAGACTTGAAAATATATTTCAAAACCCTTAAATAACTATATTTAAGAATATCCTGCTTAATGCTAGGAAATTAACAGTCATTTTATTCATTTGAAATAGAAATGCCTTCAACCTTTTAGGCAAAGCAAGAGCAAATTACAGCCAAATTTTCATTTCACAAGTCATCTTCATCCAGGATAAGCCAGGGCCCCAAGGTCAATTCTTCAATTTGGTATCCTATTTCCATAATGTTATTCTGCAGTGTACTTTCATTATTACTGGAGCACTGCTCGCTTTCCTATTAGTTTTATAAATGGCTATGTTAATGCCTTTTTGCAGACAAAACCACCTTTTGTTAATATCCCAGTGGATTTCCTAAGGATTAAAATATAGTTTTAAGCAGCCATTGGTTCTATTTATATTTTCTCATTGATGATTAGCCCTTGTCACCTACCCAAAAGTGGCATTGTTCAAACAGAGATCGAAGCAGTTTTTAAGAAGATATGAGTGATTGGCTTGACTGACAGAAAAGAAATAACTAGAAGCTGAAAATTCTAAGAATCTTTGTAAAATTTACTAATATCTAAGGCAATGTGATAGTAGAGAAAGAAGAAGAAAAGAGGTGTGGGGGAAAATTTGTTCTGGCCAGGGAGTAGCCTTTTGTTAATACAAGGAGTTCTGCAGATAAAACTGTTTTCTTTGTCTTTCCTGTGCTGTTAGTGGTGAGAAGATACCAGTGCAGCTCAGCTGGGGTACAGCTCTTACTCCTAAAATCTTGCCAGTTTTGTTTTAGATAATGAAACATTTATTTCTGCAGTTGTAATAAATACATACATTACGTAATATCCAGGACAAAAATGGATGGAATATGTCTGCGGTGTTCAATAGTGTACATCCTTGATAGGAGGATTTGTGTTTACTCTGAATAAGAGGTTCTCCTCAGGCCTTAGAGAGACTGGAAAATAGCATTTCTTGGGAGCCATATTGATGAAATTTGGTTTCTTCTGGTGTGTCTTTTGTTAGGGGAATAAATGATTTTTGTACATAAAATATAATCTTACTCAAGAAAGAGGATGAAGAAAGAAGCTATTGACTGATTGCCTTGATTTTCCATCTTGTGAACACTGTACAAGAATTTCAGTAGATGTAGAACGAAATTCTGTTCATAGTAGCAGAGTATTCTGTTCTGCTTTGGAGCATAGAATAGGATATTTCAGTGTGAAGGGACCTACAAGGATGATCCAGTCCAGCTCTCTGACTACTTCAGGGCTGATCACAAGTAAAGGCATGTTGTTAAGGGCATTGTCCAAATGCTCCTTGAACACTGACAGGCTTGGAGCATCAACCACCTCTCTAGGGAGCTTGTTCCAGTGCTTGGCCACCCTCTCAGCAAAGAAATGCTTCCTAATGTCCACTCTAACCCTCCCTGGCACAGTTTTGAACCCTTCCCATGCATCTCATCACTGGATCCCAGGGAGAAGAGCTCAGCACATCCCTTTCCAATTCCTTTTCTCAGGAAGCTGTAGAGAGCAACAAGGTCACCCCTCGGGTTCCTTTACTCCAAACCAGACAAAGACAAAGTCCTTACCTGCTCCTCGTAAGAAACACCTTCCAGCCCTTCACCAGCTTTGTTGCACTCCTTTGGATGCATTCAAGAACCTTCACATCCTTCTTAAGTTGTGGGGCCCAGAACTGCACACAGCACTCCAGGTGAGACGGCAGCAACACTGAGCACAGCGGGATAATCGTCTGTTTGGAGCAGCTGGTTGTGCTGTGTTAGGGCCAGGTTAATACATTTATGGAGTGGATTTTTGTAACAGAAGATATGTCTTAGCAGGAACTTGATCTTCCCGAGAACAGCTATCCAAACAACTATGTTTAATTTCTGAAATTGGACTGATAAATGTTTCATAGCTGACCTGCCGCAGCTGGAACAAAACCAGTAGGCTCAGTACCCTCAAGATGGAGCAGTCCTTTGGCTTTGTTCAGCAGAGCTCCAACTTGTCTTTAATCAGACTTTTTGAAAAAGAGAAACCATTCTGAATGACTTTTCCCATGCATCCTGATATATTTGTAGGTCTTGGAGACATACAGTCTAGTACTTGGTCATGGAACTCAAGACCCTCTGACCTATTGTCTCTGAGGAAGTTATTTAAGTTGAAATTTTCAAACTCAAATGCTTAAATGTGAGTATATATGACAACTTAATAGCAGTCTACTGAGTGTGGTTTGCTGTTGTATCAACATCAACGTGGGGTAAGCAGATACTTCAAAAAAAAAAAAGAGCATTTTCACTTTAATACATAATAATAATTCATGTTTTCAAGGTATTTTATACTCTGATTTGGAGAAAAGTTCGGAGGTCCTTGAAGTGACAGACAGTTGAACTAGCATCCCACACCATGCAGATGGAACCAATTTAGATCCTGGACATACATGCATAGTCTCAGAAAGGCTTTTTAACTCATGTGAAGGAGAAAAGTATTGTGGTTAAATTGCTTCTAGACCTTCTCTGTGTGCACTTAGCTAAGACAGTGCACCTGCTTTTTGGGCTTACCCCTGTCCTGTTCCTGTTTAGGTGCTGATGTGAGCACCTGCTTTGGACATCTGCTCCAGGTTCACCTGACCTCGCTTCAGGCACTCTGCTGAGTGTGAGCTAAGAACTGACAGGCTCTCTACAGCCAATGTAGAGAGGCACTTTTGCAGAGTGCAATTCATCCTTCCTAAAATCAGAAATAGCTTCCAAATGTGTTCGTCTCTCTTTCTCTCCTGGAGAGTCTCCTCTTGGAGAGTTTCCCTGTACTGTTCTTCATTTCTTCTAAAAATCTCCATAGGTCTTGTGGCTTCCAGGGTATATGTGCTGCCTATTAGTTAAGATACTTTATATTAAAAACTGTCAAAGAAATGAAAGCAATTTCATATGGTTCCCAGATTAATGACAGTCTGCTTGCACATTGGTTGCTTTCCGTTGGCATCTGGGTCCTAGTACAGACTGCCATTCTTAATCATATTTTAATTTTCAAATAAATTGCTTTCATTATCCTTTCATTTACAATACCATGTGTGCATTACTGCTCATTAATGTTTGTCATCTACTTTGCTGAGACTGGGTTTTTAAATAGCCATGGTTGCAATGCAGTAATTAAAGATGATCCATGTTGGTTTTGTAGAAATTATTCTCAAGCTTTCTTACACAAAAAAAAAAAAAAAAGAAAAAAAAGAAAAAAAAGAAACACAAACACAGAGTGCTGTTAAAATCAATTCCTGAAATGTATGGAAGCAGCTTAGCATAAGGCGTTGCCTGTGGGTAAAAAGAGGGCACTTCTAATGCTTCTGCTTGAATGTTGTCTAATGATGGATCTGTGTGAAAACTGTATATCTCTGTAATTACTGTTGGGTTTGAGTATAATATTTTACACTCGAGATGAAGTGAGACTTTTTCCAAATTATTTTGCAAAATTTTTATTCCACTCTCTGTTTAGTACTATTAGTTTCTAATCAGCCAATTCCTTCCCCCTTTTTTCTACTTCAGATACCAAAACCGTGGAGGGACAGAAACAACATGACAGGGATTTTAAAATTACAGTTTTGGAACAGAATCCCCACTGGGCAGAAGTCAAAACAATAGCAGTAACCTCTGCCCTGGTTTTGGTCCACCCATCTTCCATGGGTAGAACGTGGAAACGCTTCCTGTATTTGCATTTGCAGCTAGTATTTACTTGCCTGTGACACAACCTGTGCGACTGATTTTATGCACACACGAAATTGTGGATCTCCATGTCTGCGCTTATCTGGTATTTTTTTTTCCTTTACTCCTTAAGTGTCTGTGCTCAGCTTTTAAGACCCGGCCCTTAGGGATCCTGATGTGAATGTTCAATTGGAATGTCACTACAGCAGAAAGGGAACAATTATACATTATTCAAAGAAATTTAAATGGATTTTTGAGGTATGATACTCTTTATGAACTGCCAGAGAATTAGTTGTTTTTCTGGGACTAATATTTTAAAAAGTAACTTCAGGATGTATCCATCCTTACATGACAGCACTTGGCCCCAAGATGGGACCCCTTCTTGATGGGACTTGAAACTTGAGTCTTGCAATCGCCTGCAGAGCTTTTGTGTGGCACTGAGTGGTCATGGCTGAAGAGGCCTCTCTTCTGTCAGGCTGCATTCACTTCTGAGCCAAAGAGATGAAACACATCCTGCTCCTTTCAGTCTCTACCATCATTTGCTTCCAGTGAAGCTTGTCAGTTCTCCATGACCAAGATCTTGACAATCACTCCCTGGCTCAGTGCAAAACGCAAAAGTCTGAAGAACCAAAATTAATGATGTGCCCATTTTTTTTCTACAGTTTATATATCTTCATGGAAGTGTAGTTAACAGAAAATATTTGGAAACATATTTTGGTGTTTTCACATCAAAAACTAAACATAAAAACCCCCAAATTATTTAAATAGTAATACTTTTAAATATATTAAATTACTGATAAAGCAATAGATTAAAATATATAAATTTTCTTATTTGAGTGACAGAAGAAAACCCAGCACCTCTCTACTTGAATCTTCTCTTCATTATTGTAGTCAAGCAAGTTGAAATAGGTATAACACCTCCTCTTAGTGTTCATTAGCTGAAAAGCCAAACTGCATGAAATCCGATAGAAGCACCTCAGCTAAGGTGGAATCCATGGAATTTTTTGAGTTTGTTCTTTTGTTATGGTTAATCCAGTCATCTTAGCCTCATGCTTTTATGCATTTCAGTGTATGTATCTCTTCAATTTATTGATTTAGATTTTAATTTAGCCAAATCACCTACAGTATGTGCCTCTTTCTCTCTGGTATCTTTGGAGTAAATCTGTCACAAATACACCCCTAAATTACCTGTCCAATTTCATATGCGACATTTGGTAAGATGTGTCAGACTTAAAACCACTTTTTTTTCCTAAAAATCAGGCCAATTAGTATGAAAGGAAACACTGCCTTTACTTGTTATTAGAAAGAATACTTTCTCTTATTTGAAATTTTTCTGTTCTCGTTAATAGTCAAAAATGGAAGGAGATGGAGTAGAGAAATTGATAAACCTGCATCAGATAATCTAAGGGCATTGTCTAGACAAAACTGTGGTTTTACTAGTATGGGTGTGGTGAACTTTGGGAGGATGTTTCAGAAATTATTTGTCACTGGAAGGACAACAATTATGCCTTTGTGAAAAGAATTCATCAATCCCAGTCTGAATGTAAAAGCCCAGAGCCCTATTCCACTGTACCATAACCACACAAAACACTCCAACCCAAGCACGGTCAGTACTTTGAAATCACATCTGCAGAGGAAGCTTCAGTGCCAAAAAAAGTGTGCTTCTGCCTCAGTACATCCTCATCCCACAGGCTGTGTGTTACAGCAAAGCTTTAACATTTCCTGAAGGGTGTGGTATGATCCTAGAAGCATTTTGCAAATGCTTGGAATTTTTTTGCATTTTTTTGTAAAATTCTGGAAAAGCAAGAGAGCCGTGCGACTCTGAGGCTTCAGTAAAGACAATTGCTTAAGCAAATAGTTATTTTTAAGAATAAAAATATTCCTGGTAGCCCCTGGGAGGCTTGCAATGAATGGAAATTTAGGCATATCTTTAATAGTAACTGGATGCATTGGAGCTTGTACGGAGAGATACTGGGTAACATGACATCCTTCAGAAGTACTTGCAGCCTCAAATGCTTATGAATATTTGTCCTAAGTCCATACGTAAACTTTGTGTGAAAAGCAGAGAATTCCATGACTGTAAAATTTGTTCCAGGATATCCCTTTCAGTTTCTGGACATCTATAAATATGAGGGCTCACAGCCCACTGGATGTGTAGCCTTGAGGATGGCTAGTCATTCGTTGGGGTGGAAAAAAGGTAAACACATTTATTTTCTAATTTTGGACATACTTCATTAGGTGATTCAATCTGATGCAGTGAATGTGTCTAAGCATATTCTTTTAGTTATTTACCACTTTTTCCTGTGGTGGATAATGATATAATTCTGTATATGCTGATTATAACATGCAAATACGATGACAGTTACAATTCATCATGATTCTGGATGGCCTCAGATTTAAATTTTAGTAACCAGATACTCAGGAAAGGTTATTATACTAAAAATTCATAATCAGAAGAGATGCAATAAGGCCTTTTTATTCCTGTTCAAGTACATGAAGACTATCAATATTCAGTCTGAAAATCAAAATCTGTGCAGAGATGAAAAGAGGAGAGAAGAGCAGTAATACTGTTAAAGAAATGTTGCTGGTTTTGCATGGATTGTCTTATTATGATCATGGTTATTGAGGTTTGAGGAACATCCCTGCTCCTGTGAGAAGTCCCTCAAAGCATTGAAGCTGCTACAGTAGCTTTAGAATAAGCAGCAAGCACTTGCTTTTCAGTAATGTAATAGGGGATCTACACAACCCTTGTCTTTCTGTATAAGAGGTATCAGTAATGTCAGTGAATTGCTGAGGACCTGTCAACAATGTTAAAAAAGTAATCTCATTTATGTAGATATATTTTTCTGTTTGTTTTGTGATATTAAAATAAGCAGAGCAGAAAATGATAGATGATTTTTTTTGTTTGGTTTTTTTTTTTTCCTTTTGAGTAACAGTCACTGTCCAGATAAGGTGAGGGCTAAAAGATTTCTCTTCTTCATACCACATAATATGCCATTTTCATTTTGTGCTGCTTATAACCCTGAGTGTCACAGCTTTCTATTCTAGTCTGAATAGTCAATGAAACATTATGAAGCCGATAAGAAAAGCTGGTCCCCGTTCCTTGGCAACGGCTGTTAAGCAGAGCTGAGTGCTGTTGATTGAGGAGATTAGCTGCCAGAGATAAACCTCCTCTTTTTGCTGCCCTGCTGCTTATCTTTCCACCCATAACAAGTTGCACCAAGTATGACAGCAGTCAGTGGTTTAGGCAGAATATGAACTTTGTGGCAAATGAAATTAGTGCAAAACACTTTGGGTGCTGACGTTAAAATCTTGAATTTATTAAAATTTTGCAGGTTGTTTTACGTAGTTCCTTGACTTAGGGATGAACATTTTTATTTGAAAGGGTGGTGCTCCAGTTGTGAGAGAAATGGGATGTCCTGTTGCTACACTGAACATTCATAAACACTGAAGATGATAGCAAAGATTCGTAACAGTTCTCTCTTGCTCCTGTTCTCAGTGACATTGAAGGAATACATGAGATAAAAAGTAAAATTACTGCAGCTACTAGGCATGCAGAAGTTGGATTAAAAAATAAAAATTGACTTTTTCGGTTGATGTCTTTGGGAGAAAATGCTATTGTAGATTAAACAAAAACATCTGGATGCATCTAAATCTGCTTCTATCTGTACATGGCTTGGAAATCTTTCTGGTTTCAGTATATAAAAATTACATTTCATGACAGAAGCATTTTTATTGACTGGAAAATTAGTGCTGAAATATGACTAGGGAGAGAAGCTGGTGACTTTTTCCTTCCTCAAGATTTGCATTTCTGTTTCCTTTCCCATTTAAAAAATATTGGCTCATCCCTTTGCTTTCATTAGTGAATCTGCAATTCTGTTTATGTTTTTGGCCTTGGGGAGGTCTCTGGTGATGCCCACACCACCCGCCTGGATCTGCTGGTCCTTTGCAAACCCCTCTGTTGGCCAGAACAGCAGCGTAGGCTGGGCTGGTTGTTGGATAAGTGGGGAATGGCAAAGCACTGGCAAAACAGTGAAACTCTGAGTTGACATGCTTAAGAAAAGCCATCTGTGCACAGAGATCTGGGTGAATAGTTGTCAGTCTAATAAATGTCATAAGTTCAGCAGTATTATTTGAATGTGTGTGGTTATTGTCAATAGCAGAAG
The DNA here is from genome assembly GCA_013397115.1 of Edolisoma coerulescens. Lineage (NCBI taxonomy): Eukaryota > Metazoa > Chordata > Aves > Passeriformes > Campephagidae > Edolisoma > Edolisoma coerulescens. The sequence continues at coordinate 1,649,736 of VWZW01003558.1, read as the reverse complement.
CAGAAGCTTCAGAATGGTAGATTTTGGGTAGAGGCATTTTCCTTCATGTAGGACTGCAACCCCTTTCTGTTAGAACTATCAAGACATACTAAAAACCAATGATGGCTTGTGCTGGAAGAGCATTCTGCTGGAGTGGAGGAAGCAACAACAAATGGAGTTAATGTTTTCTGTGTGGTTTTGTTATTCCAATCAAGAATCTGGTACTTCATAAGCAATATAGTATCAGGAAGACATTTGGAAAGATACAGTTTGATGCTCATTAGTAAAATATTATGTCAGTGGGTTATTTTGCTGATTCTAAAGTCCTGGATTTCAAGTTTTTTATTTTGCATCTTTGATGAATGGTTATTTCATCCTTTTGTAGCATGAATATTTTGTTCAAAATTCTTTATTCTATTTTCTTTTAAGTATAGCTGCTGAGTATACAACTTCTGTACTTAACCACTCCAATTGCAGGATATTCTAAGGGTGTGAGCAGCTTAAATCCAGCCCCCAAACTCCAGTTAAAGAATGGCTTTTAATTGTATAGGGTATTTTAAAAAGCCCATTACAACTTGTAAGTATGCACAAATGTTAAGTATTTTATGTGAGTTGTATGTGTTCTGTCAGTAAAATAGGAAGCAATTTGGGGTTTGCACATATCACATACATTGAGGAGTCTGTACCCATTGCAAGAGCAAAGTAAGTCTTGCTTTTTGGATCCATTCTTATAATAATTTCAGCTATTGCAGGTCTTAAAAGTTGTTTTGAATAGTAGCACACAAAACTGAGAAGAATAAATACTTCTGAAACTGCTCCCAGCCCTGTTCCCAATCTCTGTTCCCATATCATTCCATCTGTCTGCGGGCTTACTTAGAGAGACAAAATATCATCTGCTGTGCTGAAGACTTCTGTGCTGGAAAAGGCATTTCACTGCAGGGCTTTTTCCAGCCCGTAAATAATCTCCTTTTCTTCTCTCAATGCCCTTTCCAAAATTTATCATTCATCTTCAGATTTGGACTCCAGAACTTTGTATTCCCGTACTGACCTTACCAATGCTGCATACTGAATTATGTCAACCCCTTGTTCCCACTTACTGCTGTTGTGTTCATATGTACCCAAACCTTTTGTGTGCTTTTGCCCTCACATTGTCTCAGGCTGCACACTGAGGTTTGAATCAAGCAAGGAGGACTGTAACATCTCCCTCCCCTTCACCTGTTGCCATTAGCAAAGCTGCGGGCCGTGCTCCAGGTCTCTCACGCAGTGGGGGAAAAGCTCTGTCAGGACCTCTAATTAGTTGTAACAGAAATAACTTTTCTGGATGCAGCTTCTGATAGGTGATCCGAGGTATGTAACATTGTATTTAGCTATTTCAACACAGTTTGCTTGAAAACTGTCAGATTTTTCATGTTCTTCAAACTGTTCAGCAGAAACTGTTGGCATCCTGATGTTAAAGTTGAGTGAGGCTCTTGGCTGTTCCAGTGCCCATGCCTAAACTTCCAGGGGCAGTTTGATGTGCTGTGGCTTCTGTAGGCATAGTTCAGACTTGAGCAAGGTGTAGAGATTTCTGAGATAGGTCCAAACAGTTTTAATCAGGCCACAGGGTGCAGCACTCTGAAGTGATCCATGTTTAGATGGATTTCACCTCCCCTCCCTAAAGGATTTCATTTAAATTTTCTGCTGATGTTTTCAGGTCCACATAACACAATTTTCCATAACTTTTTTTAATACTTTGTAGCTAGGGAACAAGATGGAGATCTTTACACAAGTCTGAAGTCAGTTCCATTTAGGAATAAATTCAGTAACTCAGATTACAAAAGCAATCTGCTGTCTCAATAAATATTGTCCTGCAAAGATCTAGAAAGCTTCTAGTTTGGCGAAGGACAGAAATAAACCCAGTTTTCTCTGTTAGACACTGCAGCTGGTGAATATGAATGGAATGGTCATTAGTCATGTTTTCACGAGAACATTGTCTCCTGCAAACACATAATAACTAACTCTTAAAATATAAGCTCTCAGCACTTAGGATAAGTTAAGACTTTCACTACTTTGTTTTTAATACAAAATTAAAAGTAATGCAGGAGTGTATTTTGCTGAACGTGTTTCCTTGCAGAGTTATTTTTGCCTTGGGAATACAGATGCCAGAGCAGCTACAGTCTGATCACACAGTGAAGACATTGCCAGCACCAAAGTGGTTCTTGGCACCAACCGAAAATGTAATGGGCATCCTTGAAGTGACTGAAGTACATCTCAGTGATACTTGGAAAATTAGTGTACATAAATAAGCATTAGTATATTTGTATCTCATTGATTCCATAAATGAAGTCTTAGTCCCTCCAGTAACCTCTGTTCATAAATGCATATTGAGTAAAAAAAAAAGAGTTGTTCATGTTTCATCATTCCTTGTTGCTCTGGCTTAATTTTAAACAGTGCAAGCAATAGGAGCTCCATTACTCTTCCAGGAGGGAGCTGAACTGCTCCAGAATAGTTTCTCCCTGCTTGAAACTTGTTCTGATTCAGAATGTTCATTTTTGTCTTTTCACTCCATTTCTCCCAATAATGTCATAAATAATTAATCAACCAGGTTGCATAAATGTTTCGTGTTTCTTGTAAAGAATCAGGTAGTTCAGTGCTTAAGGCTCTATGTGACTGCCTCCTTTCTTTCTTTCTTCTCTGAACTTCTCTAGTTTATTCATATCTTTCCAGTAATGGTGTGGTCAGAATTTGATGCAGTATTCTGTCTTTTTTTCTAGGAAAAAACCTCTTTTTCTAAATAGGGGGTGGCACAGGGCTCAGATTTCTCAGTATTGAGATAGCAGTTTATGTTATAAACCTACATGTTAACCTTGTAGTCCAGTGGCTAAACATGTTCAAGGAAGAGATAGCTTTATTGTAAGCCTATTAATATTTCATTTATACTTGAATTTAAAGTATTTGTCATCTTGGAGGAGGATTTCTATGTTTAAATCTTTCCTCCCTTTTCTCTTTACTACCAGGATCAACCGGAAAGGGAGCTGCTGCTCAGAGGATTTTGATTGCAAGCTCTTTTTTCTTAGAAGCACCACAGCTAATACTGAAAGCATAGTTTTGCTTAGAAAAGCCCTCTCAACATATTACAATTAGAAGTTCTTGGGCTTTTTTCTCAAAGATTTTCTGGATTTGCCTCTGAATAAAATTAGAGGCAGATGGTTCCTGTGGCTTACAGACTGTAGTGGTTATCCAGATGTGGAAGATGTTGATTCAGTCACTGTTTTCTGATCCTTTATTATCCTCATCATGGAGCCAAAAACATGACTTTCATGCCAATTAGTTACGTAGGCTGTGGAAAGTTCAAGTTTGGTTCTCTAAGAAGTACCAAGTTATTGAAGCATTATGCAATTTGAGCATTAGCTCTAGCAGCAAAAGTTAAGACTTGCTTTCTTTTCATCTCTACTCTTTCCTTTCCTTTAAGTCCCTCCTGCCCTCTCCTCCCAAGGCATGGCCATTATTTCGATGTTTGCAAGGCCTAAGTATGACCTGTTAAGGCTGAGCTTCATTTCTGTGCTCTGAATCACATAAAGTAGGCATTGAAATCTGGACCTCTCATTCTCTTAGCTGAATAACTTAGGGGCTTTTTGGAAGCAGGCAGCACTTCTTTCATGGCGAGCCTGCTCTCCTCTTGCTTTGTTAGCCTGTAACTCACTCTTTCACAGTTCTTTCCTTCCCTCCTTTTGCTGTACTGAGGATTTTTCTGTTACTTTCTCTACAATTTACATATTTCTCTTGTAACTTAAAAAAAAAAATCTCTAAGTGTGCATAATGCTTTAGGACTGTACAATCCACCACCTAAATTAGCGGGTTAGCATAGAAATAGTTACTGAAATTATATTTCCCTTCTGTTGAAGATTATATATTTTTTTTGAAGGAAGGAAGGACTGAGTCCTCCAGAACTTGCTTTCAGAATTACTCCTTGAGACAAGGGGACTGTAATGCCCAGAGGAGCTATTCATGCCTCAGAATGATTTGGAGCTTTGCAAATCCCAGCCCTATCACAGTGTTTGCACAACAGCTAACTAGTGCTGCTGTTAATGTTAGCTTTTATCTTTTAATATGAGCACTTTCATAATCACTAACATCCTACCTGATTCTTTCAATCAGCAGAAATATTCAGGGGTTTTAGGTTTGGGGATTTTTTCAAAGTAGACCAGCTGCTATCCATCTTTTTCCTAAAATATCTGTGTCCAGAAAGGTGAGAAGAGACATTAAATCTTGTTAGAGTTCTTTTACAGGACTGTTAGGTGATCTGGATTGCAGCATATTTTTTTTAAGTTACCTTTGCCTTCCAGGCAGCAGTTTATTTAGTAGCTGAGGAAGAGTGAATTCACTGGACTGTTAGTTATCCACTGCATGGCAATTTTTTTTTTTGGATAAAAAAAATCATGTGTTTCGAGTGTCCTACTTCGTTATTTTCTGCATTTTATAGTGTTGCTATTATATTTACAAAATAAACCTATAAAAATATGCTCTGTGTTTTACTTGAAGTTGAGGATTTACTTCTATTGCATAATGCTTTGTGCCTCACACAGTAGCAAAAGCAGAATGCCACCACAAACTCTTGTTAAACAGTCTATATGCACTTTCCTTACTTGTCTTTATAATGCTTTACTTCTGGAAACAAATATCATGGCCTTTTATTTTAAAATTGTATTTCTTAATTTTAAATAGCTGCCTTAAAATCTTCCCCGTGCCTGTCAGCCATTAGGATAGGGAAGGACAGTGTGGGGTGAGGGTGGCTGGAACTGCATAGCTCTGTGTTGGGATGAAGCCAAATGGATCTGGAAGCAGTAAATTCAGAAGGTGAGCAGCGTGTGCACCAGGACTGATCCCTGTCCACTAGATGCCACTATTACTGCTCCGAAACGGAAATAACCAAGGACCACTGTGGAAAACAACCAAGGACTACGGAGATAAGAAAAATAAAATGACAAAAAGGTTTTAGAAGTTGAGCAGGGGGAGGTTGCCCCTCGGAAGGCCGCTCTCTGCAGAGCACTGCAGGGCTGCAGTGCAGCTCCCCCTGATTGCAAGCAGCAGCTTTTCTGCTCAACCACTGCAGGATTTGCTGTTGGAAGCACTGGACTCACATTTTCAAAACGTTGTATGAGAAATGATGCTGCAGAAGCCACTGCTGCTCTGTCTGTATGATCTCTACCTTAGTTGGAAATTGAATATATAAGTGTAGGTATAAATTATGAAATTTTTTTTAATAGATGGAATATTAAAAATATGTTGTTTGCTGAAGACCTTACTTGTAAATGTTGAATGTGGATTTGCAGACCATATCTTTTGAAATAAGCCTCCTTGCATACGGCTTAATGTCGTCTTCAAGGAACAGTAACATTTAATCTTTCTTTTTAATTTTTGAAAAGGGATTTTGAAAACACACTTCATACTATGGGAAACAGTAGGGAGAGAGGAGTAAAATACTGTAACAATCTCCTTGATACTTCCTAAACATTTAACATCTATGACCTTGAAGTTCAGTATCATGAGACTTTTGAGATGCAAATATTATGCTTTCCATTGGAAAAGGATTTAATCTCTCCAGTAGGCAATTCAGGCTCTAACTGTGGGTTGTAACACCAACCTTTTTATTAGTCCTGGACCTCATAGCACCTTAAACCACTAGCTGAGGGAAGGAATGTGAAGTGGTATCCATAATTCAGTGAGAAGAAAGGATTCTTTTCTTACAGAAGGTTAAGTTGCTGAAGAATGATGCCCATTGAAAACTCTGCAGAAACATTACAGGAGGTTCTCTGGTTAACTGCAAGAGCACAAATGATGCAACCCAAGGTGGGTGACACCACTGGGTCTGTGGACTTTCTTTTTCACATAACAGCACAGGAACAAAGCAGTATGGGGCAAAACTTGAGTTTTACAAAGCTCTACTTTAATTTTTTAACAATTGTCAGGTAATTAGTGCAAGGAATCTGAAGCATTGGTTGGCCCATGTATGTGAGTACTGACATGGTCTGGAGAGCTCCTGCCTTTCTGGCTGCTGCAGGAAGTTTGAAGAGCAGAAGAACCAGGTGCTTCAAAGCATCTGCTCGAAGGCTCCTTTGCAAAGGTCACTTGTCAGCGCCGTGTGAAAGTTTCACTACATGTAGATCTAAATAATTAATTACTGCACAGCACAATCTTTTAATTTACATATATCAAGCTTTCAGCAGCCTGCAGACAAATTCCAGTAGCTCTACCAGTCTTCACACCTTTGTTCAGTAGCAAAAGACTCAACAAGAACTCACTCTTTTTTTTTTGCTGGTATTATTTAAAACTGTGTCGTGTCTTGGATACATCTCCGTTTCAGTCACCAGATTAGCCATACTTAGTGATTCTAGCATGGGATATGTTTCTTTTGCCAAGGACAGCTTATTATAAACAGTTTTTGGGGTTTTTTTTGAGGCAACATTGCCTAAAAAGAATTTCACGAATCAGCTGCCAACAAATAGCGTTGCCTTCAAGGTGAAGGTTGTCACTTAGCACAAGTTTCCAAAGATTTTTTAGTACCTCTTAAGCACTTGATGCCTGTCTCCTTTACCAAGTGAACATACTGGCGCAATCAACTCTTCAAAACTATTTCAGACTAGAGGTTTTTGTGATCTCCTTTTACATAATTCAGTACCTGAATGTCAATCATGAATGTAATGTGGTACTTCCTCAGTAGGTAATGGAGGTCATAAATATGCACTAATTCATGACAAATGGGCAATAATAATGAATAATGATGGGTGTTTTCCATTTTCTTTTAAACCTCTCTCAACAGTCAGCCTTCCAGAACTTGTGTTTTGACTTGCTCATGGTTTAATCTATCAGTTGTAATTTTTTCACTAGAAGTTGATAAATATTCAGTGTAAACACATATACCAAGCTCCAGGGTATTGTCTGTAATACAAGACATCTGACACTATTTGAGATCTTATTGGGCACCTGAGTTACAGTAAATCGTCTTTTAATCTTAGCATCTAACTCTTTAATATATAAATATTTGTCAAAATACAAGATTTTAAATAAAAGCTTGTAAAAGTTTATGTTTGCATTTCTTCTCAAACATTAAACCTATCAGCAAAATAGCCAAGTGGATAAAGAAGAATTTCACTGTTTCCTTGGGATATGGGTATAGCATTCTGTTTTAATCTCTTCTTTGAAAACAAATCTAGCAGCTCTCTAAAAGCCAACATGAGCATGCTGCTAATGCAGATTTTTCCAGGTCTAAGTTTTAAGATATTATTGTGGAAATTTCTACTTTTTGCTGACAGAAAATGATAACATTTTAATAGCAAACATATGTCCATATTTATCAGTCTCAACCTTCCCTCATTCTGGGCTTGTGTGAAGTGCAGATGTCCTTTGCATGTTACGTTCCCTCTCCCAACACAACTTTAATGGAAGTTCAGTATCAACACACTCTCAGCAGCTGTAGGCATACAGAGCATGGTGTTATTAAAACATCACTCACTCTTTGAAATTCCTCTGCCCTGATACATTTACTATAAAATCTGGGAGCTTTTCTACTTTCTTTTTTGCTTCCTGCCCAGCTTTGGGCATTTCTCTCACTGTTTGGTTCCAGCTGGGTGCACAACGGGGCCCAGAAAGATGCACCATGTACTGACTTGCTGTAAATACCACAGGGCTTGGGATGGTTCATGGCAGATTAAGCTGGACATTTTAAATATTAGCTGTAATTTAACTAAAAATGAGCTTTGTGCTGGACCTGAGCCACTTCTGACCAGACATCTGCTGTTTAGGTTTCTTGAAAGAAAAAGAGGGGCACCTTTGACAATTTTTTCTTAGTAAAATGGCTTTCCCTTGCCTTTTCTTCCCCTGAAATCTGTGTAATTGTAAGTAAGCTTATTTAAAAGACACCCTGAAAATTGAATGCCCAACCTCAATTTAATTTTTTAGGTCTTATATGTTGCCACAGAAACCTAATTAATGAAAAATTTTTTTTAAAAGCCAAAACACAACCAAAACCAAGCCAACCAGCCTCAACCAAAAAACAGAAAGCCCCAAACAAACAGAAAAATCTGAGAAAATTCCTACTTTTTTAGAAAAAGGAGCTGAACTATGAAATGTATTATTTGCACGACTCCAGTCCAACTGTAATCCCCGGCACAAAGATCCTCTGTGCTTTAGAGCTGGTATTTGCCAAGCGCTCCTTGGGGCATTCTGCTCCCGCTCCGCTCTCCTCGCGCTGCATTTAGCAGAGCCCAGCGCTATTTGTGGTTGCAGCCTCCCCAAAGCTTATTATGCCCATATTTCAAGTACAAAAGCCAAAGTAACTTGCAGTTTCTCCCCAAGCAGTCCCTGTGTTTTTGGATAGATTGTATAATGCGGCTCAGGCTCATGTGCTAATTGTTAATTTTAGAATTTAAATGGGTTTTGTTCTATTCAAAGGAAGTAGGCTAAAGATTTCTGAAAACTCTGAGTTTAGGAAAATGGTTTGGTCTCTTTCAGAGTTGGTGAGTGAATTAGCTTTTGCATCCATGGAGATATCCTTAAATGATACTTAATAAAAAAATGGTTAATTTTTACTGAATGTGTGTGCTTTTCTGGACTCTAAAATAAGATTAGAATTATTTTTATCTCTAATAAAAGGCACGGAGTATTAGTTGTTTATATAAAAATAGATTTTGTCCTAGTTGTTTATAGCCAGTAATGGTGGTATTCCAAAATAGAGCTGGCTGTTTCAGGTTATGTTTCATTTTGAACAATCTTGTTCCTAAACACTGAAATGTTCTTCTGTTCCTTTCTGAATCAAAACCTTATTCCTGTTATCCATCCATTTACAAGTTGACTGATATTTATATACTTTGCTTATTTTCAGCTGCAACAGGTTTTTAAACAGAGATGAATATTTTAATCTGCTGTTAGGCTGCTTTTCACATTACATGTCAAAAAAGCAAACCATATCTGTCTATGTGGTTTCCAAATTAAACCTAGTTTCCAATAGCAAAATTAGATTCAGATGTAGGGTTTTAATTTGGATTAACTTAATTTGGCAGTTGTAAGTGACAGGAGGATTGGAAAGGCGAAGAAAGAAAAAGTTGGCTAATTTCAATGAGGTATTTGTGTTTAACAGTGAGGGCTAATAATGCCCTTTTTCTGCATCCTGGTTTGGTTTATTTTCTTTTATGCAATTATTTGTGTTTAGTGAACAGCTGGGCCAGTAGTTCCCATTTGTGGTCTTTTAGCTCTGTGAAGTAGCACAGAAAGTAATGGACGTTTGCAAATTAATGCTTACCCTTATTTTCTGCTCATCTGATGTAGTTCTCCTTTTGGAGCATTGATGTAATATCAGAGCAGAAGTAATTACTGTGTTAAAACTAGGATTGCAGTAGAATATTTTGCTAATTAAACTTGTTGCATTTAAATTGCTTCCTTTGGATCACTATATAGAAGAGAACTATTTTGAACAATAAATGAAACCACTTTCTTTCTCAGAGACCCAGAATTGCAGATGGTCAGATTGCATGTGAAGCACCTAGACTCTGAATTAGGCTTTTGTATGAAAGGGAGAAAGGTAATTTGAATGTTTGAACTCCCTGTTCCTCCCACACATACACAGGAAGCTTGCCTCAAAATGAACAATTCTCTAAATAAAGACTAATAAGAAGCTAAATTAATTAGAAGGTGTGATTTGAAAAGACATTGATGAGAAGAGTCTGTCATTTCAGACAAATGGAATGGAGCTAAATAAATTAGGCCACATTAATATCTCATTGTTCTGTGAGGAGCTTTCTTTTATTGCATTCATTAGAGGGTACTTCTTGAAATGAGCCTTTACTAGCCATTATGGATTCAGTTCTCATTTACCAATGCCTAACACGCAGCTCCTGCATTAAAAATGTTTCAGCAAATCCACATAGTTTCTGCAAATTAATATTTATATTTCTGGATGCTGCACTTTTCATCTGCAGCATAGTAGGCATTGAACATTAAGGTTTTCTCTAACTGAATTGTCAGTAAAGAAGTCTTACGTCTAAAGATTTGGGAAGCAGAAGTCTGAAAATACTTTAGAAAATAAGCTGTATGCCTAACTCATACAATAGAATATTCCTCCAACTAATATTCTTTCCACTATTTATTTATTTTGATAGAAATTATCCTGTCTCATGACTTCAGTGGTTCTTTGATAGCTTTTTAAAGAGTCTTTTAAAAGGTTCCTTCAGTGTATAATTAGGATACATTGGAAATGCGCATCTCATCGCGCCGTTCCTCCTCTCAGAAAACGAAATGTGTATTTTTCCTTTTCTTTTTTCTCTTTCCTGCAGATGGAATATTTGGGAGATGTCAGCGAGTGCCAGTAATAGACATCTATAAATATGACATTTCAGCCCCTGTTCTGCAGCACCTGAGGATCATCCTGGAGCAGCTCTCACACAGAGGTACCCTCAAAACTCTAGAGTGGGGTTAGATGCACTGGGGGTTACAATTGTTTGTGCTCCCTCTGAGGTGATGTCTCCAGAAGTTTTTGAACATATTTGTGTTTCAGCCCTGCTGGTGCAGACTTTATAAAATAAAAAGCCTTTGGACTCACTGAATCTGCCAGGAGGACCTGGGGAAGCAATTCCAGGAGAGGTGCTTCCTCCCTATGTAGCATATGTCTGTGACTGACACTGTACTAGAAAATTTTAGCATCTATGAATGCTGGTGTCACATAAATAAATCAGGAGGAAAGAAAAAAAAGTTTACCATGTGTACTTTTGCACCACAGCATATTTTAGGGTGTATGGGCAGAAAACACAAAACTTCCATTTAGCTGGAAACACTTCTTAACTTTCTAATGAATTCAGATAAATAAAACCGCTCTGATTTCATTACCAGCTGCAGCTGGTCTGTTTCTTTTAATTTTTGTTCACCTTTCCAGTGTTAATCTCTCTGCTCTTTCCAAAGCCAGAAAGGATTTTCTAGCTTTTGAATGGCATAACTTGAACTAACAAATCAAAACTTGGATAAAGTGAAAGCCAGTAAGGTGAACAAATCTTTTAGATACTAATACATGAAATAAACATCTCCTGTAGAGAGCCACAGGACCCAGATATTTTTGTAATACAAATTGTTCCAAGAATGTTGTTGGAATGTTTAATTTTGCACTTGCATCATCTGTGTGAATGTTTGTACCTAAATATTTTCCAGTCACAATCTTGATGGCAAAATAGTAATATTGTACTAGCATGATGCTAGTTTATTCATGAGAAAAAATCAGTTTCTCAGAAGTTTGGGACTATAATTTGGACACCATTCATTTAGAGCATTTAAAAATTTTCCAGGGATTTGTTTGCTGTCCAGCAGCCCATCCAAGTGAGACAAACTCAGCAAAACTTGATTTAGTAGCTCCTGGCTGATTAGCAGTTACATGTGAATAGTACTTGTGGCTCTTTTACTTGTCATTTTCTAGAGGCTAAGTAATGGAAGCAAAGTTATGAAAAAATGCCCTGTGTTGTCAGGGCAACATTGTATGAGTGAAAAAACTTGTATTTGGGCTCTGTTTGAATATAGTGAGGAAGGCAGGAGGGGGCACATTCATTGCATTAAGTCACCTAAATTGATACCCAGAGGGATCGTGCACACATGGACAGGCAGCAGTCATTTACATTGCCTGAATAGAGGTCAGGTGTCCTATGTAAAGCTTTCTCCATGAGGATGTCAGAGGGAAGAGACCTGCAGGAGACTGATGTCCTTCTGAAGGAAACATACAGAGGGGGTTGGGATACCCCAGGCCGTCTCAAAGGATCCTTACCTGCCTCCATCTCCCTGCTTACCATGAGATTTTGGTTAGTTTGGTGGAATTGGTGCTGCCTCCCCCTTTGAAGTGCTCCTCTGATCAATAAACCAACCCTTCCTAGTACGTTTGTTATCCACAACCCACCTCCCTGGATTTAACTTTTTTTGTTACAGGAAACTGTAGTATGCTTCTTTTAAGAAAACTTGGACATTGAAATTTGGTCTTGTCTCATACTTTTTTATAGCAACAAAATGACAAGGAACACACAGATTGAAACCATGGTGGAGAATAAAGGATTTTTGCTTTTATCTGTTTTCCTTGTGACATTTAGAGGTGCATACACAAATGTGTGTATTTGAACTGATAAAAAACTTTTCCAAACTGTTTTTTTGGCCTGTAGGTATCCCAGTAAGGGGAATCTTAAATATATCTATGAAACATAACAGAATGCTGGAATGCTCTTGCTCAAATCATTGACGTGATAAAATCACACTTTTTTTTTCTTTTTATTCTTAGTATCCTGCAAATTTTGTTTAGTGGGGACAGAAATATGGAAGGAGTAAAATCAATACTATTAGATTGTTAGATTACTGACATAAGGTTGCTCAGACAAGACTCTGCTGCCTGCTGGTGCTATCGGATCTGACCCATCCAGCCCTCAGGTCATGTTTTCTGGCTGCAGTGGTCACTTGCATGGTTAATGCTGTTCTCCTGCACATGGTGTGCAAAATGGGATGACCATTTCTGCAGTAAAGATGGACAAAACATTGTCAAGACCACACAAATATTTCAGGCATCCACCAGAAAGGGCTTAATTTTTTCAGAGGTCTTATTTCCTTTATTTATGTGATACGCCATTCTTCTTGTCATCTCCAAAAGACTTCTGTCTAACTCAACTTGGTGGTGCCCACCTTCCCTGGAAATGATAAAGGACAACATCTATTCTCTCCTTTCTGTAAACAGCAGGACAATGTTCTCTTGAAAGGCTGCATAGTAGGTCTCATGATCCGTAAAAATTTTAGTAATGCCTATGCTAAGCCCTTTCTACTTTTATCAGGTGTATATACAGCTAAGGATGAGATATTCTAAGGGTAATTAACTTGAAAGATCTTCTAGGTTCTTGTTTATTTATTTTCCTAATGTGATTTGGTTTGTCTGTTTTGTTTTCTTCCTGATGTCTTCTTGAAGAATTACTAAGATCTTCCTTTCCCTCCCCAACCCCGACAATAGCCTGTTGGCATCTATTTCCATAGGATTAAAAAAATAATAATCAATAGAAAACCTTGTAAAATGTACATTCTCTTTCATCCCTATTTGCTGTTTGCTTGTAAGTAAGTGGTGCCTATGTTTGAATCATGGTCCAAATGGAAGAGTGTGTGGTGAGATGTATAAAACAAAGGACAATATGATGTGAATAGCAAATACAATTTGTGACTCTGCCAATGAAATGTTTACTACAATGGGGAAGAATAGGACAGAGGCTTAGATGAGTGACACACCTGATGATAATCTGTTTAATAAAGGACTTCGACTAAAATTGAATTCGGGTTTCATAATGATACAGTTTTTATGTCTTCTTTACACATTGAGTCTATCTTTGTCTACACTATCTGCTGGTAGATTGATGATAGAAATGAATGCCTTGGAATATTAGATAGTTCCTTACACAGAAATGATCTGTTAGCATTCAAATAGCCTTGCTCATGCCATTTGCACTCACACTGTCCTTGAGTCAGCCAAACCCTCATGAAGATTTTCTGAAGGTTCAGTGTTTATGAATGGGACTGTCTGTATGGGAAAAACCCTTCTCACAGTTGCTGAAACATGACAAATCACTTTCTGAAGCTGATGGTGCTATAGATTATAATTTATAATAATTTGTGAGGAATTGATTCATTTCTCATTGTCTGATAAACAGGACAGTCAAAAGGATGCTGTATAGATGGGACTGAATCATTTGAAAAGGGAAGTGAAGGAAGATTCAGCATAGAGGGGTGAATGAGTAGTGCCTGAAGGAAAGGGAAATACTCATCCCTGAGGTTGGTCTTCTGCATCCTCTTGTCCAGCTTGAAAGAAGATACTTTTTGGAGTATAAAAGAACGATAAATGACGTGTGCATTTCCTGGTTTGAGCTAAAATGCAGAAAACACTTTTTTTTTTACTTAAGTGCATTAAATTAATTATAAAATTCTTTGTTTTCTTTTTGTCCTGGCAATAGTCACATTTACATTGTAAAGGTAAAGTATTCACTAAAATAAGATTCTTAACAAGATTGTGGAAACAGTTCCACATTGATTATTGACCTGTAAACTAGAGCCATGGAAAATGAGATAGGAGAGCTAAGCATGGGACATTATAACTCAGGCATGAAGCATAAATAGTACTTGAAATATCACCAGAAACAATAAAAAGGAGAACAGTAGTATTTTTCTACTTGCATACTCCAAGAGGCATTTACATGTGTTTCATGGAATGATTTCTCACCAGTGATTGGAATAGAACCATGATAACGTGGTACTAACTCTGTGAATGGGCAGCTGCCACAGCAATGAGCATTCCCTGACAGGGGAGCCCAGAGGTGGAGGCTGAAGGACACACTTCCTTAAAAACATCAGAACAAGGGGATTGGCTCAGGGTCACAACAAATGCCCATCTGACTTAGTATTCTGCTTCTGGGAGAGGGCACTGAATGTTTAGGGAAAAAAATGTAAGAAGAGTCCAAGCACAGAGAAGCATTTTGCAGCGTTCCTACCTTCTCAGTGTTGTGTCCTTGGTGTCATGTGGTTCTTCTGAGCTGGAAGTTGTGGTTTTGGGTTTGCTGTGTATTCTGTGGACACTGTTTCTAGCACAGCTTGACAGGACACTGTGTATTAGAAACAAAGTGTGTTAGACTAATAATCAGTATTTCAGCTTCTCTTTTCTGTTTTCCTCAAAATGTAACTGAATTACTTCTATTTTCACTTTACTGCAGGAAAAGTGCAGTGTGACTGTTTGAAAAACAGATCAGTTATATATATGTACATTTTATTTTTATGTGAACTGGAGTAATTTCTAAATAATTCCTCAGTATGCTTGCTGCTACTTAATTTTTGCAATAACACCTCGTTCAAAATGACAGTCTCAAAGAAAGCAGTTTATTTCACACTGTTATGAAGAAAGTCCTGCTTCAGATATTCAGATATCAACAGTAATATTAAGAGAACCAAAAAAAGTAGGATATGCTTTTAAATTCATGTAGCTTAAGTCAGCAAGAAATTTTGGAGAGATTCATGGGCTGTGGAAATAGGCAACATATTTACAGACTATTAAAAAAAAACCAGTCCTTTTCCCCTCTTATTTGCTTTCTTTGCAACCCAGGAAGCTCTTGACAGGGAGAAAAAATTATCTCTCTTAAATTAAATCTAACCAGTTAAATTTAAGGTGATTAATATAACTTTGCTAGAAATAATTTTATCCTCCTACAGCAAACTTGTTTAAAAAACTGGAATGATTTACAATCAGTTAACTTGAAAATTGAAATGAATGTGACCTGTCACATGTAGCTTGTGAATTACAAAAGGGTTGCTAAATACTTTTTTCAGTCAGGACTATTTTTCAAGAAAAAGTATAATTTTTTATTCCAAGAAAGATAAGAGTTGAAAGTAAGCCTTTATAAGCTCAGTTTTGAAATAAACTTAAAAGGAATAGTGCAGTTCTTGCACATATTTGTGAGGTGTTTATCACATCATTATAGAGGAATACAGGAAGCTGAAACCCGGAGAGGTAGGAGAATGCAGGTTTCTCTTTAAATTGAAATATTGATATAAATGAAGGGAAACTCTTCTTCTGGCAGAGAGCAGTGTGTTTACATCTAATTTCCTGGGCATCAGCCTGCTCCAGACATCTGTCTATGGAGCAAATTCTTCTCCTAGATGGCTGCTGAAGCCAGGAATTGAAGCATAAGTCCCATGATGAGCTACACCAGAGGAACTCAGCTGGGACTGGAGGTATTTACCTTCTCCTGCTATCACTGTCACGCTGCCTTAACTTTTTGGCTCAATGGACAAAAACGTGCTGAAAAGGTTGCAAAAAATTCCTGCCTTTGTTAAGTGCTGGAACACCCCTGACATTTTTCGGCCTTCAAAGACATAAATGGAAGTTCAGAAAAGAATGCATTTCAGAAAAAGCAAGAAGATTTTTTTATAGAGTAGTAGATCCTGTTTTGAATACCCATGTGTTGCACAGCACAGAACCAAAACCCACTGATTTTTTTTTTTTTCTGTTTGGTTCTTTGTATGGCTGCTCTGCTTACCAGACATCATCTGACATGGCATTGGCTTGTCAGATACCATATATTTGTGAAAAATGTTCTTTTCAGGAAATTCGCATTTAGTAAGAATGCATTGGAATTAAAAAAAAAATACTATAGGAGTGAAACAGATTTCATGTATCCTGGGAGAGATATTAAAAAATACAGAGGAAAGCTTTTTAAAATATATATAGTGTTTTATCTGCATCCACAACAGCATTGTGTAAAGCTTTTTGATTTTGCATCATTTGAATCTTTCTTTTTTTGGAAGACATGTATGTCATCCTGATAGCACCACGTTCCTCTTGTTTAAAAAGAATGATCAGAGCTTTTACTTGTGTTTTTGATAAAATAACATGTTAATATGTTTGATAGAAAGGAGAAAAGGTCTGCATGTCTTCTTTCGTGTCATGTTTCTATCAACTAGCAGTGACAATTGCCAATTGGGATCAGGATGTATCAAAATCTTTGTGGCCCAGGTAACTTTACAGCTCTTCCTCCAAGGAAACTTAGAAATTAATGATACTATAATGCAAATAACTAAGGCTGCTGATCAATTCCTGCCTTGTTTCCTTAATTTTGAAGATCTATGTGGCACCTCATGGATTTTAACCTCTGCATTAATGTTTTGTCGTTTCCGTGTCTTTTGCAGTTTGTTCTCTTTCTGGTCTTTGAAAACTGGGGACTGTCTCTGTTTCTTCCTTCTGTGGAAGAAGCTGCAGATGCCTCTTCTTTTTCCTGTTGGATTTCCCTGAGCAAGCTCAACAGGCATCCTCTGATGGTTCTCAGCATTGGATTGAGCAGCAGCTCAGCTGCTGAAAGTCTTTGTATTTGGGATGTTCATGAATGTGTTCCCCTGTTAACGACGTCACAGGCAGCTCTGAACTTCATTCTTATCCTCTTAGGTAATTTAAAAAAATTAACCCCTTCCACAGGACCATTTGGCCTGGCAAACATCAGGCTTGAAGTGATATAGATGCATAATATGTTTTTAAAACACACTTGAAAATACATCAATCAAATTGCAGTTCATTATCAGTTGTTCCCACACTTGGAATGTCAGCAAGTCTCAATTCAAGCATGAGATTACTTCTTTAGTTGTTATGTTCTCTAGTAACACCACTTTTGGAGACTGTGAATAACAATATAGCATATCCAAACTAATTATGCCATTTTGTACCATTAATCTGTAATTATAGTCCATTTACATATTCAACATAAGACTGTTTTTTTTAATCATTGCACTACCAGTGCTTTCTTCATGACTTGTTTTTTACTAGGGAATATTTTCCTTTTCTATTTCTATGTGCATTGCATTTCCTTAACTCATGTTCTTTTAAGATATCAGTTCTTAATGACACCCAGTGTTTGACATATTTTTTCAGTTTTTTTTAATAGGTACTCTAAATTCTGAAACTTTTAGACCTATTTCTCAAAGTGATGATTTTAATTTATTAATACAAAACCTCAGTGAGTAGATTGTCACTTACACAATCGTGATAAGACTGAAGCTGTACTTTGTTTTAGTAACAAGTGTGAATAAGTGACAATTCCCACGAAAGTTCTTTTCCACCTTCCCTGTAAAAAAAAAAATATATGTGTATATATATATATACACACACACACAGACATATATATATGTATATGTAAAAAATATATTGGTGACTTTTTATTTTCCACTTAAGGTGTTTTCGTTCCTTGCCTCATGGCTGTGGCATGGTGCTTCTGACAAATGCAGCAGTTTCCTGAAGAGGCTGAGTAATGTTAAATCTCTTTTAAAATTCTACTTTTGCTTTTTTAATGCTGATTCTTAGCACGTACTCACTACATTTCAAGCTTCCCCTTCTGTGTTGTTTTGCCTGTACCTATGTGTATGGTCGTGGAAAGATGAAGCAGTTCATGAGAATAAAATTGTAGTTTACTTTCAACATTTTCCACTACTCAGTTTTTCTTTTGCAGCTTCTCCCAGTCTTATAATGGCAAAAAAGGACTTTCCCCCATGTTTAGTCTTTATTCCTATCGTTGTCTGGTTTCTAATTAAACATTGCACAGACCTGCACTGCATTTTTTAGCTAAAGTTTCTCCAGTCTTTTAGGAAGGCATTGAATGTTCTTCCTGCTTGACTTAGCATATGTCATGCATACAGCTATTTAACTATGTTTTTTTCTTTACCCCAATTTGAGGTGTTCTTTGTGAGGTGTTCCTCACATGCTGTGTTCTCACATTTCTTTAACATGGTGCGATAATTGAATTTCTTTTCCTTATTTTACCTGTGAGCTCCTCAACAATGCAAAACCTCTGACCTGGAGAGAAAGTCTAAGGCTCCTGAGTCTGCGATATTTTGGAAACTTAACTTTTTTGTTCCTTTTATTTTTATGTGGCTCTTTTGAAGAGCTAAAATTCCTGCCTGAGCATCCTCTAGTTGTTTGATACATTCCTAGAAAGCTGTGTTGAGTCTTTAGATGTCCCTTCATCCCTTCTTCAGTAAAGGGAGTAATGAAATGAAAAGACTTCAGCATTCCAGCTCAGCTTTTTCTAATTGCTGATGAGTTTCAGGTCTTTCCAGGTAAATTCTATCTGAACTGTGTTCACTTCTGATAATTTCATAGTTAGTGACATTCAATATAGTGTTAAACATTGAGGTTTTCTTTTTTTTTTTTTATAGTTGTTACGTTTTAGCAGGCATCCAGCTCATAGTCACATTCAAGATGTTGGAAGGATTTAATACCAGCCAATACTCCAAAACTGTGTAAAACCTCCTCCTAATTCAAAACACTACATGGTCAAAAGGTCAGTTATTTTGTTCACTCACATACCTTTTCTCTTTGCAACTCTCCATGATTAAAGGTCTGTTCTCTGTGAAATTCCAGGCTTCCCATTTGATCAACAGTGTAAAAGGCAAGTTTTAAAGGTTTGGATGATTCCTCTTTAAATAATCATATTTAGAGTCTTCAAATATATTTGATACTCATCATCCATAAATTTCTAAGCTGATAGACTGATTTTATTTATCCTCATTTCAGAAAAAGTTCCTATATACCCTAACTGTAATGAGTATCGTCGTGCACTGAAAGTATTTGGTAAGGTCAGTTCTATGTGACTTAGGCCAGGCTGCTCCCAGCAGAAAAAGAAATAGATATTAATACCTTCATTAAGTTAAAAATCATTCACTGTAACACTCCATAAAAAATTTATGGACAGTAAATACTTTTACAGAAGTCAGAAATGAATTGCAAACAATTTCCAAATAGAAGGAGGGTTAAACTCTCCACCTAATGAAATCATAATAAATATGTCAATCAGCCCTATGTAGGAAGGAAAATACACTGTCTTATGTTTTGGGTTATGATGGCTCTGACATCATCAACAATCTTTATTGAAAACTGCAAGACTGAGTATTAGTGTGTTTTTGCATATATGTGGGAGAGACAATGGTACAATATTCTTCCCTTTTCTTCCATCAAAGTGAACTTTGTTCTGACATTGCCTGCAGGCTTGAGCAGAGGGCAGTCAATGCTCAGAAATCAAGAACCTAAACTCAAGTTTAAAATTAAAATCTTCATCAACATGGAAAACTTCTTACTACCCATCTTATTAACCTGTGAGGTAATTCCACCAGTCAATAAATAAAAATGGAATGTGGCCCTCAGTGGTAGTTACTTAAACTGAGAGAATTTTCTTTAAGCTGAGAATAACCTTAGAAAGACTGGATACCAAATTCAATTCAGAAATGAGGAAAATACACTTGAACCCATCTTGTTGCAACTCAGTTTTTTCTCCCTTGTGGGCAGTGCAAAATCTGTCTGCTTTTAAATTTTAATTAAAACTTAGATTAGTTATGATCATCTAATCTTTCCTTTGCACTGCAGTGTCTGATCACTGTGTATAAGTATCCAAAGTTTAATCTGCTTCTGGTCCTCCCAGATTTGACAGTCTAATTAAGTGCTCAACTTTAGCACTTAGTATATAAGAAATCCCACTTCATGTTTTGATAAGATTTTAGATGAAATTGGTCACTTACCTTTTCTGCTGAAGTATTCCTGAATAATTTTATTGTTTCAACTTTATGACTGCATTCATCTCCTTTAGGAACCAACAGATTTCCTTCCTTCATTGTGCTAAAAAAATCTATTTGAAGGCTCAGGCTACCACTGACAGTAAAGCATCATTGGCATTGTACTGGGGTGTTTTAAAGACATTCCTTCAGTGTGAAAATTAATATATAAAAGTATGTCAACATACAAACATTGGTTCTAAGGCTACTGGTTCATTGTTTGTAAAATCCACTCTATTTTTCTCCCCAGGGTATGGTGACTGAACAAGATGTGCAAATATCTCTTTGTTATTTCCTGCATATGGCTTTGCCCTTCCCTCTGTTGGCCTGGTCTTTACTTTTCTTCTGTAATCCTTCACCTCATCCCAGGTTCCCTGTGACTAATTGTTTTCCTTTGAACTTTGGGAAGACATGACATTCATGTCTTACTCTTAGGCCAGCAGCTAATCATCAGAGAAAGCTGTAGCACAAAGTCTACTGTTTCCAGTTAAGGAAGTAGATAATTTTCCTTATGCCAGCTTGCTCAACGTGTAGGCAGGTGATCCACATTTTGGTAATTCCAGCAGATGTTAAATGGATGGAGATGTTATTTCAATTGCTCTTAGCAACTCTGTTAAAAGCAGGCTTACATTTGCTCTGTGGGGGCCAGCTTGACTCAATATAAATATTTAAGGAGTTGTAAATTTGCAAAACTGTTACTCTTCCACCTCTTCCCTTCCCATCCCTCTCCCCCCACCACGTCCCATTCCATTTTCCCTGCCACGTCCCATCCCCTTCTTAATGACAGTGACTTCTAAGATGGTTCTTGGAGCACTTTGCCACCCTGGCTTGACTCTG
This sequence comes from Edolisoma coerulescens, assembly GCA_013397115.1. Classification (NCBI taxonomy): domain Eukaryota; kingdom Metazoa; phylum Chordata; class Aves; order Passeriformes; family Campephagidae; genus Edolisoma; species Edolisoma coerulescens. The sequence goes on along the minus strand of VWZW01003558.1, from coordinate 1,628,817 downwards.
CAGGTGCTGAACCCAAACTATGAGCTCCCATGGTGTGGATGGCCCCAGCTCACACAGACAGGCCTCTGCAGCCTCTCTCTCCTGGGGCTCTTTATAAGCAGTAGAGAAACAGGTGCTTTTAGGGTGCCTAAAAGGATGTCAATTCAGACAATTGTAGGATGAAGTGAATCACATTCTTGATTTCACTGGCCATATTGCTTTATCTGTCCATTGACTGGGGAGTCCCTGGCTGATTACCTCTGTCTTTCATTTAGTCACGTAAATTTGGTCCTTTGTGTCTCACTGAATGCGGTATTTGAGTTCAGCCATGTTCCAGGCCCTGTGGAGAGGTGTTTAGAGGGATTCACTTGTACTCTCAGGTTAAGTAGCTTCCAGGTACAGTTTCAATAGTCCTATTCAGACTGAACAGAGCCTGAGAAACAGCTTCAAATTTCCAGTGCCAGGGTCACTGAAAAAAAAAAAAAATCAAGTTTGCTGCAGTATGCCCTGGCTCTTGATCTTGCAACATTTTAATTATTTTTCTGAAATCCTCTGGGCACTCATCAATTATCTATGTAGCAGCATAAACTAATCTGTGCTCAAATTCTGACCTTTGTTGAATAGCAGGGGCTCAGGCAATTTCTAATCCTGCTGTGTTATTTTGGCATAAACTTCTTCGTTCAACTTATGCTAGGATATATCCTGGTTTTGTCTTGAACTTCAGTTGGACAGATCAAGGCACAGGTCCTTGCCTGACAACTGATGGTATGAACTCATCTTCACTAGAAGGTAGTTCTGCTTTTAGCCTTGAGAACATTCTTGTGATCTTATAATTACACTGATTTTTGTACTTCTCCCCTTTTTTTTGAACTAGGGACAAGATATACCTGTTTGCATGTGTTTTATATTTTAGTGACTATGTTGTGTAATATTATTTTTTGTGGGGAGAAAAAGCTATTGTATCTTTATAATTTTCATATAAATGCTGTAGAAGCAGATCTGTTGAAATAGTCAAACTGCAGTATTTTCTCTCTTAAAAAGAAAGTGGGTCTGGAATGTCTTTATTTAGTACTGTTTCATTAATTTAAAAATACAGCACCTATCTGTGTTTCTATGTTAGTCATTCTTTGCTAAGGCTATGGAAAGCATCAATTTTTATAATAAAACCTGCCATTTTAGATGCTTTCACCTCCCTGCTGTTTCACTGAGCAGGATGCAGCTGAGGGTGGGTGATGCTGAGAAGGCAATGACATTGATTTTCTACTTTTGTCATACAGGAGTATTTTAAGATGTTCCTCTTTATTTTAATTTTTCATTTTCAAGGATTCAAGAAAAAGAGAAGAAAAATACCCAGAAGTTCAAGTCTAGGATGCTAGAATCAAAACATGCCTGAGAAAAATGTCCTTATTTTCTGGAGGATGTGTGCTAAGACATTGGAAGGGTTGGGTGAACCAAATTTTGCAATGGTATAACCACCTAGGGCTTGAGAGATCAAAGGGCCAGAATTAAGAGTCTCTTGTTTCCTTCCTAGGTGGCTGACCAGTAGGCCAAGAAGCTCTTCATTTAATATGGAACTTCTTAAAGAACCGTAACAATGTTTTTTTCTAGAAAGCAGAATATTATCAAGTCAGTGTGGCTTTTTACTTTTATGCTTCCAAAGACTAGTGGCGTAGACACTTTGCATTAAGAACAAGGTAGAAGTGCAATGGCTTTGCTTTATTTATTTTGCACAGGTATTATTTTATCAATTTTTACAGATTTTTTAAAAATCTAATTTATCTTTCAAAATTTTCTCCTTCATAAATAATTTCCCAAATGTATCTACTAAAAGGTCTGGCTAGCTGACTCTGTGTCCTCTGACAATGTACTTAGGTAAGTTGTTAAGTTGCTTTTATAGGTAATTCCAGATAGAAAAATCAGGTATGATATCAGAAACCCAATGAAACCTTTCATATGAGTCAGAGCATTTATAACCTTTTATAGGAGTTTCCAAAACATCCATCACTCTGCATAGATGCTGCAACTTTAGTGGTGCAGCGAAGAGCAAGCAGCAGGTGGAGCATGTGTATTGATTTTGTCACTACAGGACATTGAATCCCACAAAGCAGAATTTAAACAAAATGCAGGAGCCCTGAAAGTAGTGTCACCAGTTCTGAGATGGAGAAAAAATATCCTGTGGCTATTATCCCTGTTATAAACGGTAGTGTGGACTTAGTGTTTCCTTCCTGGTGTTACTCTATACCCTGAATAATGAATCTTATATTTTACACGTGCTCTTTCAGTTTGTGGGGGATTCATCAGGTGTCTGCATCTATTTTTGAAAGAAAAATTACTGATCTGGAGTTGAATCACAGATATATAGAGAATAATCAACAATCAATCTCCTTACCTGCTTTGCTAGGGGGCTGATTAATGGATTTAAGTTCAGTATTTCTAGATTTAGTTCTCATATTAAGCATGGTCTGTTGTTGCACAAGTGATATTTACATTCTTTACAACTCGTGAAATGCCTACTGCAGCTCCTATAAATATGAGATTTAAGGAACTTTAGATCAAATTACAGTACATCCTTCATTTCCAGGCTGCAGAATTGCTCAGCTTTGTTTTATTGAGTTAGTTAGGCAATAAAAAGTCAATCATTGCAGGGTGCGTGTACGTTTGTAAGCTGCTGTATGTTGTGAGGAAACTAAATTTTATCAGGGGGTTTACTGTAGCTGGGCCAGCACAGTGAGTGATCTACGGGTGTTCATTCCATCAGGATTGGTCTCACACAACACCAGTTAAGGTTACATGGCTCTTTGTGCCAGGAATTAGTTTGCAAGTTGTAGCTTTAAGACAGTGAAAATTTCATTCTCAACCTCGGTAATTATTTTCATTAACCTCTGTATCTCTTTGCATTGTTTACAAGTTAGAGATGAAGGGTCTTTGAACCTTTGGCTGTTTCCTCCAATTGTCCTCCGTTGCATCCAGCGTTTCTAATATTGAGCACTGTGAACTTGACCTGCAGTAGGGTTCTTCAAGGGGAGTCTTTGAGTTCATTGAGTGACTCATTTCTCTTTGGCTTCCCTATGGGGTTCAGAACAGAATCCAACTTGGTTTTATGTATTGGCCAAGCTGGGGAAAGACTTTGTCGGATGATACCTGGAAGATGCAAAAAGCACAGTCCCATCGTGTAGCTGGCTTTTTTTTTGGTTGCAGATGAACCCTGTCTGAAATAAGCTTTTATTGGCATTACCCCCTTGCAACAAATCACCATTAGGGTTTTGTAAACAAATGTAAACATGTAAACAAATGTTTACATTTGTTCTGCCCTTCCCTGTGAAGCCATTAGGTCTGCTAACATATTTCTGCAGACTGAAATAAAAGGTCCAGAAGCAATTGTCTGGTTTAGCCAGCTAACAAGTCTGGATAGGTGTAAAAACCCATTGCTCTGGGCTGGTAAATGATGAAGTTCAGTGTTAGCTCGCTCAGGTGATTCATCCAGCTGAACATCCTCCTCTGACAGTGATTGGTAGCAGATACTTAGGGACAGAGTGGAGAAGTATAAGACACCGAGCAAGTATAGAATAAGCTTTTCCCTTGTATCACTTCTGACACTCAGATTTTTTAAGGACTTCACAATTCTTGTATTTTTCTATGGGAAAACTACTTGTAGCACATAGAAGCAACTAAAAACTGCTGTTAAAGCAGTGATGTCATGAAATAGGAGGAAAGATGAGCAATAATTACATTTTGTCAGTACAGGGTTGCCTTAAAAGTGCTTTACAGAGCAGTGATCATCTCTGAAACTCAGTCTCTGAATATTAGTAACATTTTTTTGGAATACTGTCTTTCCTCAAGCAAAAAATCCTTATTATTCATAGTGATTCTTGAGTCTCAAGAAAATGATACAGCACATTTTTGGGATGGCTGTTTTGTTTTTCATTAAAATAACTACTCAAATAGTTAATAGTTTCCTCTTTTGGCCAGGGCTTCAAAAGTTCATTGTGAACAACCTCTTGGCATCCCTCAAAGGAGCCTGAATTATTCTAAAGTAGAGTCACAGCTGGAAAAAGTTCTGCATTTCCAAGCACAAACATTGCACTGGTGCCAGAGCCCAGGGAGAGCTACTCCTCCGCCTGCTACACCAGAGGACGCTTTCTCCTTAATTGTGATTACTGCAGTATGACGTAAATGAAACCTGGATCTAGTATTTTTATCCTAATGGGGTTTTTTTATGCCTATCGGGAGAAAAGATTGGTTTTCTTAATAAATTAAACTAACTGGTTTCTTGAGGGTTTGTAAGTGGTGATTTGCACAGCAGGAGCATGTTTGATAGGAGACTTGCTTTAGGTTTTCACAGTAACAGACCACTGGGCCTCTGTCCCAGCATCACTTGGGACAGCACATAGATTATATCCACTCTATCCTTCCTTTGTCTGTATCACCACTGATTCTCATTATGAATTTTTCATACATCATATGTTTGTGCTTTTAATGGAAAAGGAAAGCACCAGCACCTTCTGGACTGGGCAGGGAAACAGATGAACTGATTTCACTGAAATGATGATGATATGGAAAAGTACAGGAAAGTTAAGAGAAAAACCGAATCTGCCGTGGATCCATGCCAAATCCTGTTTTGGCAGCCCAAGATTAACTGTGATCCAGCTGTGGAAAGGACCCAATTATTTACCCCTTAATCTTTTTTGCAAACTAAGTTCCTGGAAGCTGCATTCCATCTGCCTTGAAATCTGTGTCTTGGCTTATTTTTCACTAAGAAACACTACAGCCTCTGAGGATGGACAGCTTTGGGATTCAGAGTGACTATGCCATATGATGCATCATTTGAATCTTAGAAAAGCTGTTTCTTTATGAATAGTATACTTAGTAGATAATCTAATAGGTCCATTTACCCTTTAATTTCTTACATTGCTGTTAATTAATATCAAATTCTGTCTGCATTGGAACACTGCTGTTGGCCCCATTTTGCATTGCAGTCTCTGGGATTGAGCTTCATTTTTAATGTTCTGTAGTGAATTTTCATTACTCTAGGAAAAAAAATGTATTTTTTACTACACGCACAAAAAAATTGATTGTTTTTCTTTTTCTGTGTTCTTTTCTTTCTTTATGAAATCAGTGACAAGGCTGATGCTTATGATGAATTTTTTGGAAGCATTATAGTAGCAGAAAAGCAGTGTTGTGAACCTGCCAGAAAAAGTGTGCCAGTGTACTCCAGATGCTGTGCCACAATGGTTTAGCAGGATCTGGGCTAACTGTGTCTTCCTTACCTATATTCTCTTTGTGGTCATTGCTAAGGGGTGCTTTTTTTGACAAGATGCCTTTTAAAGACACTTTTTTGGTTGCCCTCTAACTCTCTTTTAAGCTGGCTACCTGTAGTAAGCATAAATTGGTAACAGGTGCTCTTCTCAAAGTGTTTTCACCAATTTTTTGCCCAATGAATTTTTCAAGAGCCCACATGTGAGCAGGGCTTGCTGGGGGTGTGCTCTGCCTCCCCTCTGCTGGGAGAAGTGAAAGAGAAGGTGGCATCAATTCATTTGATGCTGTCCACAGCAGAGTAGGCACATCTGGATAGGAGACACTTTGTGCTGAGGAGGAGTGTTAAGGGTCTCTCTCCCTTATTCTCAGAGATGTCAAAAATGTTGCAGGATCTCATAAAAACATGTTTCCAGGCAAATAATGCAGAACTGAATTAGTTTGACTATTTTGCTTCTGTGTTCCTGTTGAGGGAGCAGGTTCATCTAAATGAGGCAGCATAAACATGAAGCAGAGTGTTTGGGCTTAATGTTACAATTTATGAAAAAAACCTTAACTGTCAAAGACTTAAAAGGTTCAGCATCTGCTGTATCGTATACTGCCAGCCTCTGCGGGGGAATCAGGGCAGCATATTCCAGAAAAGCAGCAATAAGATAAAAGCACAAGTGAAGTTAGAATCTTTCCTTTGTATTTAGAAAGTTTGCACTGAAGGCTAACAGATCATTGAGCATATTCATCCCCGGGGTTCCCCAATTTTAAGACTTTCCCCCATTTAAAATGTTTTTTTCTTTGTTCATTTGTTTGTCTTTTTATATTACAGTAAAATTGGAGCACCTTTTAATTTGCAGTATTTTTGTTCTCTATCTCTGGTAGATAAAGAATTAATGTTATCCTCATTTCACAGATGGGGCATGGAAGGACTAAAGGGTCAGGTTCACAGAGATATGTAAATATTTATATTTCCATTGATTTCAGTAGCAAGTCTCCTACCTACATAAGATGCTTAAATATGTTTTTGGTCATGGACCTTGGTGATTAGCTGACATTTTACAGGAAATCAGTAGTGACATGGGGATCTGAACCCTTTAGTGTTCTTTGAGTTCATCTCTTTTTGCTGTATGCTTGCTGAGATTATGTGAAGTCTAAGCCTTCCATTCTCACCAAGCTGGTTTTAGCATAATGGGACAGAGGTAGAGAAAGCTGCTTTGATAGCTGTTTGCCTTGGGCATTACAAAACAGAATTGACTTTAAAAAGGCATTTACGAGTGACCTAGTGCTTTATGGGAGATGGCCACTGCTGTTGGATCAAAAGCTAGAGGAGATACAGCTTTGGGACAGAACTAAAATCTCTCTGTACTGCTAAAAGAATCAGTATCAGAAGAATTGGAGGGGGGGGTGGGTGAGGGGAAAGCAGAGTAGGTAAAAGTGATAATTTCTGAATATTTATAAGCTCTTTTGTGCTGTTGCACAATTGAAAACAAAGGAGGTGGAGCCTGTGTTCATAATTAAACTCTAATTCTCCAGGTCAGAGGGTGAGGTGACCTGCCTGCGCTATCTGCTTTTCAGGCCAACGTATGGTGTGATTGATATGGGCTCTAGAGAGGTCCTCATACAGCTGGAATGCTGGGGATGTGAATGTGATATCAGTTCTCTAGGGAGAGCTGTAAATTTAACATTGGGGGATAAAGTGAATACAGTATCAATAAAAAGATATTACTGCTATTTTTGTCACCTGTGCACTGACACTCACAGCATTGGCAATAACATGCAGGTCAAAACACCTTCCAAAATGTGATGAAGAACTTACTCTGTTCTTCAGTTTCACCACCGCGGAACACAGATCTGATTTTAAAATAAATAAGTAAGGTCTCTTTTTTCCACTTTGATGTAAGAGCTGCTGATACGGCGACAAAGGTTGCTTGAATTAATTCTGGAGAGGAATGTAAATACCAAAGTGTAGGATAACAGGATAATTATATTGATTGTTACAGTAAGGGTAGTTTCTTCTCCTGCATGAACAAAATAGTATTTTCTGTGTTAAATATAAAAAGTAAGAGTGAAGGAAAGACTGTTTAAACAACAATGTAGAAAAAACAGTGGGAAAATTATAGAAAAAGCTGCCTGCCATCAAATATAAGACCTCTGAGTTCAAGAAGGTAGTACATGATCCAGGCTTACTGATTTAAATTGAGGTTGGATTGCTCCTAAGAACAGCTTTCTTTTAGTCCTTTTCATCTTGAAGGATAAGGTTATAATTACTTATTTGGTATCTATATCATAGGTCTTTGATTCCTGTGGCGAACACAATTGTGAAAAGCAAAGCAGACTTTTTTTAAATTTCAATTAGGCAGATTATTATTATTATTTTTTTTTAATCAAAAGTGATGAGTGGAAAACATTTCAAATAATAGAATTTTAATTCTTTTAACCAAACTCTACAGTATTGTCATGGTATTAGAAGCTCCTCTGGCAGACTTGGTGTTGGTTACTACAGAATAGGCTCAGTACAGACAGATTCTGGAGGACCCACGACTTCAGAGACAACAGCCAGATCCTAAAGAGCATCAGAGCAGCACATGGAAACTATGGAACAACATGTATCTGTGTATGGACAGTGATTCTGCTATGGCAGGAGCCCTACAGGGATGAGGAAAGGGTGATATGTCTTTGCATGCACAATTCACTCTGTCAAGACTTGAACATACAGCTTTAGGCAAAAATATTAGATACCTCCGGTCTGCTACATACAAAGGCATTTTTCTCAGTTCAATCACTTCTGTACTTTCCAAGTGATTGGTAAAAGGAAATCAGTAGGTTATACCTGGGGTTTCTGGCTGATTTTTCTTTCCATCAAAAGTCCAGAAAACTGAGAACTTATCTGGGGATTTTAATGGTGAAAATTCAATACTGCAGCCTCATTACCGTTCTGTTATGGATTCCCTTCGTCCGATATCTTGATATTACCACTTAGAGCAGTAAAATGGTTTCAATTTATTAAACTAAGTGTTTAGTTGGAGAAAATCAAAAGTGCATGCTAATGTCACTGTATTGACAACCCTTCATCCTCTCTGTGGAGCTGCCTGTATTTATGTTACCATTCCACGTGAGGTTCTCTAAACGTTGGAGGCTGAAGCCGTAGTGAAGACATTTCTGTCAGATCACTGCTGCTTAATTAGACAATGTTACTTTCAACAGTCCTCCCAACAGTTGTACTCTTAAAATACCAAGCTTTTCCAGGGACCTATATACATTGTGACTTGTGTAACATGATGTCCAGCCTGAGTATTTCTGAAAATTCAGTGTTCTGAATTCTGAATGATTTTAAAAGTCTCCCTTTCAGTTAGAAAACTGGCAGTATAGAGAGTTGTGGTTTGCCTAGTTTCGAAACGTTTGCACATGTTTTCTAGAAATAAAATATATGTTGCTAACTAATTGGCTGAGGCTTGATTGACAGACCAAAATATTTTTAATTGCAAGTCCTAAATCTAATTTAAATCTCATTTCATCTGTTCTAAAGAAGCTTGACTGATTAAAGGCATTTAATTTCACTGCCATGCAATGGGTATGATCTTAGTGCCACCTTTTTTTTTAACTGGCTTCTCAATGCCAGCAGTGCAAGTGACGCCTGTAGACCTGAAGGGAGACAGAGTTATACAGTCTGAGTACAGAACTTCAGTGCATTACCCACAAGTAACAAAGATAAAAGTTAAAGAATACAACAGATTGGTGCTTGTCTCCTTTAAAAATACACCTTGAAACTAACTAAAAAGAAGTTATCATCATAAAGCATGTGTATCAGCATCTGTCAGAAGAACAAATGTATTAGGGTGATGCTAGTAAGAATGCCACTCTGATTTCTGGGTTAACAGGCTTAGATTTACTGCAGGTGATCTGGATTTACTTATTGTCATATAATTTGGGCAGTATGGAGGAAGTTATAGTTAAGATCTCTTCGAGTGAGGTATGCTTTGGAGAAAGGGATAATATGATTATTGTAGTAGCTGAGATACTTGATAAAAAAGAGACAAATTTCTGACATGTCAGCCTTTCTTCTGAAGTATGAAGGGCAGGGTAACAGGCACAGGAGTTGAAGTGATGTGCCCCTAGGTGGGGACATACTGTCAAGGCATTGAAGGAGTTTCCCCTGCACTGATTGTTTTGTGGGTGAGGTTTTAGCCTCTAATGTTGACAGTCTGGTAGAAGTCATATGAATCTTTCTGGGAAAGAAGGAATGTCTCTGTTTAAGTGTTAGGGGAAAAAAACCCTTTCTGTGCATGGAATTCTGTACATGGAATAAAAATGCAAGTTGCAAATTGATCAGATAAATGTACCGGTTCACCTGAATCTGTGTGCTTTGCTTGTCCAGGGAGGTGGGAAAATTCCTATTCCTTGTTGTTTTATCCAAGCCTGTATCTCATTTCTGACAGGGTCAGGACAAGATATGTGAAGGAGACTTTGGAGGTTCTGTAGATTATAATTTGGGTATTTTCCCCCTCCTGTGGTAACTGACTGAAACAGGGCTGCAGGGCAGGTGTCTCCTATGGTACAAAGGAAGTCTCTTGTTCCTCTTTGATAGAACCTTGAGTACCTTTGTATTTACTTGGACAAATACCTTATGTTAGTCTCCTACCAGAATCATCCAGGAGTCAGGTATCAGTGAATTCCTCTCAATTATTTATTTACCTGATGTGACTTTGCTGTTAGTCTTTTTTTTAAAGTAGCATTGTGAGGAAGACCATTGCCTGCCCATTGCATTTGCTCAGCTCAGTCGTTAATTAAGTTTTGAATTTTGACAGAAAGTCAAGGTCTGAAACACATTCAGTAGCTGTGAACTTTGTGGAAATTGGTGGCTGGCTCAAGGAGAGTTCCCAAGTGAATACCCCTACAGAGGGTTTCCTTCATGTATTTGGCTGGGTGATACAGATATTTTGAAACCAGCCACAAGATGCAGGGGAGCACCTGAAAGACAAAGAACATTTTAGAAGAATGAGAAGAGAAAATAAAGGTAAGAAATGTGGATTCCGGTGTAGGACCTGTGGTGACTTAAGGAGAATGGGACAGAATTGCAGGAGAAAGTAGCAGAATACTTGGAGGGAGTTGGTATTTCCGTGGAGGTGGGATATGAACCTTAAGAAGTAAAGGCTTCAGCTTTTTTTTATTTCTTTAACCATTCTCATTGTCTGGTGTTGAACCTGTTCCTTGTTTGGTTTCAGATAAGCAGGCCAGAACTACTCAGAGTATTGTGGTGGGGGAATTCAGATGTTTCAGTATTTTAGGACTAGTCACAGCCTTCCTGTGCTCCTCAGCATTTTTCCGTGTCCACGGTTGTGCATAGTGAAGCTTTCCATTTATTTCCCCCTAAAAGAAGATAATTAAATTTTTTCCCAGCGAAGTATAGCTATAGATTGTACACAAATTTCCATTTTCAGCAGTTAACTTTGTTTTCTCAGATTCCCACATGTTATCAGGAACCTGATTTTTCACAATGTTGTCAGATTTTCCCTTATTTCAGGGTATATACTAACCTGTGAAGATGGCCATACCACCTGTCACAGCTCCTCCATAGACCATTATTAAATAATCCAAAGATCCTAAAGGACCTTATATGTAAGCAAGAGCACTGAAATGGAATCAATATGTACATAATTGCAAATGCAGGATGGAAATGGAATTCCTCTTACTGCTATTTTTAAGTTAAATATCAACATTTTCCATAACACAAGTGTTTATTGGTAGCAAGTGAAAAATTTATTGATGGAAATATTTAAAATAAATAGCAAGGAGGAAATGCTTGTGTGTGACTAAATGTGATTAGAACACTTTTGGCCAATCCTTTCTTGAATTTATCTTCTGAAAATAGGTGTTGTCACTACTTACAGTCCAAGGAAAAAGAGAGGCAGCAAGTGTGTGGCAGTCACAACTGAGAGGGACACCCCTCCCTCTCCAGAGCTGCCCAATTCACCATTTACTGCCTCTGCTAAAATTATCCTGCACGTGGAGACCTCCTGGAAATGGGTATTGGTGGGAGTTTCCCAACCTGTATCTCTGCAGCAGAGATTCAGTGCAGCAGCAGGAGAGGCGAATTTAACCCCTATTCATATAGCTCGTTTCTCACTAAATGAAGATGTTCTTTGAGAAATAGAATACATTTGACACTGTATTTACCATTCATGTCTACTATGAACAGAATTATTTTATAGACAGACACATTGTTCTCTCACATATTAATTTTTTTAAATGCATTTCACTTCTGCTGACAAGCTATTAAAATTCAACATTTAAATGTCACACTATGGCATGTAATTTGCTGTCATGAAAACAACTATGGATTTATTTTCTGGTGAGATTCTCGTTAAGTATTGAGCAATATGTCAAAACCAAAAAGTGTCATGATTTCATAAAGGGGGGGGAAAGGAGAAATCCCCAAATGGTATGGAATATTAAAAATTGCCTGTACTGATAGGAAGATATTCAATGACTCTGGTTATTATTTTTTTCAATTTGGAAGAGGAAATATAATTGTTCTGGTGGGTTGGAGTTTTGATATAATTCTGAATAGGTCAGACCAATCAAAATGCAAGAGTTAATTATTGAAGCTGAGTTCAGTCAACTCTTGAATAGAGCCCACCAGTGAGAAACTGAAGATGATATACCAAGCAGTTGTCTTGCTGCTGTTCCTTTTTATCTTTTTTCTTCTTTCTGAGTCTATTTAACATTAAACCAGTAATCCTGCATGGCTCTAAAGAGGAGTGTGCTGTTTCAGGCACAGATGCCACTGCAGAGTATAATGCCTTGATCCCCTCCAGATTTTAAAGATGATAGGCACCTTTTGCAAGAAGCAGCACATAAATTTCAGTGACTGACACAAACTTAATTTGGACAATTTTCTTGACTGAATTCCTCCCACACCCGTATAAAATCCATTATATTTATTTAATCGTTGCCCTTATCAGCTGTTCAGGTTTGTTTTATGCTATCAGACAGGCACTGTATTCCAGCCCTCAGAGGGCAACATATTAATCTCAGCTGAAAAAAAAAGTATGCTATAATTTTCCAGTGCTTTCATACTAAAAGTTGTTGGGAACAGTAATAAAAATTATTTTATGCTTAATACTGTTTAATTTAGTAATATTTTGAAGGTCCAGCTAACAGCTTATTTTTCATTCCCACATTATCCATAGAAATTGCTTTATTCCTTTCATTTTCATAACACTAAAATATATCTAAAGTGAAACCAAATAGCATATTTGTAATTTCAAAATATTTTCACTGAAAACTATTTTATGTTATGTGCAATAACATATTAAATAACAAAGAATGTGATTGCTTTCTTAGATAAATGTTACATTATCCTCCAGGCTTCTGTAAACTTCCCCCCTAAATTATTTTTCTTTTTTTTCCCCTTCTGTTTTTCATTTTTACTGAAGGTCTAACAGTATGGATAGCTTCGATGTGACTACACAACAGATTTTCATGTGAAAAGTACTGTGAAAGATTTTCAGTAACATTTTTTTACTGTCAGGTTACCCTGTCTTTCAAACAGCCCTTTTAGAAATTCTGTTAAAATGTGTGTGTCTGGTGTCAAGAGCATCAGATCCAGGCAGGGATGGGCAAGCGTTCGAAATGACCTGTCACTGCCAAAGGGAAGTGGTAAAGAATGCTGTGCTGCTCTGAAAGAAACCTGTCTGTGCTAAAGTCTGTAAAAGCTCCTGTATGGAAAAATTGGGGGGAAAACCATGTTTATAAAATTTTTAAATGCAACTGTGAATTTTATTTTGAATATAGAATAATTTTTGGAAAAAATTTTAGAAAAAAAATTAACTCTATCACCATGGTTAGTACAAAACAGTCCCAACCTGGATTTTGCTTTTAAAGTCCTTTCTCATTCTGTTACAGAAACCAAATATCAAACAAAGATAGAGAACAAAATCTGTCTTGTCCAAGGAGAGGTGCCTGCATTATACAAGTGCTGGTTTAGATGGGGCACTGAGGGCACAAACCTGGTTACTGCAGGCAAAGAGGCAATCATGGAGCTCTACAAAGAAGTTATAATTGTTATTGGAGTTAATGAGCAAAGCTTCTTCCCAAGGCCTCACTGGTTGCTTTTATAACAAAATCCTTTTGCACTTCTAGCAAAGGTTGTGTTCTTTGAGAAGAAACAAGCCCAAGTCCAGTACTGGCAGAATGGAGACAGAGGTATATAAAGGGAAAAGATTGCCATACTCTGCTTTTAACCAGGAAAAGGAAACACGATAAAATGAGAGCTGCAAAACACCTGGTCCCCTTCTCAATTAAACCTCAGTTCAGGTTTAATTGGCAGGCTCACCTGCACAAGATTTGGAAGAGCCAGGTAAGAAGCAGCAGGGGGCTGTATGAAATCTCATTGTGATTGCAATAGGGCTGCAAGGTTTATGGAATGAGCTCAGAACACTCTAAATGAAGTCTTTATTCTCCTCCTCTATCTCATCCCTGATTTTCCTCCCCCTTACTGCCACAGAGAGGAGTATATCAATATTTTTATTAACAGGTCGCCAGGTTCATCTTTCAACATGCTCAGGCACTTCAAGTGAGTGAATCCAGGTAGAAATTGTAATGTTAAAATAATTAGTTAAAAATTCCAAGATGTTTTTGTCTTTGTTAGAGAAGTAGCGTATGCTTTTATGTCTTTGCATCCTGGTTAGCTACCGAGCAAGATAGCTTGGATGGGATTCAATATAACCGTGTCAGTGTGGTGCTCTTCCTGGGTTAATTAGCCCTGCTAAGATCTGCAGTGCTTTTTTTTTTTGTACACATTATAGCTTTGCCAGTGCCAACTTAAGTATCTCTTCGTGGTAGTCCATTTTTCTGCGTAGATATGCTATTTATGGTCAATTTTAGACTCTCTTGGCATTAAAAATGCTAAGTGCTTACCTTAAATTTCTATCGTATTTATCAGCTGTCTGCTTACCATGTTTATTTTATTTACTGAAGCTTTGCTTACTTTTAATGATTTCCTCATATCAATGATTAGAAGTAGAGTGATTTAAATAGATTTCTAAACAAGGCCTACATGTATCGACTTCCTGTTCTAAACTACCTTACAATGTAAAAAGCTTATCCAGTTTGCTGGTTTTCTTCTCTTTTCACAGAGGAAATATTTTGAGTTTATTGCTAATTTACCATGAGAATCTAACCTCTTATGATAAAATTTATTCTGTATACAATGAACCCTGACCATTGTCTTCAAATGCGCCATACACATAATTTGTCTGGTACTTCTCTGAGGAATTTTTTTTGTTTAGTGTTATAGGGAGTTTTATTTGCTTTGTATTTACTAGCAGTTTTGTAGGCTTTAAAATTTGTCATCCAGTTCCATATGGACTGTCCAAGTTACAAAAACCTGCCTACCTAAATATTTGCAGCTGGTTTTGCTAGAGAAGCCAGTGCACGAACAAGCCCAGGACTGGATGACGAACAGTTGAATTCAGTATTTTCCTAGTTAGCAAATCAGTGCTTTGGTTGAAGTACATAATCCTCTTCCATCTCTAGTGAGTAGATAATTCAAGGTTTAGATGCCCTCTAAAACAACTTTTTTTGCCATTCCAGCTATAAATAATTGGGCTATCATTGGGTGCTTCCACATGAATGCCCTTTAAATGGGAAACGAGGGGGAAATTAGTCTTGTATCACCCTGTGCACAAGCAGAAATTTTGCCTAGCGGACTTAGGAGAAATTATACTGAGAGGAAAAGATAAAAATGAATTTTGGGGTATTTTTTGAGAGGGATGAAAAAGAGGTTTTGCCAGCGAAAAGTGTTCTTCTGTCCTTGTCTCCAAGGATTATAATGTTATTGCTATCTAATTAATCCAAGCCTTTGCACTGCCCATGGTGGATTGGAAGTGCTCACCAGGGAGATGCTGTGATTAGAGTCACAGACCTTTTACTTTTCACAGAGCATTCTACATCCCAAAACACAACGTTTTTGCTCCCATTTACATGACATAGACTGATAGTTGGTGCTGTCTAAATGCTGCAAATGAGCTCCTTGCTACACTAACATTCTCTAGGAGTCATAGATTGTATTCTCAGGCCTAAAGCTGTTTACTGCATCCATCATCAATACCACTAAATGGTAGTTCATCTAATCTGCCTTAAGGGGCACAAGTGAATTTTGTGGAAGTAGTCTCAGATAAATGATTGTATGATATACATTATTTCTCCGTAGTTATTTATAAATACATTTTAAGGGAAAAAAAAAGTATTGTGATAAAAATGATTGGCCTCACAAAGAGTAACAAATGGACATTGTCATGGATGCAGTGACACACTGCACCTGTAGGAGGAGTAGCATAATATTTATTGATATAAACCAGTGATTTAACAAAGTTTGATAGTAAATGCTACAGTGGTTTAACAAGATTCAAAGGTAAAGCACACTTGATTATTTACTACATGGAGGACAGGGTCAGACAAGCCTGCCAGGAAGACCCTACCATTGAGTCATGAGGCTTGTAAAGGACCCCCTTGTGTTCTAAACTCCTTTCTGAGGGGAGTTTAGATGTGACTGGTTCAAGACTTAGTCCCAGGCTTGGTTAATGGTTTATTCTAAAGGATTATTTGTGCACATTAATCCTTTATATCACTTAGCTAGGACTTCAGAGACTCAGCACTCTTATTTCCAGTTCACTTACCGAGTACCTGATGTGATAAGCATTCTCTCAGTTTCCATGTGTAGCCTTGAGAGGTGTCCCTACTCAAGGGCAAATCCTGGCATGGAGCCCACTGCTGTGCAGAGTTCTGTGGGCCTTGGGCTGTCCCTGTTTGTGGAATAAGATGATTGATTTATAGTCATATTCTCATTCCGGACTTATTTCAGCTGGCGCATACTCAACTAGCCCTCAGCTGTCAAGCAGGATTTTTGGCCTTCAGCTATTTTGGTTTTTTCTGTCTTCCCAAAATCCAGCTCAAGCCACATGCAGCCAGCATGACCCACACTGGTGGCTATTGCTTAAGCAGGAAAGGAAGGGGAGGGGAAGGACCACAGCACCACAACATCACATTAGCTGCAAAACATCGCATTAATTCAATCAGGCACTGCCAGCATGGATGTCATGTTCATATGCTGTCATAATAATGTCTTTAACTGCATGAATACATATATAATTTTACTATTTTACGATCTTAGTTGAGAACTAAACATTTATTTCCTCACCTGAAAAGTTATGGGCTTTTAAGGTGGCTGAGACTGGGCAAGACCTTGTTTCTGAAAGGCGCAGGATAATTCCAGTCTGAGCAGAGAACATCAACTCCCAGCAGAAACTGCTTGTCATTTTGCAGGAGGGAGCCTCTGTGCCTTAAACTGAATTATAGAAATCTGTGTCAGGGAAAAAAAATCTCTCTTCTCCCATGGGCATGGCAGTAAAGTAAATATATCTAAACAAGTTCTTTGAAACATTCCACAGACTTTTCTGCAAGATGATGCATTGTTAGATGGAAGAACTGCTCAATGCCAGATTTTTTTTCAAAGAATTACTAGCAAGATCAAATCCAAAACCAAATTGTGTTCAAGATAGCATGATGGATCATTTTTTGGCTTATTTTCTATTTTCAGATTGTGTTCTTTCATTTTTTGTGCCATTCTAAAGAGCAAAGTGTGCATATAAAAGGAATGGTGGGATTTTGGCTTTCTCTTGAAATGCCAATTAGGGTACTGAAATTCTTTTTAAGAAAAAGGGAGTAATCTTAGAACCCCAAACCTAGAAAACATTATTCCAAAGGGAATTGACATTCTGTGAAATAGGGATGGGGTAAAAGCCCAGAATTGAAATTATTATCTAAGAAAAATGAGTGTATGTGCTTTTGTTTCCTGCTGACTTGTTAAAATGAGACAAATTTTTGAGGGCTTATGTGAAGGAAGGGAAGAAATACAGAGAAGTGTGAAAGTCTGATAGAGATTTAAGCTTTACATCAGACATTTTTAAAAAATTATCTTTGAAAGTATCTTCCCTGAAATGGATTGTGCAACTGTTGTATTTAAGTCACCTGTGCATTTACAGTGTGATGCACTGGGAAGGAAGTTACAATTCCATTACTGTTTGTCTGTTTTCTTAAATTTTGAGTAATGTGGAAAAAAATGTGCCACTTTTTTATCCTAACTTGCAATAAATGAAATCAGGAATGTCATTGTAACAGTATTGAGCCAGAGCAAATTGCAGGACAATGGTTTTAGAGTAGAACTAATCAAATATTGGAAATTTTCATCTGTGAGAAGTTCTAACATCTGAAAGACGTTGGCTTGGGGGATATGGATTGATGCTTGGGGGGAAACTTTGATAATTCCTAAATAAATTGTATATAAGTCATTATTTTAGAACTCCCCGAGGCTTGAGAAGCAGCATCTACTTGGAAGTCCTCAGAGTTTCAGCTCCTGTGGATTGAAGAATTGCCAGGATTTCCTGTCTCTCTGCTGACAGGCTGGAGCTGCTGGGACTTCTTGTACAGCTTTTCTTTCTAGGTGAAAGGGTAGGAAAGCAGGTTGCTGTGAGGTATTTTCCAGAATGTTTTCCAAACAGAACCTCTGTCTCCATAAACTTCTAAGCTAATGCAACAGTCAAATCATGCTTCCTTTTGAGTAGTCAATATTATGTGTTCAAAGCCAACAGCAGTACGATAAAGCTCTGTGCTTCACTTTTCCAACGTTTTTTCTCAGTGCATGGAATTGTCTCATTAGGTATCTCACAGAACTAAAACTGAAATATCCTCCAATGGAGCTGAAGAATCACCCCAGGTATGTTATACCTCTCTGATAGAAAATCACTGCTTCAAATGAGATGGAAAGAAGAGATTGTTGATTGTTGGAGTGGAGAGAGAAAGCATTTGGGTGAGGGAGCATTAAACTCTAAATTGCATTAATATTGGTTAAACTATTTTGTCTGGCAATTGACCAAAACAGATAACATCCTGTATGGCTTGGGGATGTCATTAGAAAGAATGATCATGCTCTAGTAATGGCCAGTGATCATCTGGTGATTGCCCTTGTGATTTTCTGGTAAATTTGATGCAGTGCAGTTAAATTTTCAGTGACCTGAGTGTGGGTCATGTCCCTGAGGTTATTTGCATAATCTGAGTTACTCCTAGTGGCAGTATCTGACAGCAGTAATGTTGGTGCTGTGAACCACTGTGGTTCCTCTCAGCTGTCGATTAGCAGGAGGAATGTCTTCCTGTGACAATTTTCAGATATCTCCCCAAAATTTAGCACTTTAGCCCCATCTCTGGCAGTGTCCAAGGACAGGTTGGATGGGGCTTTGAGCAACCTGATCTAGTGGAAGGCATCCCTGCTTACAGCAGGGGGTTGGAACTAAATGATCTTTAAGGTCCCTTCCAGCCCAAATGGTTCTATGATCTTGTGCTGATATTTTTCACCAGTAAAAGATTTCACAATCCCCATTGAAGCAACAGTGATTCCAGAGTTTTGTTTCAGAATCTAAGATACTTAAAATGAAAAAAAATGGAAAAATCAGCTGTTGTTTTACAGTGATTCTTACTGGTCTGATCAATTTTTCTACTGAGAAGGAGAAGATAATCATAACTTTGCAAAAAAATGAGATATGCTTACTAGAGCTTGAAGGAAGCAGTAGCCCCTTTTCTGTCAGTGGTTTAGCTGCTGATGTAAATAGTGTTAATTTCAGCATGAAGATGGGACCCCCTTGTGTCAAACATGGTACAAATACATAATGAGAGATTGTGTCTCCCCCATTGACTGAATTGAAGAAGACTATGTAACAGCTCATGGTAGACATGGTAACAGTGATGTTCCAAAAGCCCAGATATTCTGTGGTGCTGTCAGACACACTGAGCAGGTCACCAACACCTGTTCAGTGAGCAGCAGTGTCCCTCCTGTTAGTCCCTGTTTGAGATCTCAGTCAGATGTTTCATAAAAAAAACCCAACATTGATAGCAATCCTGGTTTTGTACTTTTGCACAGTTATGTTCCCAGCTAATAATAGAATGTTCTTTTGAGTCCCCAAAGGGTAATTGTCATGGAGTTCAAGTTGTTGGAGTTCATGTTGTTAGGATTGTTGGAGGAAGGATATAAAGCTTTAAATAATCCTTAGGTGATGCCAGCAATGGTACGTATATAAAGACACCTGTTTTAGTGCAGAAGGGAGAGGTGATGAAAGCTAAAAGTGAGAGGACACTTGAGTAAAGGTGTTTGCTCCTTTCTAAGGATTCTGGAAATCATCTTAGCACAGAGTGACCTCTGATCTTGTAACTCCTCTCAGCTGTTGCTGTGTGCTAGTGGTGACTTCAGTGTGGCGGAGAGCCAGGCTGGATTGCTGAGAGAGACTGAGTTACAGAGGGGACAATTGGGTTTGGGTCAATATTAATAAAAACACAGGAAGATAAAGCTTCTTACCTTCAAACGGGACTTGGAGAGAAACACTGCTTTTAAATTGTTCAGTGGAAAAAGGATTGTGGGGGTTGAATAACTGTGAGTTTATAATTTCTGTGACTAATGTGGATTGCTTTGTACTGTCAGTGTGCAGCAGAAGTTGGATAGTTTACCTTTCTGCAATCACCCTGGAATCAGTGGATTCTTCAAGTATTGCTACGTACTTGAGTCTCAGTCAGATGTTGGTAATTATTACAGCTTCTCTTGTGATAATCAGCAGTTTTCTTCTGTTGTCAGTTTAATTTCTGAGTTAACTTCTTTGTAGCCGTTGTACCAATAAATACTTCAGGGACTGAAAAAAAGGGAACAGGAACTGAACATAATGCCAGTAACCAGGTTTTTTTTGTATACAGAGAGCATGAAAACCGGGTCTCGCTCCATGATCCATGTGATAGAAACTTCCTTAGTGTTCCTCAGCTCTGATCTTACTATGAACTGGAGAGTTGGAGGTGAGAAGTTAGTGACAAGCATGCTGAGCTACCACATGCTGCCCAGCATCTTGTTGAAGGAAAAGAAAGCTGAAAAGGCTTTGACCCCAAACTATAAGATACATTCTCAGACCTAACACATTTTTATATTCTATGTTGTTGGGATCATTTCCTACTGAGGAAGATACAGCCAGAGAAAAAAACTAATGTTTTCAAATAGTTTACACTGCCCTTATAGTTTCTCCTGTGCACTGGGGTGACTGCTTAGAGGAAATTGTTCATAAGCTGAGAAACTTTCACTGGTCTCTTGCTGGGACACATAACTTTCAGTTCCCCTGATCTCTAGTTCAAGGTAGTCAGAAAAATAATGCAAAAATACAGGACTATTCAAAGGCACAGAGGGGTGAAAACTTCAGGGAAGTAACTGAAGTGAACAAGACTATAGACTAGATTTCATAGTGATAAGTCCTTATAGTGTATGCAGTTTACTGTGTACATTCTTGACAATTACATAAAGGCCATACGATTCACTCTGCAGGATAAGCACTCCTTATCAAGAGAAAGTCTGAGCTACTTAGCACAGAAATGTCATTGAGAATCAGGGAAATGGAGAAATAAACCAGTATCTAACACCATGATTTGGAGCCAGGTGGCTCTTCTGAACAGAGTCATGCCATGAGCAGAGAATCAAGCAGGTTCTGGGGACAGCACCCACTCACTTGCACATCTGTGGGAAGGAACCTGCAAGATGGGATGAGGAGAAGACAATAAAATTTCCTTCGACGTGAGAACTAGGATGGGCATTTTGGGCTGAAGGTGTTGGGAAGAAAAAGGATCAGAAGGTTATTTCTTGAGAAATGCTCATTTAACTGGAATTTAAATGAGAGCCTCATACAGAAATGACATCCCAACCAACCAAATTAAAAGCAATCTGTATGTTAAAGAAGTCGAGAATATAAACAGGGAGGAGGGAGAGATAAGATATTTCAAACATTTTAACAATTACCCTGAAACTAAATTAGAGTGGAATCCAAAGAGAGATCTTTTATCCTCTGTGGAACAGTATGAGTAATTCTTGTTTTCATTAAAAGTTTTCATTTTTTAATGATGTTACATTTGCATTTTTTCCCCCTAAAAGATAAGAGATGATTAACAGTGCAGTGAGTTTTCCTTCTGTCTTTCCAAAGTTTGTTCGAGAAGTTTTGTGGACTTGTCTCTTCTCTTCAGCCACATTTGGCTGGTTCAAAGACCAGATGCCATGGTCAGATTGAACAACAGGGAGAGGGATAAAGTGCTGAATGTAGTTCTCTGTCCATATGTTTGTGCCAGCTGATTATATACATCTTCTCTTCTCTGTGGTGTAGCTTAGAAAAGCCTCGGAGCTGTCCCTATTTGTGTTCAGGAGATAACATTTCCGGAGGGGTTGTAACACAGAAGAGAAATTGTCAGTCTCTTAGGTAGTTTTGCATCCAAAGAAATGAACTGTCCAGTCTGTGCTTTTATTATGCTTTTAACCACCATTAATTTACTAAGGTAGAAAGTAAGAAGGAAGCAAGCCGTTTCAATCTCCTCCTTGCTTTCTTTCCACCTTTTTGACCCTATAGAAACTCTTTGGGGCTTGAGAACAGACTGGATAACCTTGCTTGCAGCATTAGAAAATATATCAGCAAGTTGGTGTGACATTATGTAGTTTACTGTCCCTTTAGAATTTAAGTTCAAGTGAAAAAAATGTTGGAAAAAGACATATGGCTTATGGGGACAGGTTTACTCTCTAGTGAAAAGTAGAGTTATTAAATGAGCAGTGCCTGCCAATTGCAGAAAAGTTGGCAGGGATGCCTTGGCACTGTAGTTTTTATTTATTATTTAAAAGGCCTCATGCAGGGCCTATGAATATGGCCTTAAAATTTTAGGCAGTGTACAAACATACGGGGTCAATGCACAAATTATTGTTGTGTTACCAACAGGAAGAGATTCAAAAATGGAAGAGGAATGATACTACAAAAAATCCTCTCAGGAAAAATCGGTAGATATAGTAATGACAAGATCTCACCTTAATAGATTAGAAAACCCTTTCCTAAAGATTTAAATTATGTAAAAGGAAAGAATTTCTTGTCTGAAGTCCTTGCCTGAAGTCAAAGCAGAGAAGATTATGTAATATTTCCTGGTAGTTACTATACAAAGTTGGTCAATTAGCAGAAGAAATAACCTGACAGCCAATGGAATTTTTTTTTATTTTGTTAGGAACAGTTGTCCTAAAAATCCATAATTAGGAATTTTGGCAGTTTTAAGATTCTTATATTGGTAAAGAAATTAATCACATTTTCAAAATAGAACCTAGCTGTTAGTGCAAAGGAATCCTAACATACACAACAGCAGGTACTTGAGTTAAGAATCTGGCTTATTGTTAATTAGAGTGGGATGTACATATTCATCCCAGGGAGCTCTTATTTCTCAAGATTCAAAAAATTTTCAGACTGATACACTTAAGTAATAATTGACTTTTTTGCATCTCTGGGTAAGCCAATGGAACAAAACCAAACATTCTTTCAAAAATTAAATTGTTTTATAGAGATATACCCTCTACAAAATGCATTGTATAAGATATTTGATGTTCTTAACATAATGATCCACTGAAACTACCATGGAACCTTCCTGGAAGGCAGTTTTCAAGCAGGCAGTAGCCACAAGTAAAACCATGTGGAGGCAACTTTACATAAGAAGGTTGCAACTGGTGTCACACACAGAATCTCTCAGGACCTGCAGGGCTGCACTGTGCATGGAGTTCTGCTGATCCAAAGCCAGGCCTGGAGAGTCCTACAGCTGGAATCACCCTGTTGGCATGAGGCAGGAGCAGAGGTGATTGAGGACAGCGATCTGAACACAGCCCTCACACTCTGAAAATGTTGCACTTTGTCTTTTTCTTCAATTTGTTGTAAATACTCAGCCCTGTATTTTTTCACTTGTGTTCATTTGATGTTTTTTTACCCAAGAGGAGCTATTTCCTGATGGCTTTGCACCTTGTGAAGTATTTATTTGATCATATTTTTATGCTAAAAGTTTTCTAGGAAAGAAAAAAGATTTTTAGCACTGAGCATCTGTGTAAAAATAACACGATCATATGGTTTGTAATTTGCTTTGAAAAACACTGGAAAGGATTGCCTTTGTACAGGGGAAGCTTCAGCTCTTTTGCAAATCCAGAGCCTTTACTTTCAGTGGAACGAAGTATATGAACATTGGAAGAAACCAAGTCCTATTTAAAGCTGAAAGCCGACTAGATGGGACAAAACCCCTGCATTTTTAAAGGGAGAAAGAGGAGGGAGAAAGCCATTCATGAGAAGTACAAAATGTAATTTTGTTTTAAAGCTCACTAAAAGCTATATAGGTCATGAAGACAATCAGTCTTTTATTCTTTGAAATAATTCACATTACAGCCCTATGTATTACCACCCTTATCACAGAAAAGCCTTTAGATTTGTGTTGGCAGATAATTACAAATTGATTTCTGGACCCTCATTTTGACAATGGTTTTGAAAACCTTTTCTCTTTTTTTCTTTTTTTTTCCCCCCTTTTTCCTTTTTTCTTTCTTTTTAAAAGCTTTTTATGATTTCTCCTGCATCATAGTGGAGAAGTACTATCATGATGAGCTGGCCAAGTGTACTAACCATTTATAAGAAAGAGCCATAGAGTACAGGACCAATAATATTCTGGAAATGAACTGTGAAATGCTGCAGGTAACTGCAGTGTACTTAATTTATGTCTATCTTCATCTTTCATACCACTCAAACTTGAAATAATTTTACAAATAGATGGTGATTTAACAAATGGTTAACCTAAAATGTTACAACCTGCAGGATGCTCCTTTAACTGCATACCAAATCCAGTTTCCTTGTTTTTTTCAGCACTTATGGCTGTCAAAAAGTCTTCAGAAACCAAAATGCTTAACTCCTTACTGCTTGTTTTTACCCTTAAGGGTCAATCTGTCTCCAGAGATGCCATGGAGTGATTACCAATGTCATAGGCTGAAAGTTTAGTTTATACTGTAAGACCTGTGCTGGGGGTAGCAGCCAAGTTTAACATGATAATCCCTGCCTTAAGGAGGCTACAGTTTAAAACTCAGCATGTTACAGCTGAAAAACACATTTAGGTAAAGTTGTTGAGTAGGAAGGGAGAAGATGAGTAACAAAAATAACTGGATATCTTGGCAAAGATGTGCTGTGTGCACAATCTGCAGTCAGTCGGTGACAGCGAGCGCAGTAATCACTACTCGCCACCTGCTTAGCTGTGCTATTTTTAAAGTATCACTGAATGACAGCAGTAGTGGGTTTTTTTTTAATTGTTTATTATTCCAGAGATTTAAATAGAGTTATCTCAGCATTTGGGATACATCTAAAGGATTTACAGCACTAAGAATATCCTAGGCATGCAGGTACGTGAAGTAGCCTGTACGACATACAGTACACACTGACATAGAGTAACTGGAGGCTAAATTGAAATTTTTTAGTTTTGCAGACTTTATTGATTTGGTTTTGAGTTGTTTTCCTTTCTAACTCAGACTTATGTATTATTAAAATGTTTGCAGAACATCAAGCATGATACTGTTTTTCTTTGGTTTATTTTTGTTTCAGGGGGAAAAAAATAATCTTTCAGATATGTGGGAATGGTGGCCATTAACTTTAGCTAATAACCCACTTGCATGACTTTAAAGTATAATTTTTTTTTTCTACAACTCTCAGAAGGATGTAATTTGTAAACAGTATTAGGAAAAGCATATGAAGTGCCACTGTCTTCAGTAATCTGTAACTCTCAAGGGAGGATACATTTTGATCCCACTTCTTGTTGAGCTTGAACCTGAATATGAATACTAAAAAATTTTTTTTCTTTTCCTGTTGTTCACTTTTTCCTATGTATTTATAAGTCATTTACTCTATTAACCATTTCACATTCCTTTTACTTTTCAACGTTCTTGTTCTTATTTGGGTGAAGTAAACTTTTCACTTAAAAAAAAAATAGAAAACCAAAATTCTTTGAAATGACCACTGGAATGTGTAAAACTATATGAAATAAAAATAATACCCCCCCCTAAATTTTTGTATAATTAAACTCAGGAAAGTAGGATCTGGGCACGTTGAGAGGTGATTTTTATTTCTCAGGGACAGATCTTTAGCTGAAATTAATTACCAGAATTCCTTTTATTTCAAAGGACATTTAACAACTCACACAGCTTGGAATCTTTCTCCTGATTTGCTCCCTTTAAGAATATCTCTCACTTCTGTCTGTGCTCTTTTCTTTCCTGTGTGTGTTTCTGTGTATGCTTGTACTTGTATGAATGATACTTGCTATAAGCTGTCTTTATTTTTTCTAGACAGGACACCTTAGGATTCTTTTGGAGTATCACTAATTTGTCTCCATGAGGATGCTGCTGTCCTGTTGATGACAAGCTGCTGCTGTAGACATGCTTGCAGAAGGCAGGAATTAATGCCTGCATTTAAAGGATTTAAAATCAGGGGGAAAAAATAAGAGAACGATTTAGGAATGAGGGACAAGGGATCAGGAATATATTCATTCCTTATCCTTCAAATGAGATCAGGAAAGAGATGCGAGTGACATGGCATTTTTTTGCAGTTAAAGAATACCATCTGAGGTGAACAGGATTCCTGTTTTCTGAATTCAGCTGTGTGTGTTTTGCTGTGGACATGTATCAGTAGAGGAGGGGTTGCACGCGCTGCCTAACCCTGCTCAAGCCTCCCCCTCCCTCAGACAGAGGGAAGGGAGCAGCACAGCTCAGGCTGTGCACAGTGATATTCTTTTGGACCAGTTCCTACACCCTGGTAATGCAAATGCAAAGACTCATTTCTTCCCTGTAAAGCCAATGCTCAGACAATATTGCAGAACAAACCTTTCCTTACACAAAGGTTATTTTCTCTCTGGAGCATTCTCTTTTTTACTGAAAGGCATTGTAGACTAGAAATTCTCTGAGAGTTCATGACACTCTGAGAGCCTTCTTTTCAGAGACAAGCTGTATAATAATAATGTGGTGACAGAAAAATCGAGGAGAGGTGGCTTTCTCTGATAGAGAATTTGCCTTTAATTCTACCCTGAAGAGATTGCAATGGAGCACCAACCTTTGTTCTTACTGTAGTGCTTCACTGCTACACCAACCATTTGTTAAATGGGAAGTAATTGAGGTTGAAAAAGGATTGAATGAATAAAGCTTTTGGCAGGGAAGGGGAGGAGGCAAAGTATGGGTTAAAGGTTATTCCTTGCAGAAATTTCATAAAATGAGAGGTAATGCAGCTTTTGAGCTAAAATTGTTTGTGCCTCTAGAGGGGGAAGAGAGGGAAGAGAGCAGGCTGGGGGGAGGGAGACTCAACCTGCAGAAGCACAATGGGAATAATAAGCCAGCATCAAATATTCAGCTTTGTGGCATCTTACTGATTATATTACAAATTTCACCCAGAGATGTGCTGCCTTGGCCACCTCTGTAGGTTAGCAGAGGGCAAAGGAGGAGGAACTGAGGAGGAGTCAGGAGAGTAACATGAATACCCCTTAGAAGCTTTTCTCTTCAAGAAATATTTCAGCATTGCTGTAAATTGCATTTGCGGCATCCAGAGGAATGAATGGGCTTCATGTTTCAGTGCTTTCCTGAATTCTGCAGTTCTAGTAATCTGAAAAATAGTAGATGTTTTGAATTTTTTTTTTCCTGTTATGAGCTCATATCTGTTTTCAGACTTCCTCTGTCACAGTGACACAGCATTTTTTCCTCTGCCTTTTTTCCCTCCTCAAAATAAAGAGTCTGTTATGAAAGTTAATCTTATGCTATTTTGGGCCTGGGGACTCTGTAGACAGGCAGAAGGGATTTATATCCTTGATAGAGCCCATGTTGAATAAAATGTCACTGTTATGGAAGTATTAACATATTTCCATCTACTATGCTTTCCATACTGTGTGGCAGTTATTTGAAATATTTTGTTGATCCTTGTCTTTGTGGTCCAAAGGAGTATAAACATATACATTCTTGTTGTTTTTTTTTTTTGTACAGAATTATTTTGTGCTCTTCTTATGCACATTGGATTGTGGAAAACACAAGATTTTTGCTGAAAACCACCTGATTTTAAGGACAGTTTTTGATTCACAAATGGTATTTTCATACACAGCCTTTACGTTTCTATATAATTAAGCCCGTCATTTGCTATGCCTTCAAAATACTGGCTTTGCATATTTTTTTAATATTTTTTAGACTTTTTACTCTTTATTTGGATAGAACGATGCTTTCCACTCCCAAAATAATAATGAGACCTAAGCAGGATTGTTTTAGTGAAATTCCTTAGGGATGAATGCTGGCTCAATTCTCATCCAGCATTTTGTCAATAAATCGGAGATATACATATTCTAGCTGCCAGTAAAGAAACTTCCAGATGACTAATAGACTGTTGGAATGGTGAATAGTAATTGAGTTCTACCAGGGAATTTAGAATCATTGCCAACTTGGGCCATTCAAAAAGGAAAAAAAATAAATAAAATAAGGAGAATGGAGGCTGGCAATTGCAAGGAGGATCTGTTCTGTTGAGAAAGGTGTCAAACCAGGCAGGCAGCTCACTGGGGCTTTCTGTGGTTGCTGGGGCAAAGAAGGTAGATTGTGGGTACAGAGATTAAAACAGTGATTTAGGGAGAGGGAAGTGATTTTGTTTATATATGTTGTGTCAGTCAGGCAACCACTAGAATATCTTTTTCAGTTTTGTGTTCACATTTTTTAAAATTACATTGACAAATTGAAGAAGGTAAGAAAATGGGCAAGAAAAATAATTTTGAGAGAATGCTTATAAGTGAGGAATTTAGAGCTCCATCTGTTCTGCTCTTCTCAAGGAAAGAGAGACAATTTGTTTACAGCTCAGAAGCTTAATGTGTTGAAAATATTGGTTACCTCTCTAATCTAGTAGAGAAAGACAAGATTTGGCTGAAGTAGGCTGGAAGCTCAATCCAGATAAATTCAAATGGGAAAGCAGAAACAAATAAATAAACAAAAAACAGAAGTAGCCTTAATCATGGAATAATACTTCATGACAAATGAAAGGCAAGATGCTATATATATTTTTTTTTTTTAATAAGGCGGTATCATTATTGCCAAACTTGGAAAATAAACAGTGCAAAGGATTATTCTACATTGACAGAATATCATCACCAGTAAATTTTGAGATGATATAGACTCTAATTTTGAATCTCACAGTAATAAGTCATAATACCAGACTAGCAGCCACCAGCATTGATAAATACGATACTTTATTGTTTTGTACAAGCACTGTGGCAACAACCACTGTGAACAGCTTACTCCCTATGATTGGAGCTTTGCTGGTCTCTTAAGCAGGATATGGCCTTTGAGTGTAACCACTTGGGAGAGTTTGGAAAGGCTTAGATTGTCCTGGGAAGGTGCCTGTATTCTTACGAGGCCAGTGCTCCAGCGTGCGTCCAACACTGCAGCTTCATCCCGGCAACCTGGACAGTAATGGTCACTGCAGCACCTGCAGGATGCTGAGCTGGATTACACTGGTGTAACTTGGGCTGCCACCTTCATAGACACATTTTCTTAATGTGTAGTGTTCAGGAGTCCCTGCATCACCTCACAGTCAAAGGTCTGAGCGTGAACCTTTGCACGAGTTGGTTATGTGCCCACTTGAAAATGCTCTGTGAGGGGCTCGAGCAGCCAGAGCATCTCGCTGCTTCCCACTGCTTCTAGGAAGGCTGAACTCAGAACAGTGAGTATTATCATTCACAGCTGAAATAACTTTTAAAATTGGGGTTAACAGAGAGATATAAAAAGTGTTGGTTCTGTAAATAATGTGTTACAATTAGAAACCATCATTAATTAAAGACATTCACTTACAGAATGAGGTATTTTCTCTGTGGCACGTCCAGGCATTCTCTTACTTACATTTTTATTACTTGCAATTACAATTTATTACTTCCCATAAAAATGATATTTTTCAGGCATACTAAGTTAAATGAATGATTCAGTAATTTAAAACTGAGTATTTGTTATCTTTGAGGACTGTGAAATGAATTGCATATTGTTGAATTTAAAATGCCAGTCTTGTGGATAAATCAGTCCCTGGGGAAGCCATGAGCAGCACTGTCACAAAGAGAGAAGGGGAGAGTTTGCAGGGTACAGATATTTACTTCTCTCATATTTATGGCCTGATAGTCAAAGAGGCTGAGCATTTGAAGATTCAGCTGAAGTGAATCGAGTTGAAGGTGCTTCCCAAAAATCTAATCTTCATATATATGTTCACAGTTGACTGGAGGGAAAGAAAAGTTAAAGCAGAGAAATATAGGCAGGGAAAAGATTCAGGCATGAGAGGAATCTGAGTTGTATGAAGTTAAACGTGGGCTGCTCTTTCATGTCTTGAGAGATCAGAGAGATTCCCTTCTTGTCTGAGTGGAAAATTTCATGCAGGTTTTGGAAAGAAGCGGTCTGCTGTCCTGGACCAAAGTCAGTGCTAGGGACATGATTGGACAGCCTTGTTTTTGTGACTTTTACTCCTTATGCAGGGGGTCTAGATATCCATCGTCCTTGGGGGTCGCAGACCCTAAATAAATGTAGGACACTGTGTTGTTAGCAGCACTATCCTTTCCACTACTCATTTTCAGGGAGTGCCCTCCATTCTTGACCGCTTTGCTGATGATTTTGGGGGGTGGGTTAAATGGAGTGCATATAGCACATGGAGTAGTTTTGCTGAATTCGGTGGAAACCGGATCAGTTCCTGTGTAATTTCTGCAAATCAATTTTGCCATCACTGCTTTTTTCCTCAAACGCTTTTACTAACCCAAAACATTACAAATCAGTTACTTAGTTGTTTTGCTTCATGTAAAACCCAACAATCATGTATCATGTGGGCATCATGAAGATGTTTTAGCGTAATGGTGCACAAGCTGTTGATTTCTGGTGATCTAAAAACGTGTGCAAGCACACATGTAGAGTCAATCCCTGTGTAGTTTCTCAGTTCAGAATCACACATTAAGGATTTTTACACTGATTTTTAAGGAAAAGGGAAAAGCTGAGGCTTTTGGTAAGAGCTGGGAATGTAGCAAAACTAATAACTGATGGGCCTGAATATGAAAACCAGCCTTGTGTCTCTACCTTTGTCTAGAAGAGGAAGAGAGCAGATTTTTATCATGTGTGGCTACTGTCATCTCCTTTGTTGAAAAGAGAATAAATATCCTGGGTAAATTATTTAAAAAAAAAATAAAAAAAATTACTTCAGCTTTATCTAAAAAATGTACATTATTCCCTTTTCAAATCAGTCATTTCTGCTATGCATGGCAGGCATCTCCTGCCATTCAATACCTTAATTGAAACTGTAATAATTGATGCCACCTCTACAGATTTATTTCCTGTAGAAATAGTTTACACAGAGTCACAGATTCGGAAGATAAGAAAAGCATTCTGGTCATGGGCTTCTCTCCCCGCGTTGCTGTGATGATAAAAGTGATTTCCTGTTGAACAGGCAGCCCGGGACCGCAATCACACGTGCACGAAGCTTCTGATTTACAGGGGTGCTTAGCACCCTGAACTCCAGTTTAATTCAGTGGGAGCTTTAGCACCAATAAATTAAAGTCAAGTATGTGTTTGAACATATTTTATGTACTGTGTGGCAGGTTCTGATTACTTTCATTGTCAGCTAAACTCAAGCCTACATTTTTTTTCCCCCCACTTACTAAGTAGTTTGTGGTGTTTCTCATGCTTGTATAAATTATTATAAAAAAAACCCACAGCACCAATTCCCTTTCCCCCAAAGCTCCTGCTCTTCTTATGCTATAGATGTTTTAGCCTTTGCTTTAATGCAAACAATATCACAGGGCACAGAACATTGCTGGCTGTGGTTCAGCAGTGTTTATCAAGGATGCATCTGGCTTAGCCAAGTGGCACAGGTTTACTGTGTTGTGACCAAGCTCAGAAATTGCTTAGAGAGTAATGCCTGTTTGCCACAGTGGAGATCTTGGAGACACAGAAAATTCTTGAGACGTCAGTGTTCATAATAATTGGGTTAAACAGTGTATGTGAGGCAATCAAGTGGTCATATGCATGAGTGAGCTGATATACAGAAGATATTATATTATTAACCACTGGAATATCCATGTCTGAATAAGAAAAATACCAGGACAGTTAACAAGCAGGAGCTGCACACCAGAGGTGCCATCATTACCCAGTACGGTATCATATTTTGTGTGTTATACACAATAGTTGTGAATATTAAAAATAATATTTAAAAAAACCTTCTGAAGATTGAAAATCTTCAGAAGGTAGACAAATATAATTCTGGCCTTTCCTGCACTGCCTTAATTCAGCGTCTTTCTGCTTATGTATTGCAGTGAAATGTCTGATTATAGGATCACATACTGGTTTTTTTTCCACATAATCCCTGCATCGTTTAGTGCAGGAGGAGACCTATTCTTTGGATCACCTGGGATCTGAAATAGCTCCATTTGCAAGCTGATAGTTTAAACTCCTAGCAACCCAGACATGCCTACATAACCAGCAAGCTTATCTAAGGTTTTCTGTCTCAGGGAATAAATTAACCCCTTCAATCCCAATAGCTAACCATGAAAAAGGGAGAGAAATCAAGTCACACATGATTTTTATTTAAAAGCATTGCAGTCTTCTATTGTTTTTATATAATTTGAAGTGTCATTGATCTCTTAAATATTTAATGGCAGAAGAGTGTGAGCAAGAAGGAGTAAGATGTCATAAATCTATTGCTGCCTATTTGATTTTTTTCCTTTGAAAACTGTAGTTTTTATTTTTTGTTATGAAAAAGAAATAATTCCATGTTGAACTTGGACTGCTGCATGGAATACAGGAGTACAACTGCCTTTCTAGGAATGTGTTAAATCAAAGTGGGGTATATTCCTGAATTGAGATTTTTTTAATAGGAAATTTAAGTGGTTTTGAAACCCTACTTACTGTGAACGCTGGAGGGAAGGAATGTGTTACTGTAGCTACTTCTGAGCTGTATTTTGAGAGTCTGCCTGAATCGTCAAAGGTGCCTGTGTGAGATGTGACCTTTTCAGATCGTATTTATTATGTCTTCCCAAATACACACCGTAGCTGTACTGTGCCTGTCAACATTACATTTAGTGAAACTGGTTCTCTGAAGGGAAGAGTTCTTTTTTGATTCTTAAATACTCCCCGTCTGAAGCTGGTCCTGAAAAAGGTAAAACCACCATGAAGAAAATTGTAAGAAGGAGAGGAAGAAATATGTTTAAACCTCTTTCCCCTCTTTCTCTTTCAAAATCCTTCCTCCTCTTATCTCCCCCTTCTCCTTGTGCTCTATTCTTTATATTTTACTTTGTTCTTCTGAGGGCTTTTCAAATAAATGAAGTGCAAGTGTCTCATCTCTGAGAAAACACAGTGCATTTATATTAGGTTGTTTATAGACCATGTTGGGCACTCTCCTCCTTCCCAGAACTGTCTCAGCTACAGCACCTGGCTGTTGCCACCTGTGTTGGATATGGAAGAAGGTATTAAAACATATTCAGCCTTTCCAACACTTTTGGTGCCTCCAAACTTGCAAAGCTCTAATTATAGCCCCTAAGCTCTCGCTGGGGCCTGGTGTCCACAGCAGGGATCAGAGCTACAGACAAGAAATAATAAAATATATATTAAACCTATTGAAAACAGGGAAAATATTCTGTTGTCCAACCCTAGCCGCCTGATCAATATGCCACCCTCTTTCTGCATCATGGGTGGAGACCTGTGTGACTTACACTGGTTTGGTGAAACTTGTCTCAAAGCTGAATTAAGTGGCATTCCCCACTCTCTCTGCAATTTAAAAAATAACCATTAAATGTAAGTACAGGCTATGGCATTTTGGGAAGTGAGTAGTTAGGAGTGAATTGGTTTCTATTCTGAACAGGAACACTTTGGAAACTCACTTTTAACAAATATTGGTCAGTAGTATGAAAACTTTGTTCATTTATCTGAATGCCTGAAAGGGTCATATCAGACAGCCTGATTTGTGTCATTGCACTTTCTCAAATCTTGCAGTTAGATCAGGCTGTCGAAATCTTCAACAACTGTGCAGTTGGTCTTTATAGTAATATGCCCTCCCTAAATCCCCAGTGTGAAAACTGTTGTCCTCGGTGGGCTGGATCTCATCTTGTCTTGAGCAACCTCATCTATCTTCCTGCTTTGCACTGCTGCAGACAGGCTGGAACAGCTCTGAGCACAACTGGACTCTGACCAAGGCCTTTGGGCAATCCCATAATGTTTCCAATAAATCAAAATAAACTGGCCAGCTGCTCTTTCATGTCCCCTCAGTGCCCTGTATGTCTTGTTTGAAATGGGAGAAAGTCTTTTATGGATTGAGTATTTTGGCAGGGAAACAAAAAAAGCCTCCAGAGCCCTCAGGTAGCAAGCTTGGGTGAT
The DNA here is from genome assembly GCA_013397115.1 of Edolisoma coerulescens. Lineage (NCBI taxonomy): Eukaryota > Metazoa > Chordata > Aves > Passeriformes > Campephagidae > Edolisoma > Edolisoma coerulescens. The sequence goes on along the minus strand of VWZW01003558.1, from coordinate 1,595,306 downwards.
GGGAAAGCAGCTGGCAGGGATAAAGCTTGTAGATGGCTGGGGGAGCTACATGAGTGCTGAGGGAAGAAGGAATGACAGAAGAACACAAGGTCTTGATCCTGTGATTGCAGAGCACATCCTCTCCAGTATGGGGCCAACAGGAGGGCCAGAGCTAACTTTTATTTTAAGGAATCCTTTTTTGCTCTCCACAAATGGTGCTGGTGAATGGGGAGACCAATTTACTGGCTAAGATGTACCACTTGCTTGACTTTGGTCTTTTTATTTATTTTCTCTTCTTCCCTGTGACAGTAATAATTGACCACCTGAAACATCCTTCATAGCCCTCATGGGTGTACTTCAGGTGCGGTGTTGGTGTAGATAAGTACACAGCAGCATCTCTACATGAAATGCTCTGTGGGCCCCATTGTTCTTTGCTGTGCATGGGCTTCACCCTCTTGTGACTCTGTAGGATGGAAACTAGATTACTCTTATTTTCTCATGTGTGAATCAGCAGATAGTCCTATTCTTTGTCCCTCATTGAGCAACTGAAAAAAAATGCATACGGTTGAATGTAAACATTCCCAAACTTGTTTTCTTTTTTTTCTGTGGTCTGAATTTCTACAAAAATTTCTGCAGGTTTAACAGCTATATAATGTATAAATCATTATAAACAAGGCATGAAAGGAACTTCACTGTTTATACTATAACTTGCCTGCCCTTTAGCAGTGATGAAAACTGAAAATACCAGTGCATCTTGAATTCAAAGGAGAAAAAAAATAGATGGGAGATCATAAAGGGGTAACGCAGTTCAGCTAGACTCACCATTTGGAATATTAAGCAGATTTGACCCATGCTGAGAAGAGTCTGAAGAGCAAATTCTTCTCAGCACCATCTCTTATGTCAGGACCCTGATTAACAAAGACATTTAAATAATGTCACTGCACTTCATACAATTTGAGCCTATTTTCTCTTTTGTATAGCTTGTGAATGTAATTTTTTTTTTACTTGCCATATTTGACCTCTGTGTCCTAATAGTGGCAGGCAATGATACGTTGAATTATTATGCTGAATATAAATGTAAGCTTCAAAACTAACAAAGCTTTTGTTCCTTTCCTGATGAAAGCACAATTTTGCAGTTGCTTTAAATATTATAGCTCTAAGTCTGCTGTTGCTACTTCTGCTAAGGATTTCTCAGTGAATTCATTAGAGGTGTCTGTTTTCATAGCCTGGCTTGTACAAATAAGAAGAAGGGATTTGAAAGTTCAGGTTATATCTTGCTGTGTTTAAGCTGCAGCAGTGTTACATGTGCTGAATCTGGTTTTATATTTCTAGTGAGGAATAATGCAAGCTGAACTCAGAATTCCATCATTAGGGGGTTTAGGTCTCTAAGGCTAAAACTAAGGCCGAGTTTTGATAAGTGTTAATTCACCTATGTGAATTAGTATTTTCTAGGGGGCACACTAAATTTTGAAGGAACAATTCTCAAAACAGAAAGGTAAGGAAAAGCCATATGCGTTTTCCAGGCATGTGAAAATAATTTCAAGGGTCAGTGGCTTCGCAGTTGGAATTAACAACATGGTAACAGAAGCAGGAAGAGGAGAAGGCAACTGCAGTTCCTTTTTTTTTTTTTTTGTGTAGTGCAGAGAACAGTGATGTTCAGAGAATGCCCCTAATGAAATAATGTTTCTAGAAATAATGGCTTTTTCTCTTCATTACACAGATTTTTTATTTTCTTTTTCCAACTGTCCTAATAAAATCTGTTTCTAGATGAAGAAAGGATAGAGGAGAAGTGAATGGACTAAACCTGTCTATTTCAAATTGTATCTAGAGGTTTAGGACACAACAAACTTCTGATGATGATAATTTCAGCTTTCAAGTGGTTTTCTACATTTCTGTTTTTGAAATAATGGAAATGAAACTGCTCTTCATTTGATTGAAATATCTGAAAGTGGAAGTGATTTTAGGGAGAAACTGTTCTTCCCTTACTGAGTATCTAACTCAGAGTTCGCCCAGAGCCTCTGTGCTGTGTTTTGAGGTAGCCTAAACTGTAGGGAATGACTGCCAGCTGCCCAGATGGAAACTCTAAATCAGGCAGCAGGCAAATGTGGGATTGCCTCTGTAAAAAATATCATTTTTCAGTTGTTTTGCAGATTAGGAACCTGTCACACTTCATTGCTGTCGTACAACCCTAAACATTTTTTAGGGACCTAGAGGGAGCGCAGTGAAGAATATGAGATGAGTAAACACATTCTTCTGTAATGGGAGATTGTATCAGACTTAGATTTCATTGCAATCCATAGGATGAACAGGTTGTGTTTCTTTGCTCATGCTTTATTCTAACCCCTTAATTCACTGCACTTAGGGAACATTAAATATTTCCCCAAATTATTCCAAATCAAGGCTGTCAAGGCAGTTATATGGAGTCAACACAACAGAATGGGAAGGAACTTACAGAGAATCATTTCCTCCTTCCAACAGGTTCTCACTTCACTGTCACATAGCCAAAGAGAGTTGATGAAAGGGCAGCTTTCCAGCATCTTGACACCTGGCTTTCAGTAATTTTCAAACAGGGAGCTGGAATATTTCTTTTTATCAGTTGAGATATCTTCAGGGTTGGTGGATGAAATGAAAGACTCTTTGCATTACGCATTTGAAAACTTTGTACAACGTGTGATGCTTTTGCCAATATTTAGTGGCTGCCGTGTTATCCATCTCTCCTGTTAAGATCCAAAGTATCCTGCTGTTGTTGCATTAAGACATCTATTTAGCAAAGCATACAGGAATTAGAGACAAAGAAGTGGTATGTGCTTAAGCATTTTTTATAAGCTTTACAAATGACTGTGTGCAGACATCAAACACAAATCTAAATTGTAAAAGCGGTAGGTTTATGTTTTATTGAGAATAAAACAATGCATTAATGTAATATTCACATTTTCTAAAGGCTCATGGAGCCCAAGAAACCTTTTCATACCTACTACAACATACCATCCCCAGGGATGTTACTGAATAGGGTAAAATTGCTGACAAGTTATTTATCGGGTTTTTTTGGTGGGGGGTGGCGGGGAGGGGGGAATGTGCTTTGTTTACCTTGGAAATAAAACCTACCAAAGTATCTCATAATCTTTTTGTCCTTCATTTTCCTGAATGCGTGCTTGAGAAGTAATTTTTTCTCATCATCACCATCTAGGCTGTGGGTTTTCTCCCGTTGAGCTACTCCCATTTCAAAACCAGTTTTCCATTCTGAGGCAATTAACAGCCTGACAGCCACCAAAAGATGGAGATTTTTTTTTCTTTTTTAAAACTGTGATGGCTTCTACCAATAAGCAGAAAGTCTTGTTTTGAATCAATCTTTTTTTCCATTTCACTTTGTATTTTATCAATTAATATTGCCCCAAGATCTCATCTATCGTTGCAGTGTCATTTCTATGCCAAGCTCTGCCAATTATTTTCTGTTTAATTAGCACATTCAGCACCATTTGGGAGGGAAACAAATGTAGGTTTTGCTAAAAGGAAAAGAGATGCTGGTTCTGGCTAGTGAGGGAGGTGCCCTGAAGATAGCTGTGGGTCAAGTCAGGAGCATCACATATCCAGTTTTTCCCCAGAAGAAAAGATTCTTATGAAAGGAGGGAGACTCTGTGTGGCTGGAGGGTACAAGGTGCTGTGGGGATTATAACTCCGAAGGAGAGAGACTTTTCGCTGCTGGATCTCCATGGATTCTCTTTATCTGGTCTCTTTCCTTGCCCTGTGCTGACAGCATTTTTCCTCAGGGAAGTTCCCCTAACTGAGAAATCCACCATGGGCAAAAAGATGATATAGTGCAGCTCTGCCACAGAAACATGTCATTAGCCTAAGCCAGCTGACATGCTCTTGAAGAATACTATTTGCTGTATAATTCAGAGCCCTGACTAGACTACCCCATACTCTTTTAAACCATGACTGTTACAAAACCAGATGGAGAACGAGGATGCTGCAGTGCTTTCCTTGGAAAAGCATTTGGGTTGTGCCGTGTCAGGCACGACAGCAAATCTGGACTGTGCTGCTAACAGAGCATCTCCACTCTTTGGAGATGGGCATCCCACTGACACCGAGCAGACTGTTCCACAATTCACTGGCAGCATGCAAGAAGTTAGAGGACATATAACATTTTTTTACTGTATTGCTCTGTTTTTGCATTCTGTTTCTCTTGGTAGTTGGAAATATAGTTTAAAAAAATCAGAATTATCATTCAGAAAATGAAAGATACATAGTAAACATAAATATGCAGCACATAGTATTGCCTGATGTTATGCCACAATAATTTCTACCTTTTTTTTAGATTAAGGTATTATAACCCTGTATTTTTAGTTTATTTTATATTTATACTTATTTCAAAAGGTGCCTAATGTGATAGTAAAACCACATCAAAATAAGCTGATCGCTTTTGGGTAGTGTATGAATGACCACTGCAAAATATTCCAATGCAGAATGGAAGGAAGGTAATGATCTTTACAGTAGTAAATGTGCTTTACAATGAAAGTCTAAAAAAGTCCTGAACAAGCCTTCCTGTTTGTGCTGAACTTTTGCATTTAGAGTAACTTTTCCTGTCTTTCCTCAGTGCCTCTGGTGCATTGCATATGTGTTTATGTTGCGTGTGTTTCTGAACAGGTTTTTAGAATTTGGACTCAGATCCAAACACACGAATTCTTCAAGGGCAAAGGCAGCATCACTTGTCATTGATTCTGCCAAGCATTTAAGAAGAAGTGACATTTACCAGGGCTTGTTTTGAAGATTTATAAATGCAATATAGATTTGGCAAGAATAGCTGCTTCAATAAATGTTGCGCTGTAGCATGTAAGCATGGGCTTTACCACCAGCGGATTCACAAGCGCTATGTCATCCAAGTAAAAATAAATATTCAATAAACAATTTATTAGGGATGTGAGCTCACTTCTGCTTCATTCCACTTGGAAAGATTTGAAATCTGTTGCCTACATAGTGTTATTAAGGACACAATGAAATGAAGACAAATTAATTGAGGGATTGTCAAAACTATGTCAGGGAAACTTCTCCTAGTAGGAGAAGGGATATATCCAGACTGTATACACGAGGGTGTTTGGTAAAATGGCTAGGGATAACTGAATCCTAAACACCTGACTAGAAGCTATTCTTTCCTGGGCCTGACTTCTGTTTTATGAAAAATGCCTTGCATTCTTCAAGGGAGTTTGAAGAGCTTACAGTAAAAGTAAACAGGATTTACAATGGTTATGATCATCATTTGGACTACCAGATCTGTTGAAATGGCGTTAATGTGAATGATAACAGGAATCATAAAAAATCACTTTCTGCTTCCTATTCCTGTTATCAGTGTGAGGCTATAATGTGGGGAGAGTGGGAAAGGGTCTGTTTTAACTTTTTCAGTACAATATTTACACAAGTTCCCATACAGCAGCGTTTCTTGCACCCCTTCACCCAACCACATCCTGCAAAACCCCACACCATCCAAGGCTATGCAAAAACTGGGGCAAGAGCTTTTCTGGGCAACATTTCCCAGCTAAACTTCTGTACTGATGGAGATAAAGGTTTTTTAGAGCATTTTTATCCACACAGCATAACCTGCTCAGTCTCTAGGAGAGCCATGGGAAATAAATGGCCCTGCTTCGGGCCAGGTGCTGCTGGGGAATCTTGGGTGGCACCTAAGCGTGAAGGAGAGGAGCTCTAGGAGCAGGGACACCTGGGGAGTGCATCATGCCTTGCAGTGGTGGTGCCTGGACAGTTGAAATTTGGTGTGGTTGGACGATCTTATTTAGCCTTGGCTGAAATGGGGATCCCCCCCTCCCCCCCCCAGAAAAAAAAAAAAAACAAACCATTACTCCCACAAAGTATATAAACATCACAGTCAACTAAAGAGATTTTTTTTCCTAAATACAGAATAGATGTGAAAAGACAATTATCTCTTTTATGACATATCAACGTGAATAAGAATACCTTTGCTATAATCTTGGAAATCTTGACCAATTCTAATGTACTTTCAAGCAAACAAGTTGATCAAAAATTATCTTTCTGAGTAACACTGGTTGTATTTGGCTTCTAAAAATGTCATAGATTCAAGGGCATTGCTTGGTACTGCGTAGAGCAAAATGAACCAAACCTGATTCACTGCTAAGTATAATGTAAAGTACAAAAGCTCAGCCTTATCTGGCTGTCAAGACAGACATGTTCAGTTTATATATTTGAACCTTTGGCATTTGGCTGAGAAGTAATTGAGAGAAAGAAATATTTTCTTTAATGTCATATAATGCATGTAAAGTAAGATCCATAAATACAGTTTATCTTTATATATAGACATAGAAATAAATGGAGAGTAGGAATAGCAAATCAGCAACAAATCATTAAATTTGCAATGCCCTGTGTTTTTCTTTTATTTGTCATAGTAAATAAAACAAGTTGATCTTAGATTTTAGTTTCCTTCTTTCAACAACTAGTCCTAAAGTGTAAAATAAAGTGATTGTTTCTCTAGATAAAGTATTTTTTTCCATTTGAAACTGCTAACACTGTGTGAAGTTCACTCATTGCTCTTTTCTTTCTAAGATTTGTGCCTTTTGGGGCCATGATAGCAAACATTTTGTAGGTAGGTTGCCTTGCTGAGCTACCGATTTGGACAGCTGAACCACATGCATTTTGAAGTTAGAAGAGCAAAGTTGTTTGTCATTTTATTGTGATATTTGGAACAGCCATGGAGGAGTGTATGGAATTCTTGGGCACCTCAGCTCTTTCTTACATTTACAGAGAGAGTTGCTTAAAATTTCTCTAGTAAGAAACCTGGTCAGTGACACAGAGATCTTAATTTAAATAAAAAATACTTGTAAAAATTGTGCTATGTTCTGGCTTTTTAACTTTATGTCTTTTGTTGTGAATTAGCTTGAACTGCTCTCAGAGCAATCAGATTGATTGCTGAAGGTTTCATCTATCAACTGTTATAACATGGTGGGGGGGGCACTGCTGTTAATTAAAGCTACATTACATTTACCAGTATTATTTATATGTCTGTTGGAGTAGTTTATAGATGAATAGAATAATCGATGTTTTTTTCTTATTGCACTTTATGCCTCCCTTAAAAAGAATTAATATGCAGGTTTTGTTTTCTTAACATGGGAGAAAGATGCATGTGACATTTAACCAGGATACCCTGAGGACGTGGAAAATAAGGCACATGACTGTTCCACCACATCAGAAGTATGGTAATAGGTAGCAGTCGATTATCTAGAAATATATCATTATTTCTTAAAGCTGGGAGCCACTGATCAGAAGATTCATCCTCTGTAACAATACTAACAGTGAGGCATAAGAGCTGCACCACCAGTGTTTTTGTAATGCTCTAACATCTTTGCTGCTTCACTTCAGTGTTTGCTTTAAAGGAGGTTTGCTGCTTTGTAGGACATTCAGAGCTCGTGGTGGACAAATTCCTGGAATGAATGATGTTTTTGAAAGTGTATTAAATTCCTTGATATTAGTTGCTAGTCCTTAAATAGTAAAAACACACTGAAGTTAAGAAAAAACCCAAATACCTGCCACTTAGTTCGTGCCACACTGTAATAGCTCCTGGTGAACTCTGGTTTTGCCACTGTTCCTTGCTTTTGCCAGCCCAGTTCTACAATATTCAAATGCCTCGTGAAATGCAGTACAACTTTTAACCCCTGAAATTGTGTTTTGTTATATCTGTGATGCAGATAGAGAAAAGAGCCATGGAGCTGGTGTTACATTACAAGCTAAAGGGCAGATCGAAAAGAAGCCATGGGTGCTTCTGGTCCCCCCTCCTGGTCCTCCCCTCTCTGTGGCTCAGCTTGCAGGTCCAGGCTACACCTCCAACCAGAGGTGCCCAGAGGAAGTTCTCTGAGTTCATAGTGAGCACACTGGGAATAGCAGGTCTGTGCAAGGAGTGTTAGACCTTAGTGGCATGAAATTAGTGGAGCTTTTTTTAGAATATTTGGATTTTAGCTGAGCATAGAGCTCACAAAGATAAAATTTCTCCCAGGACTAATAAGAATTTTATGTTCCCTCTGTATGTTTTATTTCAGTGTTATGTCATTGTTTCTTTTTTGGAGGCATTTTGTTAATGTCAGAATTTCCAGTAAATTACATTTAAACCTAGCTGCCCTTTAGAGTTATGAGCAAAAAAAATGATGAAGCTTTTTGAATGAAGTGATGTGTTATGAATAGACGCCAACAGGAACTGTGCTCATAAAGACTCAGATTTTAGGGACTTTAGGTTCGTATCTGATTAACTTGTTCCAGCTCTTCTAGTGAAAATATTTTAATTCATTGACAGTCTTTTTCAAAAACTAATTCAGAAATTCAAAAAAAACCCTTTTCCATAGCATTGTGGTATACTTTGGTAAAACGGAGTCACAGATCTATCATGGCGTATTTTAAATGTTCAGAGAGATCAACTCCAGAAGGCACTAAAGAAACAATAGTGTTTGCAGCTGACAAAGCATGTCAATCCATGAATCACCACTATTTGAATTGTCCAAAAATGTTATTAAAGCTTACTAAGGTATTAACTGCATGAAAAAAGGAGGGAAAAGGAACACCATGTTGGAAATCATGTCAGTCAGAAATTCCCTCACAAAATCCATTTCATTGTCGGCTAAAACAAATCAAATGATATAATTTTTACCCACAGACACCAACTAAATATATGGGCAGACACTGGACCTTGGCTTACAAGTGGCACAGTAATTTTTAAATTGGAATTGAATTGTTAATCAGAGCCCTGAGATGCAAAGACTAAAAAGGCTTTAATTAAAAAATTATCTGTCATTCAATGTAGAGTAATTGCATCCTCCATTGCAGTTGGTTGGAGGGTCAATACCCAAAAAGTTTATGTGCACAAGAAAATAAAAAAGAAGGTAATTCAAATACTCCTCCAGGTGAAAATGCCTTTCAGGTTTGCACAAATTCAGTGTGTGTATTTTCTCTACACGGGGTGAATTCAAAATGAGACCTGAGGAGCTCTAATCAGATTTTGGGGAAACAGCATGACCTGCAGATTGTTCATCTTTGCTTCAGGCAAACTGACTTGGCTAATGCAGTTTCCTGGAAAACTCCCAGCTTTCAGCCACCAAGATCCTTACAAGGATCCTAAGGGAACCCTCTCTTCTGCAACTGCTGGGCTTTTATTAATAATAATAGCAGCAATAACAATTATTGTTATTGTTATTGCTGTAGAAAGAGACTCTGCAAATGCATGCAATATATGGCCTCTCCCAGGAGGAATTTACCGTCCCAGAGAAATGGCTTAAAAGTGGAAAATGGAAGATATGGTTCTGCACAAACTGTGAATAGAGTTTCTTCCAGTCCTTTGGAATAAACAAATCACCTTTTATCTGCTTTAATTTGTATTTGTCATAATGCAGGACAGAGTGTGGTGAGTAGCAGACCTAGGGCAAGTGTTTCAGGAACATCGGGTTTCCTGACAGGGATGGACTGGGAGTGTCCTGGAGAAGCCTTTGCTCTGGCTCATTGTAACCCTCCCTCCACGCTGCCGGTGCATGGTCTGTACTTTGGTCAGAGGGAATTTTGTTCAGAACCAGAGGTGGAGGTGCCCTTGCAGCTGCAGCCCGCGCTGTCCAGCCCGGGGTGGCACCCCTGGGTATTGGCTTTGCATGTGCAGCTGAGAGCTCTGCTCTGACAGCCGAAAATTGATTTTTCACAAACATCAATGAGAGTCCAACAGTTACATAAAATGGGGGTGAGAACCACTATGTGGAGCTGGAAGAACAGTTCTGCTCGTAAGCATTTAAAAATACATGAAGAACTGTAGATCTGAGATGAATTCGCTAGAGTAAGTGTAACCTGTATATCCACTTAATTTTCTGTACTGATTTAAGTGCCGGCACATTTCCAACCAATTCTGCCTTGTTACAGGTGATGTTTTAATTCCCAGACTGAAGACACTTCAAAAGTCCTTTCCCAGGAACTATATTTTTTGTGACAATAAGGCTGTCATCCTACTGATGGCATGAAATGAATTGGATAAAATAAAATGAGAAGGAAAACCTGCTGACTTTAAATGCATTGTTAACTACTATTTGGACAAAATCTCCATTCTTAGCATTTTACAGTCTAGCATTACAACGAATTTCTGTGTACTTAAAGAGATCCTGTGTTTGAGAAAAATGAATGAAAGTGTAGAGTGGTGTAAGACATCTTGGAAGGGAATAATAAGATAGAAAAGGAAAGAGAAAGGAACAGAAAAATGAAAGTAATTTTGTCAGAAAACGAAAGATCATCACTTCTTATTCTGAAAGGAGATTGCAGAGGATTAATGTATTAAAGAGCTGTTTTGCAGCATGGAACTAGCATCAGACCTTTTTGGGTTAAATTTGGAATAGTTACATGCATCTTGATGTGATTGTCAGCTACTGCAATTGGGTTCAAAGCTCGGTGAAACAAGCAAAGTAGTCTCATCTTTATTTTAGTGTCACTATTTTGAGTGCATGTGAATATTTTCTCATGTTCATGAAACCTCCTTGGGCTGACAGCACGAAGCAAATGTCTGTGCATAGTCCAGGGACAGAAGGAAGCGGAGGAATAGGAGGTGCACCTTTACTCACCATGTCTTGGAGTTGATTGGTTTTTTAATAAATATGTCACAGCCTAGACAGGGCAGAAAGATATTCAAGTTAAAGATGGGATTGACCACGAATTAAATTAAAGTTGATCATTAATGTAAAGTTGTAACGACACAAGACAACCTCCCTTCCTAGAAAGCATTTCTGTGAATGGAGTGATTTGCTTTTGGGTTGAGGGTCAACAGTTTGTGGGAAGGTTTATGTGACATGGTGAATAGCATGGGATTCATCTCAAGGATTTGGGAATCATGTATCCATTCTGCTCTAGTCTTTGGAAAGTAACCTGTTCTATGTGGAAGTCAGGAGATATATTTTGAATTATCATATTATTCTTTTATTACTATCAGCTCCAGTGGCAGAAAAGTCTTATGTAGCACTTAGAAACTTTCTCTTGTAGAAACCCAATTATTTGTAGCTCTCTGCAAAAGCTGAAATAAAGGTAAGGAAACATTACATACTGAGTCCTGTGAGAGCATTTTATAATCTCCTTGGCAAATGAAGCACTCATTTGGCTTTTTCAAATAATAGAAAAATTTCAAAAAACTGAAGAGAAAAGCCTTCCCTCTACCTTCTGGGATAGTTACTTAGGGTAAATTAAAATCAGGACTGTAGGCAGATCATGGTTGTAATTTAATTCTATGGAGATCATCACTTTTATGTATAATAAAACAATATATGAAAATTTGAAGCTGTAATCCTTAGGCAGCCCTTTCATCTGTTCATTCAAACAGAAGCTCTTTGCCTGTGAGTGTGAGTGAATTGCTGCTGAATGCTGCAAATGAAATTCTTCCATATTAGAAAGGTCTCACTAGAAACTCCAAAAGAAGGCAACAAAGTCACCAATGCAAACATGATACCTGGCAGTGGAAAAGGGAGTGAAACAAAAACAGCTCCTGAGGATTTTCAGGAGAGGATGACCACAGCTCTGGCTGAAATGGATTGGACAAGAGTGGTGATGACTGCTTATAACCCCCAGTCATTTCTTCAGACAAATTCTGACCCAGATTTTCTTGTCATTTAGAAGGCAACAGAAAGTTAGACCGGAACAAAAACATTCAATTAAAGTAAGTTTTTGTGGAAGTGTAATACAAAGTGTCTCAGCAGACTTTCTTCCAGACTTTCTTGTTTGTAGAAAACATCTTAGTCAAGATTTTCACTAAAAAAGAATATTCCAATACAAAGAAATGAGGGGAATTAAAAGGTTGTGGTTTAAGAGGTGGGTTTAGCTTCTCTATTTCTATTTTTGCAATTAACTTGTCATTGCAAGTTTTATTACAAAATAGCTTTTGGATGAAGTTCTATTTTAAGAAGAAACACCAGGATTTTATCTTTTGGCTGCAATCTTAAGTAGAAAATACAGCAATATCAATTGTAAGACTTAATTTTGTTGTACACAGCAACCTCAGCATTAAAGCTGCAGTTTTGATTTAGCCAGAGCTGAAATATGTGAACATTATTGGGCATGTCCTTGAGCTCTGAAAAGGGTCTGGAATGAGAACAAGTGCAGCTCCTCTGGAGAATGTGGAAAGGCAGCCTGCAGAAAAGCATGTCTATACGTTACGTTGACCTGTCTGTTGTGAAAATAGGGAAGAAAGCAAATCATTCCCAATTCTGCAGACGTTCTGACAGCTAAAGTAGGCATTAACAATTTGCAACACATGGCATGGGGGATGAAAGTCTCTGAGCTCTACAGCTGAGAGTTTCCTGGCTGAAATGAAGGAGCAGTTGAAGGTAGCTCAGAGAAAAAAATTATTTTTTAATCCACCATATAGGGACAAAATGCATGACATTACCAAAAAGAGAAGAAATAATGTCACGACTCAAAAATAGCGCCTGTTTTGGCTTTAATTCTGAATAATTTTGAGGGTTTTGGGCCTTTATTAAGGGAATTTTCCTGACAAAGAAGGATCAAGTTTTAGTATATAGGTTTCTGCTGATATACAATAATCTCCTTTCATTTTCAGTGGACTTAGTCCATAGAAATAATTTTGTTGGTAATATATCGATGCAGAACTAATAATTTTAGATTTTGATTGGCACAAGAGCTGGAACAGTCTCAAAGCTCATCCTGTCAGACAAAGGTTCTGCTGGACTTTCCTGCAGAGCCCTGTTCAGCCTCAGCCATGCTGGTCAGGAAAAGGATTGGGAACAGCAGTGGGAAGATTTTTCACAGCCACATCTTTGGGCAGTGAGAACTGTTGTTTCTTTAAAGGACTTAAATTGAGCTCTTCTGATTTACACCAGAACTCCTCTGAAGTGTTAAAAAGCTTTTGTTTTTCTTGCTTAGGCCTTCAAGGGGAGGGAAATTTATTTGTATGAATAAGTCAGAACTAGATTGAGATGCAGAAGTAGCAGATAAATGTTTTCAAAAGTTGCTGTTATAATTTACTTGCATTGAAGATATGGTCAGGTATATTTGGAGAGACATCAAGTTCCTCTAAGATGGAAAACAGATTCAAAACCGCACGTAAGAATGCCATTGCTTAGAAAAATTGATCAGCTGAGAGAAGGAAATACATATTTGAATTTTGATTATTTTTCAGTAATTCTCTGCAACTGCTATAGCAGCAAAGCCAATTAAGCAGGTTAAGTGCAATTTAATGTTGCATTTGAAAATAATTTTTAATTTTGGAGACAGAAGCTAACATCTTCACCACTGTGAATCTCTGAAACTGCTTTCTTCATTATTTACACTGCATGCTTTTGATTTGATTTCAGCTAATAAAACAATTCTTAGAAGAGTACTCTCTGTTGACATAGTCATTGCTTACTGTTGAATATAATGGGGACCTATACAATTTTATTATTGTTTTTGTAGTTGTGGGTAATAATAGTAATAATAATAATAGACTGTGGTGTAGAAATAAAAGATCCAGGGAGATGATAATAGGAAAAGACTGTGTCGTATCTGGAGAGTGTCCATTAGATTTGACCTTCCAGTTGGATTTAATAAAGGTATTAATGTCTTGTCTTCACTGTCTTTATACTGGCATTCCCTTTTCACATGCATTTAGATTATGGAGTTACAATTAAATTTAAAAAAAAAAATAATTAAACATTGCGCTGACAACGGTGAAAACTGCTACTTCTGTAGGGAAAACTTGTACCCATGGCTGTTTTTCATGGGGTCTCACCACTATCCATGACCTTCAAATGAGAGCAGTTCTGTGTCTGCTGCTGCTGTCACAGGACCTGCGTCATTTCAGTGTCTGCCAGACTCCTTCCCTTGCCTTGACATTGTCCCTCTGTGGGAATTCGGGGCTGGGGGACGCAGGGCCCGGGCCTTGCTGCCGCAGGGGGGATGGTTCATCGGGGCTGGGCGTCCCCCCGTGCCGCTCCCCGTTAATGACATGGAAGTAATGCGTGCACAGGAACTCTGCTGTGATCCTGCTCAGCCACTGGACACAAATTGTAATAATTGGGTGGCCAGGCCGGGGCTGGCGCGAGGTGTGACGGCACAGACAAAGGGAACAGGAAATCGCCATACGGCGTCATATGCTCCTTCTCAACCTTAATTTTGATTGCAGCTGTCAGCGTGGCATTATGGCTCTTGAATGCGCTGTTTTATTCAGCTCAGTGTGTGGGAGATTTTTTTTTTTTTGAAACTGAAACAATGCTGGAAAATGATTGGCATGAGGTTAGCTTCAGGCACGCCGCAGTTCCTGAGATCGTTGCATAAGAGACAGCAATATTAAATTACTGACAAGGGGGATTTTTGAATTAGTTAAAATTTGTGGTTTTCATCCATGTCTAGTTCTAACTCTGATGTGACTTAGAAGTGCTGGAGATACAGCTGAGAGGGCATATTCCCTTAACTCTAGTTTCGTTCTAGCTCTATAACAAGTATTCTGTTTTTCTCTCATCTATTTACTCTTTTTTAGTGCCATAGTTATATTTTTTACAACATTAAGGATGATAGTGCACCTTTACTGGTATGAAATGCATCAGGAAAAAATGTTAAAATAGTGCAGCAGGAGAAAAAAGATATATTGAAGCTAGTAACAGACATAGCATTCTCTTGACCAGTGAGAACTGGCATTACAATGGTTTCATATGCTCTTTTACTGAAAACGTTGGGTTTTGGAGGCACAAAAATCTGTATTGCTCAGTATTCATAGAGATGAATTTCTTATCTGTATGCAGGTACCATGGATGATGTCTTCTTGCTTTAATTTGGAAAAAAGCTCTTCAGAATAATTCAATGTATTTTTTTTCAAAGTTTATATTATTTATTGTGTATTCTTTAGCCTTTAATAGGGTTGGTATTGGCTTAGAGGTAGAAAGTAAAACTGTAGTGGACTCATAGTTCATAAATTAGTAGTTTTAAGTATATGCTAATGATTTTAATATATGTGTATTTTACCTGAACTTTTTATGTTGCACATTCTCCTAAACTTGAAAGTTATCTTAGTTTTTTCTCCTTCATGAGATTATAAAACAAACAGAAATGAGTAGTGCTAGACAACAGAGAACTTGAAAATACATACATGTATATAAATAAATAAATATGGAATATATCTCAACTTTGTTTTAAAAATCATTTTAATTACGCTACACCAAAGTAGTCTTAGGTGCATGGTGACTCATTTTGTGTGTTCACATAAAAACATTCTCTGAGCAGCCTTAGATTTAGATTTTTGAAACTATTTGAATCCATCTTCTAAGATGGCATCTTTGAAAAGGTGATATTTGCATTTGAAAAGGATGAATCAGAAATAAAACCAGATTAGATAGAGACAGATATTCTTCCCCCTCCCAAGTGTCTGGAGTCATTTACTGTAGCCATTAACATCTAATATGGTTTCAGGTGAAGTGTTTCCTCAATAAACATTTTTATTTATGAAAAGGAGAAAGAAGGATCACAAGTGGAATTTTAGAAAACTTTTGGTTTTTTGTTTGTTAAAGCCTTCATGCATACTTACATTGGTTCAGATTTTTTACTATTTTCATTAATGAAAAAATGTTTGGGATGCAGTCCACCTAAATCTTGCCCAAATGGGGCCTTTCCTTTCCCTGCTAAATCTTGTCTAAATCCCAGACAACAGCATGGTTTTAATGCTTCCTAGCCCTGTCTAAGCTCATACTGAATCTCCTCCCTAGGATGAAAATTTGATAAATATTAACGTAATTTTTACTTCTGCACATTCAGAATTTTCTCTTTTGGCGGAACAGAGGAATGTCCTATTTAGACTTCTTTTTTAATTCTGGAATTTAGTAAACAGATAATTCGGCTTCAATACGGTGGAAAATCTGAAGAGCCCAACGGATAAAGCACCCATCCAAGTAATGAGATGGCCAAGTTCTGAGTTCTGCTGAGGCTGAGGATGCTTTATCTGCACCCCAAGAGTCTGCCTACACCAACAAACCTCATGTTGACTCCACACTGCGATGAAGTCGATGTGTATGTGATATAGGGACTGAACCAGAAATCCCTCTTCCAAGTTCTACCAACTTCCCTTCCTGGTTCTAGCAACCACATCCGACTGCTTCATCTGGTGCTAGAGAGGATTTTTCTTTAGGTGGTTTCTTACAGGAAGATATTATCAGGATAACCATATCTGGAACTTTTATCAATATTCATTGGAGAGACTTGTGGTGCTTGGCTGCACATGGCATAAAAGCAGAAAATCTCTTGAGTTATGTGATATTTAGTTATTAAATATCTGCAGATAATTGCATGGGCAAGGTCTGTGATCTGAAGTGTGACCGTAACATGTAAAAATCTCCCAATCAGGTAACAGTTATGTTTGGCATTGTATCATTATTTCAAGTATAATTACCATGAGATTGGCAATGCATGTATTAATGAGTAATCACTGTAATTTGCCTACATAGTTGCACTTCCTCCTTGTTGAAAAACTCTTTGTCGCAACATTTAAATGTAACTTAAATTGACCTCCACGTGTGTTATACTAAAACTGCAGTACTAGCTACTTAATGTTCTAAACCTTAATGTTTCATGGGGAAAACAGAAAGGGGACAGTGTGCTGTGAATGGGGAAGAAGTGAAGCAACCTTTCAACAGACACCAGCTAGTGGGATAATTTCCACAGCTGTCCAAAATAACTCTTTTTTATCTATTAAAACTGGTTTGCAACTAGCTGAGATTCTGCTAAGACCAAAGGCTTTCAAAATGTCCTCGCGTGATTTACTGTCTTCCTTCTATTGCAAGGAAGTTTTATTAGCAAAATTTCATTACCAGAATTTCATACAAAAGAGAAGAATCTGTGTTCAGTCTTGGGTTCCAGCCGAATGAGGCTTCTTTTTTCTTTTTTTTTAATGTTTATGTAGGACACATTTTTGCCAAACTTCCAATTTATTAAATAGTGAATCTGTTTTATTCTGGTTTTGTTTGTTTGTTTCATTATTTATCAGGTTTTACCTGGCAAGATGATTACACACAGCATGTTATTGGTCAGGAACTCTCAACCATTCACAAAATCCACAGCAGACGTCCTGATGTATTTGCATCTGAAGGATCTGACACAGGAAGGTAAGTCTTCTGTGGTGTTTTTGCCTGGCTTTTGGTTGTAGAACCTGCAATTATATCCTCTTCATATACAATTACTCATATAAAGAGACTCTTTCACCTGGTCTGATCTGTCCTACAGGCTTTTAAGTGCAACCCAACCACACAAACCCCAGAATGAAATTTTAGGAACAATTGAGAATGACAAGTTTTTATTTCTCTTACATGATTTTAAGAAGTACATTCTCAAAGGTAGTGAAATTGAAAGAAAGGGCTTTTTGTTAAAAAATACTTTCATCATAGTGGGATAAATTTGAGCTTCTAGCCCTGATGGGCAAAACATTGAATGCTGGAATTCAGATCTTCCTGTACTGCAATATTTGGTTTGCATATACTGCTGAACCATTTCTTTCCTAGATTTCCTTTTTCCTGGAAATAAAATGCTGTGCAATTGATACTGCCCAGTGTCTTCAACGGTGTTTGCCTCACTTTGCTTTGATTTAATTCAGACTTTGACCCTGTATTTCACATGTTGCTGATTCAAAAGCATTTCTTAAAATCACAGCACCATTTCAGAAGTGCAGTAAGGTAGAAACTTAACTTCTAAAGAAGATAGTGATCTAAAGATTACCATAAAGGTGATAACAACATGTGGTTGAATCCATAAACATGTTTTTACTGCTTAGATACACAAAATGTCATTATTGAATGGATTACTCTCAGTAGATGGTATCAGAAATGATCTTCAATATCTTCTGGGGATTTTTTTTTTTTTTGAGAGTACCTAAAATTTTTATTCATGAGAGTAAGACAAAATAGGCCAGATTTCCATGAGATCAAGGCCATATTCTGCAGTGTTCCAGATTTGTAGTTATATAAAAATAAAAAATATAAGAAGACACAAGAAATTATTTAAGGTCTAGGTTGAACACAAATGCTCACTTTTAGGAGTTCCTGTTGTGATCAAGTTTGAGATGTTTTGCATTTTTAACTAGAACTATGTGTTAGAAAAAAACCCACAACATTTTGTATATTGATACTTCAGGAACATCAGAATTTCAAATGTGTCCACATAAAGCAGTTCCTATTGTGGATAGATTTTCTGCAGTCACCAAGCTGTGCTTCTGAAAGCATTATCTTATGTGCTAACAGTTTAAAGCATTAATTGATTTTTCTGGTTGTCCATTTGCAACGTGTTCTGTAGGTCAGAGAACAGTAGGAAATCTGGTGTCTTGTAGATTCTGATCAAGTGTGTTGTATGTTCAGTGTGCTCAGTGTGCTTGCTAAAATCTTATCAGATAATAATTAAATAATTTAAAAAGCAACTTAGTGTAGGTATCTAATTATCAAAGAAACATTATGGCAGGAAGACCTTTTATTAAGGGTAACGTGTGTAATAAGACAATATGAAGTCATACTAATGAGTCATTAATCCCCACAGAGCTGGTGAGAGCAAGAAAATAGACTCAGACACTTGAAAGGTAAATTGACTTAGGCTAAATTAGTGCATATGAAATCTGATGAAACAGAAGACATGGATTTCATCTCAAAAAAAATGCTGAAACTGCGAGTTTGATTTCAAGATGAAAGTTCTTTCTTTGTTGGCTAACTGGAGTGTACGTGGTATTTCCTGGGTCCTTATTAAATTTCAAAAAACTCTCTCTTGAAAGAGGATTCAAGATAAAGGAAAAAAGTCCATTCTGCACAGAGGGAATAAATGTCAGTTGTGTTCATTGGTGCAATTAGGCAAAACCACAAACGTTTCCAGCAAACTTCAATGTATGAAATGGGGTATAGTATTATTTCTATAATAAAACCATCATTAATTCAGTAATAAGATTCTCTCAGCATTTAAAAGGGAAAAAATTATTCTAAAATGTGGGGTGTCTGTTAATTGTGAACATTCCAGAAATATCAGAGGTGCGGTGATTTAGATATTTCCACAAAAAAAGCTTCTGAAATGCTGAATTTTGTAGGGAATACGTGATTATTTCCGTAGGTAAATAATTATATATGGTGTTGTCTTTATACTCCTAAATTCATTGTATGCAAAGTCATTTTTTAGAGCAAATTAAAACTGAAAATACTTCCAAATAAGAGTACAAAAAGAACTCATCTGAGAGTCATTTCTCCTACTCACCAAGTGCTTTTATATGTTTGTCTTTCATCCATTTCCCAGTATCACTTTGTCAAATTTAAAAGAAATATTTTAATTTAGTTGCAGTAATAGGTCAGTTAATGCATTTTCATTCCTGAGTTAGCAAGTTGATATACTGGTGAACTACAAAATTTTTAAAAAATCTTTCACATGTATTCATAATGTCTTATTAAAGTTGTCATCAAATGAAATGTAAAGCTTTGCAATCTTTTACATTTTAATTGTTTAAATGTTTATAGCAATAAATATTACATCTAATGTGGAATATAAATATGAGCACAATTACTGTCTCCATATGAAAAATGAGAAATCTTAGACCCCAGAGTTTGCTTCTATCACCAGTGGCAGTGACTGTATATTGTAAATAATGGTTTGAAAAGCCAACCTCAATACTGTCTTTTGTCTGTGCATTCAGTTCCCATTAGCTCCAGTGGAAATCCTTGGGGCAGAATTCAGTCTGGTTTTTTTCATTTTCCCTTCCTTTTAAAATTAGTGAAGAAAGCAGAAGATAGGTGTTGGAATTAATCAATGAATGAAAGATGAGTGTTGGCAACTGGGATCCTTCCTATGAAGAGAGCCTGTTTGGATTAGTTCATCTCTACTGAAGCAGAAAGCACAGTGCCCAGGTTTTTCTAAGACTGCAGAATAGTTTTGGTCTGGCTTTAAGCTGAAAAGGAGGTGGATAATGTTACCTGCATGTCCACGCTCCATCAGAAGGCAGAATTTAGAGCTCTGGAATAAGAGAAAAACGCAAACAGCATGAGAAGGAAGCAAGACTGATGGTAAATTATATCAGGTTTGCTACAGTGCTCGGTGCAGTAACCCTTCTTTTTCCTAGAGTTTTGTGTCCCTGGTGGGAACCTGCTGTTTCACCCTGGGGAGAAGTGGAGGATTTTTCTGGTATTTCAAAGTGAGCAAACCTGTGAGCACTGTTGGTTGCAATGCCACCACAGTAAATTGGATTATTAATTACATCTTCTAGTGTTAAATTAGTAGGGACAAATATTTGATACAACTGTGAGCATGGAAGGAAGTCTGTTACTTTTTGATTAAAGTAGTATGATTAAACACCAGCTTTGGAAAGTGATGTGATGGTGCTCTCTCAGGCTGTGCCTCTACATTAGCACCAAGATGTGGGCTGGTAGAATAAAATTTTATTTACAGTGGCACAGAGATGTTGAAAGTCAAATTTGTTCACTGAGCTGGAAAGCTCTTCCACCTGGAATTCTTCTTCGCTGGAGAAATGTGTGGGCATGTGAGTAGGAAATGGTGACACCAAAAGGTGGTTTCCCTCAAAACAATGCATCACTCACAGGGAAGGAAGAGGGCTGGGAACTTTCTCTCTGCTTTCTTGCACAAGGAATGAAATAGTTACCAATGCTGACATTTAAATTATCATCACCATTTACGTGTTGTTGAGATAGATGAGGACAGCTGGTAATAATTCAGATTCATTGCACACAGCACTCTGAATCCCATATAAACACCTCCACGCTACCGTCATTTAATCACATTTCCAGCTTTTCTTTGCAAATGTTACCAAAATCTGTCTAAACCACCCGAGAAACACCACTATTTTGTGAATCCTAGGCACACGAGAAGATCAGAAGAGATGCTTGTTCCATGTCATTATTCCCTTTTTAAGCCTTTTGCTAGAGTTTATTGCTCCATTATTTCGGCATATCCAGTAGTCTTCCTTCTATTCTTTACATTGGTGCAGGGCCAAATTGAATCTCATCATCATCCAGCAAGTTTTTTAAATCTTAGAACCATCTCATATTTCTTTGGGGAGCAATTTAATCACGTGCATTTTCTTTTTACAAGCGTTTTCTTTTCTTCTGAATGTGGCTTTGCCTTGATGTGGCATTTTATTTGATTTACTATAGAATCATTAACTTTGATTCATGAAATAAATTGTTAATAGTGCAAGATTTTTTAACTGCTTTTGCTGAAACATTGAATTTTCTATACTTTTGTGGTTGCTAAGCTTTTGAGTGACTTTTCTGTTACGTGTTGAACTACAGTGACTTTCAGTGCCTTTTTAGTTGGCCACTTTGTACATTGGACAGGCTGGTAACTTTCTTTTCCTTGCTTTTTCTGTGCAGGACTTTGGGACAGAATGCAGATAATGAAAGAAATTATGATGTGGAAAATGATGTGAACTTGGCCAAGTCTCTTCAGCAGTACCTTAAATATCTCAGAATTCTCTCCCAGTCTGCATCTAAAAATTTGTATCCAAGGAAGACAAGTGAAAAAGCTTCTGTCAAGGTAGTATTTTTAATGTGGTTCTTACATTCTGTGATTTTGGCTTCCTTTTTCTCTGAGTTCTCATTTTTGAAATTTCCCCTCTGTCTCAAGACTAGACATTGTTTTTTACTGCCTCCTCCAATTGATTATCATAACTGCACTAAGTTTTCTCAAAATTATCACCTTCAGCATTGTAAATGCTTCAGCTCATCAAATCTGCAGCATTTTACCCTAATTAGGGATGGATTGCATGTGATGAAGAAGGAAGAGTGGGATAAAGGTGGTACACCTTCACTGGCTGATCTGAAACTCCTCTTACTGCATTGGAACCACTCTCCAAAAACCTGGCTGAACGACCGTGTGAATTCTTGCTGGTGTTTATGCCGATTAGGGTAAAATTAATATCATCTTTAAGCAGATTTTAATAATGGGTCTGATAAACTGTGCCCCAAAATTTCCTACTTCTTACTGATCATAAGGAAAGCCTGTTGTGACCAAGTAAGGTTCATATGTATACATTATAAATGTACAGATAGCTAGGAAGATAAATCACAACCATTAAATCTTGAGTATTGACTGTATCAAAAATCACAAACATGCCTATTTGAGAATTAAAGCATTTTGTCCCCTTCCTAGAGAAAATCTGTCTCACTCCAGGATGCAACTTGATAAATTTATTAAAATTATTGGATGAAGGGGTTCCATACAACAGGCCCTTATGCCCCTGTATCTTTTGCTCAAAAGATGTGCACTCTTTGATTTTAAAGAACTAGGCTGCTATTACAGCAGTCCTTTACGAGACACTGTATGTGCTATTTCAATACATACAGTATAAATGCAAAATTTGCCAAAAAATATACTGAAGTTTTAGAAAAAGAAGCAGGTGAAGAGACTACAGTGTCAAAGCCAAACTGCTGGATTAATTCAGGGACTAACTCAGAGACACCAAACCACTGTGATGGATCTGCAACAGCAACTCCTGGCAACAGCACCAGTTGTAGCAACCATTAAGTCGTGGTTGTGATTCTTGTCAGAAGCACAACTTTCCAGTTTCTGACTGACATTTACACAGCACTTATGATTTATGCCACATGTCATTAGGTGCTCATCTGGGGCAAGAGAAGCTTTCAGGCAGCGGCAAGGCAGCTCTCAGGAGGGATCAGGGACCACCTTGGTGGTGCTTTTCCTCCACTTTCTCCTCATGGATGCTGGCTGCAGTGAGGATGCTCTGTTTTGAATCACTGGCTTTCAAGAAAAACTTGCACAAGAAGTATTTCAGTGGGTCTGGTGTTGTCATGCAAGTTCATAAATAATCCATATGGCTGAGACCTTCTGTGGGGAAGCCTGCTGTGATAACACCACCCACCAACCTTATCGAGTGTTGCCATGGAGATGGGTACTCTGAAGCCTGGGGGAGTGGGATAAAGAGGAGAAAATCTGGAAATGAAGCACGTATAGGAGCAAACTGTACACTTCTATTTACTAAGGAGCATTTTGAAACAACAGACGTTGAGTCAGATGTGTTACCTATAATTTAAAATAAAAAAAGAACAAAAGGAAAGGAAAATTATTTTAAAAACTAGTAATCAGCCATGAATTTTAAATGATCCTGGAGATGTTTCCCTATCCTTGGCAAACAAAATGAAACTTCTCTTCTTGAAAAAGCAAGAGAGACATGGTATTTTTATCTTGATTCATTGTTTTATTTGTGAAATAACATTTAAACAAGAGAGAAACCGGGATTTTTGCTGCTCCAAGAAGCAGAAAAAAACTCATAAAATTTAACAATTTGAAAAGAGAAGGTGGAAAAGTAACTTAATAAACTACCTTTGATATGTTTGTACCACTTGAAATTGGAGGTGGCTACCTTATGCACTTTAATTGCAGGCGTCAACAAAATATTGCTACCTTATTTTTGTACTTAATATATAGATAAATTACAAACCCACATTAAATAATTGTAGCAATATCTGATCTTTTAAACTTTCTTGTCCTTTTCTGATTAAAAATAAGCACAAGACAGAGGTACTTTACCCTACTTCAAACTGCAACTTTTGGGGCTTTGCCCTTCTTAAAAATAATTTCCTTTCAAGTATATATTTATCTCTGTCACTCCATTCCTGCTGTTGGGGAGTAGGAGATGTAACACTACTCTGGTTGCTTTGATACTTTACGTGCTGTGAAGTGTAGCTGAATCTTGCAGAAATTTAGTGCTTCTTGACAGACTTCCTGAGTGGATTCAGATTCCCAGCCTGACATCAGAGGTCTCTGGCCATATGTAAAACAAAGGAAGATAAAAGGCAAAGAGGTTTTAAAATATTCATTATACTCTGAAAGTGTTATTTTGTATCTTAACATTAATATATTTTACAAACTTTCAGTCTCCAGTTGCCCTACAGTCTTCCGCTAGTATTATCAGAATAAAACTGTGCAGAGCTTCAAAATTACTGTAAAGACATCACACATACAGTTATGGGGAAAGTTGTAAAATAAAACATCACAAAACTTAAAGCAGGTAACTCTTTTCCTATTTCCCTTGTTCCAGCTGTCAGCTTGAGGCTTGATACAACAGTGACAGAAATAACACCAGTAAACTTAAATCATGTGATTGACCAAAATTCCTATGATGTCTACCATTTACTGCAAGAGCTTCTTTGAGTGATTTTTGAAGCACTTGAAGTTCATCACTAACTTAGAATTATTTCTCAGTATTTAGGCAGTATCTACTGCAGGCTGTAATCTAGCCAGCTGATAATGACTCTGCCAGGGAATAAATAGCAGCAAATCAGAAGTTTGGTGGGTCTGTTTCCTGAGGATTACAGTTGTAAAGAACATTTTACTTTAGTTCAGCTGAAAAGAGTTGTTCAGGAAATGGGCACTTGGTGGCATTTGTTACTTAAGCATTAGCTAGTGGGATTTTGTGTTTGGTTTTCTTGGTCTTCCCCACACCCGTGCTTGGGCTGTATGTAGGTTTTACCATTCACAAAATACTGAATTATCTGGCTTTGTGATTCCTTCCTACCAAACCTGGATGTAGTATGGAAAATAAAACATAGCCAGGCAAATATTGTAACGAGAAATGGTTTGTCTTAGCTACAGAGGCAAGAAATGCAGAGGCTTCAAATCACTTGTGAATTGCCCTGCCCTTCTCCCCTTCGGTTGAAAAAAATCCCTCTCATATCAAAACACCCAAACTCCTGAAAATCCCACTATACCCTTGACATTCCTATAGAAACTGAGGCTTGGGGTTTTGTTGGGTTTGAAGGGATAGCCCATAGCTAGTATTGCTAAAGCTCAGAGGCTGTAAAGGAGAACTTGCTGGCTTTGCTGCTGGTCTGTATGCCTGTATTTGAATAGTTACGAGAGATTTCAGTTGTGCTGCTTTCATCTGACCGAGAAAAATTTTTAATGATCACAGAAAGAGAACTTTTTTGAAACCTGACCCAAATGTATTTCTTGCTGGACAGGCTGTAGGAATAAGGAAGTTACCATCACACTTGTGCTGTGGCTGTATTTCTTCTTGCAGGGGTCTCTGTTCTATGGTTTGGGTTTTATGGTCAGAAGATTCATGGAATTGCTTTTTCTCCTTCCCCCTGACCTGGTCTCTGAAGGCTTCAGACAGGGTGGGTCCTACCTGCTGCTGAGGTCTTTGTCAGGCCAATGTGCCATTCAGACCCTTGTAGGTAGGATGGGGGGAAAGAGAAAATTGCGTCAAATACATTCAGGAATTTCATTAATTTTCTGTTGTTTATTTCTTTTTGTTTTAGTTACATTCATTTTCATGGTAGACTTCTTGTATAGATATTGTGATTGCAGAAATCTCCATATCTTAGGTATTCTTCTAAATTTTAAAGCCAAGATTTCTGGGGGAAAAAAAACAGTTGTAGGCCTTTTCAGAATCATGAAGGGGAAAAGAAACAGGTAAAGTGACTGGTTAGTGCCAGAGAGTTGTGGCTCAGCAGTGCAGTGGTGCTGAAAGGGGAGAAGGTGCCAAAAAACTCACTTAAATGATATAAAATAAAAATTCATATATTTGCTGACCTAAAAAATCAATTGTTTTAATCTTTGTAATTGATCACCAAAATAACTAAGATTTGTGATAATTATTTAAAAGGATTAATATTTATTTTAGAAAATCTGAGTGCATGAGTGCTCAAAGATGTACTCTGAGCTTATCTGCAAATAATAATTATTGTGGTTAACTAGTAAGAAATTACTTAGTCATTGCACATTTTAACCTGGAACTTTAATTCAAAAAAGCAGCACCTTATTTGTCTAACACTGATTTAAATATAGGACTGAATGAAGCTCATCAGAATTTTGACAAAACGTCAAAAAACTTCCTTCAGTGTATACATTTAAACTCTATTTATATAAATGTAAAATTTAATATTTCATATATAAGGGATTATGCTTAAAAAATGTAATTCAGCTGTGCTTGAACACATTCATAAAAATATTTCTGAAATAATTGATAAAGGAATATCTCCTTGAAGCTTCAGAATTGTCTCTGTATTGGCATACTTATACAGTGATATCTGAACATTTCCCAAACACTGGTGTATTAATTTACCTAAAGCCATTAAAAAGTAGGGAAGAACTAATACCCCTACTTCACAGATAGATTAGAAAGATTTTCTGAGGTCATGCAATAATTTTTTAATAAAGTGTAGACTGAAAGCTAAGCCTCAGATCCCAGAAAATTATTTCATCTTCGGATCATTCTCCTCTCCACAGCTCTCTATAGCAAAATAGAAACATTAAATCCTCCTCCAAAAAANCCCCAAACCAACAAACAAAAAACCCCACAAAATCCAAAACTAAACCAAAACAACCCCAAAACCTACCAAACAAACCCCCATAAGCACTGGAGCAGAAATCGTTTGACCATACCACCATGTCTGTATTGGTGCATGTCAGCCTAAACTCTTTCCATGGTCAGTGGTGGGAAAAAGAGAATTTTCAAGCTGTGATCCTTCTGTTCTAATTTAAGTATCTAAAATAAGACTGTAATTTCCATCCTCTTGGCCATTCTGCAGGAATCTGGTGTAGATTGCAATTTTTTCTGGAAGGACTGGTACACACACATTTAAAGCTCTAAGAGAATCATGGCTACGAAGCCAAGTAAAATTGCAATCATGTTGTTTGTGGCATAAATACACAGTCTGGTGATCTCATGTGACTTGTGGTTTATTTTTTGAACTAATAATTTGGCAAAGGAGCATTCTAGTGCTAGTAACATGCTGAAGTCTTAGACCTAACGCCTTCTTTTATCCACAGCCCATCAGTTTATGCAGGATGTAATGACAGAATTTCAACATCTAACATAGAAACCATCATTTCCCTTATCACACAGGTATCTTGTAAGGATTAATTATTTTTTCAATTATTAGAAGACACAAGTGCCATAGAAATGTTATTATAAATGATCTGTGTCAAGGCTGGAGTCTTATTTAAAAGGGCAGTTAATTAATTTCTAGTAATTCCCAGATGAAACATAGATTGATATTTTTAAAATCTCACATACTGACTGGATAATAAGATCTTTTTCAGATCCTTCACTTCAAAATCAACTCTTTTTTTTCCAAATACCCTGTGTTTGGAGTTCGTTTCTGTAATTTTTCCTGCAAGTTTGCTGTTTGTCTTGCAAATATTTACTCCCTGTACTTCACTACACTGCAATCAGTAAATAGAAGATGATGGAGCCAATACAAATTTTGAAGTGCATTCTATTTTTACTTTTCCATCATACTTATTAAGAAAGAGGGTAGAACTCACAGAAATTTAAACTTTATCTACCTCTGTGTGAGTGTATTGGTGTAGACATTTCAGGACAGTGGAACAACAATTTTTTTTTATTTTTAATGAGGGGAAAAGACCTCCTCTGACCTCAAGCAGTTGTCCAGCAGATAGAAGGTTGCTTTCAATGGGGTTGTAAAGCAATGTTGTGGACATCAATCCTGCAGATCTCTATTCACTTGCATTTCTTAGGTTAAAAGTATTTTCTAGATTCATGTATTGGAGTTATAAATATATTGAATTGGTGCTAATGTTCTCAGCTTTTGGCAGATGAAGATCATCATGTTTCTATGAAAATCATCTTTAGATAATGAGATAGCTCAATATACCAGCATATGCCTACAGAAAATGTGTTTAAACATCATTCACTGAAACCTTGAGTAACAGACTTATTGGCATATGAGCAAAATGTTCTCAGGCAAGGGAAGCTGATACACCCGGGTAGATCTATCAACACTGATCACCCTGCTGCACAATTTCTACCATGACTGGAGGCTGACTGTCACTCTTTGGTTCCTGCTGGTAATGTCAGGGAGCTTCTGACAGCGGTAAAGATGCCCCAAGTCTTGTGTCCCCGTGTCTAGGCAGCAGCCAAGTGGGGCAGGTACTGCCAGTAAGGCACTGCAGGACACAAGTTACAGAACAGAGCTTCCCACCCAGAGAATCGTTAGAAATTGAGTTGTTGAGCAGACAGGACAGACACAAGACATGGTCAGACAAGTGTATTGGTCAGCCTGCTTACAAGCTACCAGGCCCTACTACTCCTTTTTCCTAAACATCCCATAGTATGCCTTGGACAATGACAAGATGGCACCCATAAGGAGTCCTGCATCTCTTATGGAGTCCCACACCCCTGCAGACATTAACCCTCTTCAATCTACAGGGTAATCCAGAGAGCTTCTCCCACCAACCATCTCGAAGGTGGCACTCCTGGACATGATGGCTGATGGCCCTGGACACTGTGATGGCCCTGGATGGAGCCAGGGCAGGGGCCCCTTGGCATTGGTCAGGTTACTGGGGATCATCCACCTTTCATTTTTCTCCATGTGTTTTATCCTTTATGTGTGAAGACAAGCCAGGTTATGTATCCCGCTGTTTAAAACTGACCTTTTATGTTTATGATGAGCTAATGGTGAATGCTGAGGAAAGACCACCCAGAACTCCTTCTACACCAAAGGAGACTTTGTTTTGACCCATTGGATGGAGATCTGTCAGAAACAAAGAGAAAAAACAGCAGTTAGTCATGAAAACTGAAGAGAGTAAGTTACATCAACTGACAATGAAAATTATCCATGTGGAAGAATCTGTTGTAGATAGCTGAAGGGTAGGCAAACAGATATGATCATTGCAGAGGAGATTAAGAATGGCTGGTAACATTTGAGACTTAAAATTGATTTTATTAAATAATAACTTACACATGAAAGAAGCCAGTGTATTTATACTCTTTTTTCTTTTTTCCTTTTCTTTTTTGAGGGTTGTTTTGTTTACGAGTGCAAGCCAAATCTCTGAAATCAACTGAAATTACAGCAGTAGAGATTACTGAATGCTGTAGAGTCAAACCCCGGACAGCCCTTTTGCGCTGGACTGTCGCAACAAGGATTAGGAAACAAAGTCCTGAATAGTTTTGATCAAAGCAGTCTCTGAAGGCTCCTTTTGCTTGATCAAGTTTTTGACACTGCAAACTACAGGATGTTAATTAACAATCTCTGCCACCTTCTCTGATGTAGTTCTTAAATGGCTTCAGAGCTGCTATATTTTTCAGAAAGAAAACAGAAGATAGTTACAGAAAATTATTAATGAAATAGTAGGTCAGGTGAGAGACTGAAATGGTGCCTGTTTCCTTCAGCCTGTGAATCTGTGGAAAGGCCATGGCCGGATGCTGTCTCATCCCTGCAGGAAGCACTGGTTTGTCCTCTTTACCAGTTTCTGGATTCTGAATTAGTCTTCCAAATTCTTGGGGTTTGTGCATGAGTGTAATATCATTATAGTTAGTGAAAAGGTCATTATCAGCTCGTAGAAAAGGCTTCTGCTCCATTATTACTCAGAAAATTGAAAACTTTCATTGGCTGTAGTTATTATTTTCAGACAAAGCTAACACTGAATTTGGTGCAGAGTGTGTAGGGTCATGTCTACAGCACGCAGAGCTTGTCAAGGGAGCTCCCCCCTTTTGGCTTGAACCTGGCTGGAAGCCTGCTGAGATATCCTGACAGGACAGCACTGTGTGGGCACAGCAGCTCACCAGCTGAAAGAATTAAGGCTTCTTTTTTACAGGACTTGCTACTTTAGCTGTGATGCTCTGAGGACAGGACTGTGCTGCTTTCTCAGTCCCATCCCAGGGATTTCATGCTGTCATCCACTCCATGACACCTGTTTGGCCCTCAGGTTTCATTGTTGGGTGGATTTCTCTCAATTTAAAGGTAAATTGAGCAGTACAAATTCACAGTCTACCTTCTGATTTAGCAATCAGGCAGTGCCGCTCGTGCTGGTGTTTATTTTGGGGGTTCACATGAGTACATGTATCTCCCATGTCGTGAGTTTGCATGAGGCAAGGCTGTGTGAGTCACAGAGCATCTAGACTGTGTCTGGTACAAAAAGCGAAACTTCTTTCACTCCACACAGTGAGTTAAGGTATGAGGTAATTTCATTTTCGGGAGTCTTTGGAAAATGTTATTTTATCCCACCATGTGTAAAGATGGTCCTTCCAGTGTTTTTTGTGGTTTTATTTTCTATTTCAGAGACCATAATGTCAATATCTCAAATAGGCACAGTAAATTAAGCATTGTAGGTGGAATCATGCTTCAACCAAATTTAGGTGGTAGCAAACATGGATTAATATCTGCGAATGCATCAAACAGAAAAACAAAAATGAAATTGAGGGCAGAAGATTTCTTCTTTATGCATTTCTAAGGGATTTTTTTGTTAGCTCTGTATGCCTTCAAGATTTAGCAAATGTATGTGCAAGAAAGGAAGTATTTTGTCGTAAGTTTGATTCCATTCTTTTCTGCACTTGGGCAAAACATTCAAGTTAATCTACTCTTTAGTGGGTAAATTGAACAGCATTGTGTTGTATGTATCTAATCCCACACCCCTCTTTTAATTTGTTGAGGTTTTTTTAATAATACATGTAGTCCATAGAGGTTTGCATAGTGTGTCTGCAGAATGTAATTTAATGTGCCCTTCTGTGAACTTTCATGCAGAAAATGTCAGTTAGTTACATACCTAAACCATACAAGACATTGCCCTAACAATTCCATCTTCAGAAAGGTTAGTGTGTGTGGATTTTTTGTAATGTGTGAATTATTGAGATAGCTTATTTGAAAGGTGGTGAAGGAGAGGAAAATCCTGTGCAGATGAAGAAATAAGATTTTCTTTTAAACTGAGGGTTTTAGTAATTCATACTTTTCGAAGGCTTTGTATCAGTGACATGAGATAATTGAACTGTATTTTACCTATTAAAAAAAGAAATGTTCCTGATAGTAACAGGGGCTTGTATTTCAATCCTACTCAGTATAAACCATCTATATGATAACTAGTGCATTCTTTATTTTTTCACATTTCACTTACTATTTGTTTGGGGTAGGGTTTTTTGTTCTGTTACTGGCAGTACTTCATATGAATCCATTGTAATCAATCCAGAAATGTATTTTCTTTTAAAAATTTCCAGCTCTGTGTTTCCCTCTGCTTCTCCATAATGTTAGAAGATTCTCCAAAGGCACCAGCATGGGAATTTCCATTCTTTTCACTAACCATGGATAATGCCATTTAACTTTGACATAAATCAAACTAGCAGTGTCCATGTTCTGGAGTTTAGCTGACAAAACGCACTTATAATAAGATAATCACTGTGCTCTGCAATTGTTATTAACAACTTGAGATGTAAATTTTCACTGGATTCTAAATTACATATTACTGGTATTTTTGTCCTGTTTTTCTGTAAAAATTAGATGTTTTTTTCCCATACCACTTTGTCAAACCCATAGTTTAGGATTGTATTTATCTGTGCTGCAATTTTACTTGGATTTCATCTTGCATCTGTAAGGTGGCACATAAACTTTGGGTATTTTGTCTGAGGTGGGGGCAGCGAGGAAGGGGATTTTTTTTCTCCTGCAAGTGCAGGATTGCCATACATCTGTGAGACCCCTTTAATTAAGTCAGAGTAAGCTACATCAGATGGGCTGCTATCTGAGTGAAGACAGCTGAGCTGTCAGTGCTCTGCTTTAATTAGAACTTTTAATATTTCATCCCCTACTGCCCAAAGTGTGACCTGTCAAGCTGCTGAGAGGCTGCCCCTTCCTGATAGAGGTGCAGCTCTGAGCCCAGGACTGGCACACACTTATATCCAATTTGTGCATAGTCACTTGGTGGATTAGCTGTCTTTTCTTTGTTGATGTGCTCGTTGTCTGCAAGAACAGAAAATCACTGATCTGTTAATGTTAAAGGATATTTGGACCTGTTAAATAGTTCATCAAAAGCCAGCCCACATGTCCTGCCCCTAATCTTTTACATGGTTTGAGAGCGTCCAGCAGTTTCTTCCCCTCTAACAGTTACTAGCAAAGCTTAAGAGGCAAAAGAGAGAGCTGGATATGGGATATAGATCCAAATTCGGGTGCATTTACCCAAGCTAGATTGAACAATTTCATGTCTTTCCATGGCTGAGTGGGGAAAGTCCTCTTCCCCCATCACGTTTCTCCCTTTCCCAGCTCCCTGTTCTTCCTTCCCTTGAGCCCAGAAGGTCCCCTGGAAGGCAGCAAGGCAGAGAGAACAGGAGGGAGAAAGGCAGATGGCAGCTTATGTGAATTCTCAGCGAACTGCTCGGGGTGTCCTGGGCTGCTTTGTGTCATCCTCTGCAGTTCCTCCTCGCTCCGGAGTGAGTATCATTAGAGAGTTAATTACCCCAGGCAAAGACCCGTTGAAATAGGGAGATAAATGCATCTGACTGGAAGTTTTGCACATTTAGGCTTTGCTATTAAGCATGTAAACAGCGTTCAACTTGCATTTTGACAACTGGCTCCCCCTTGGAGCTGATCAGAGCAGTGCCTACCCTGCAGCTGGAGCACTGAACCAGAGCTGCACTGCTGCTGTTTGATACAGTTGCCAGGGGACACTGAAATATTTCATACACAAAGCTGCTTGATCTCTAGCTCTATGTTCTTTGACACTGCCTTACTGTAGCCCAATTTCTTGGCTTTCCCAAAGCACATTTCTATGTTAAAGACCAACTGCAGAAATCCAAAGCCTTGCATCGGTAGATCACAAGCCAAAGCAGCGAAACTGCCTTTTGTCTCTGTAATAAAATTGCCTATACCATAATTCTATTTAAATCATGATATGGAACCATGGAATGAATCTCTTCAATCATTTCTTAAGGGGAGGAAAACCCTCTTGGAAAGAAAGGGGTATGAATATGTATTGTAAAGTCCACTGGCTGGTATCAGAAGAAATAAAATTTTTCAGATGCAGAGCGAAATTATTGTCCAGAAATTAAGACCTAGATAAAATCTAAAAGTATTTCTTTATCTCTGGAGGAGTTTATCAATCTTACTTATTTTGTTTTTACAAAGTACATTAGCAAATACATAAATAATGATTTTTCTGTCTGAATCCTTCTAATTGCTCTCCTCTGGAGTGTATATAGTCTCTTCACTCCCTCTGTATTTTGCAGCTCCATCTGTCCTAGATCATTGTGTCATCAGTGCACGGGGACACCAGTGATTCACTATAATTTATAGCAATGAGAGCTGAAATAGTCCTGTCCTAAGTTTGTCACACTGTGATGTAGTTTGTGTGACAGTTTAACCAAGAAAGCGCAGCTGAGAAGCAGGACCCATCCTGCAACACACGTACAGCATGGGATGCAAATTCAGCAAAGTGTCCTGAGAGAATTATAAACAAAGAATTGAAATGGAATGATTCTGGATATAAGTAAACCTCTCAGTTCAAAGTTGTGTTTAGTGAGAAGTGAAGGAAAATGTTTTTTGAAATTATTTAGGAGGATGGAACTGTTTGTTAAAAAACAAAAATGTCCTGCCTTCGGGCTGTGATCATAGCAAAAATGTCTCTAGGATTAAATCATAGTAAAAAGAATGTCCATCTGGTGTCCTTGAAAATATGAAACTGAAAATAGAAAACTGTACTGCAAGACCACCTTTCCACTTTTTATTCCCCAGCACTTTTTCAATAAAAATGTGGGTTTAGCTTGATTGACCTGTTTTCCACATTCTTGTTTAATTTGCTGTGTTGTTTTTCCTGAAAATAATAATTTAATTAAAAAACAATTTAAAGGTTGTTTATACTTTTTTTTCATACTGTCA
The DNA here is from genome assembly GCA_013397115.1 of Edolisoma coerulescens. Classification (NCBI taxonomy): domain Eukaryota; kingdom Metazoa; phylum Chordata; class Aves; order Passeriformes; family Campephagidae; genus Edolisoma; species Edolisoma coerulescens. Next base: position 1,561,731 of record VWZW01003558.1, on the reverse strand, counting down.
GATGATATATTTATTAGAGATTTAATTTAGTGGAAAAAATGTTTTCATTTAAAATAGAACAAAGAATTTATTGTATGCAAAAAAATTGCCTTACTTACTTGGTGTTCTTTTAAAAATGATATTTTTAATTTGACACGCTAGTTTTTTGTAAGTAATCCAAAAAATAGTTATTCTCACAGGTTAATTAAAACCAAAAGGAAAGTTTATTTATTAAATTTTCTTGGACTAAATACAAATAGTGCATACATAGTTAACATTGAGTTGTACTGTTCTCTCTCTAATCTCTTTCTCTTGCTTTCTAATAATTTAGTAAACTGGGTTTTTGCTCAAAAGTGGTAGTGCCTCTTTGAAGCACACAACAGTTTGAGGTTTGCAGTCGACATTTGCACTATGGGTTCCAATTATTGTTTTCCTGGTTGGTAAAGCACTAAGGGTTAAGCCTCAGATCCCGGCACAGCAATAATTACAAAGCAACACCGACCCTTTTCCTTTTTTCCACCTTCTGCTGTCTCTAGAGCTACATCTACAATGATCCTATGAGGTACTACACGAGGCAAAAGCCCAAAGAGCAACCACCTCCTTTGGCCCACGCATCGAAATCCCACCCGGAATTCTCTGAGGATCCCCGTGGGAGGACCCTCGGCCAGCGCCAGCCGGAGCAGCTCTCGCCGGAGTCGGGAATGGGGCTCGATCAAAAGAGCCTGATGGCCGCACTGCACTCCTACATCACCCAGAACCTGTCTGCACAGAGCAGTGATAAAAGCCCTCACAGCAGGACTAAAGGGTCTCAGGTTTATGCTGAGAGATTGCACTCTACACAAGGCAGTCCTTTTGATGGAACTTTTGCCAAAGGAAAAGCAGAAGATTTCAAAATGAAGAAGCTGTTCCAGCCAAGGCCTATGCCTGGTGTGCTGAGGCCAACCCCTGAGATGCTGAGACATAAATCTGCTTCCCAGGATAATCCAAAGGACCCTCTGAGCATTGTGGATGGTAAAGTTGATATTTACTTATTTGTGCTTACCTGAAGTTTCCCTCATGTTTACTGAGCATTTTTGAGAAAAAGAAAATAAAATTAGACATTTGATATATCTCCTACTATTGGCATATTTATATCTACCATAACACAGTAATAATGTTCACCATTCCAGCTACTCTTTCCCTCTAAACATCTACCCACATTCTTCAGCCCACCTTCCATATGTGTGCAGAAATATATGGCACTCAGTAAGACATAGCATTTATGTAATTTATTATATTTTCAAAGCATTTTATAAACAACGCATAATTATGGGTATATCTTTGCTATCAAATCTGTTTTTATGCAGTCATCCCACACTGTATATATAGATAATATAGAAATGCCTGGTTTTGTTCCACATCTCTTTATTTAACTAGAAACTCAAGGACCATGGGTAAAACTCGAAGTTAAGCACAGAAATTAACAGTGATATAAATTCCAGCACAGAACACAGGGAGGAGTCTGTCAGTTCCATGGATAGGTGGACAAGAAGGAGGGGTTGCATCTACTTTTGTCTGGACATTCTATAACAAAAAACAATTTTCTGGATTTTCATCTTTTTTCTGTTTTGATAATGCTGTTCAACAATGTTTGGATCTCAGTTTCTTCTGTACATGATAGTTCAAGAAATATTTAAATGAAGATGGAGGGTAACATCCCCATGCTGTGATACACTTTAAGCACTGCTTTGTAAAATGAGTCTTGGGGATCAGGTAGACTTTATAACTCTGATTCATTTTGTTGTTTCTTTAAACTAATCTAACTATTGATGTTATTCCAGTGGTTCAGAATGCCTGAAAAATTAAAGAGTTGATCCCCAGCCATTGTCAAGCACTTGTATCTGTTACACTACAGTCACCACTATCCCAATGGATTTTGGTGATATGTAAGAGGGTTCCTTTGAATCCCTCTTGTAGTTATTATCATCCATAAAGCGTAGAGTTCTTTGATTTGTTTTGTTGGTTTTTTTAAAAATCCCCCCAAACCAGACCACACACAAGCACACAGAAATGTCAGAGTTGCAGCAGAGGAAAGATAATGCTTGCAATCTAAAGGATGCTCAGAAGTGAAAGCACTCTTGGTATGGTGCCCAGAGATAATAGGTTTCAAGGAATGAACTATAATGTAAAATCAAATCCAGGTGGCACTGTAAGTCTCTTGCACAGGTTAGACAATTTTGTTGCTAGACTCAAAACAAACTAGGCACATGCTGGTTTCATTATCCTCCAGCTGTTCCACTTCACCTTTCCTGGTAGGAGCCAACTGGGAAAAAAATGCTTAACACTTACAGGGAATAACATGTTTCACAATTCATTGGGTTGTACTATTTTGACTTGTCATACATAATATGCCCTGTAGGAACTTCTGCCACTGCACTTGCTTTCAAATGTTGCATAGGCAAGACATTATGAACTGTTTGAGTAGGAAATAATATGGTTTCCATGATATTCTTGAGCCAATTAATAATCTCACAAGAAAGCAGTGAGGACAGATCCCAGTATATTCATTTCTTAAAATGCTGTCCATTGGAATCAAAGTGGTTTAGATTCAGATTTCCCAGGCTGACCACACCACCTCTTTCTGCTTTTAACCTTTCTCCAGTCTCTCTTGTGCTTATGGATTATTGTAGGTTTGTGTGTTGTTTGTCTCTCGCGGTCTGTAAACTAGAGAACTGTAAAAACTGCAAAGCATGGGGTGCTCAGTTCTCTGATCCATCTGATAGAGGATTAGACAAAAGCGCTGGCCTGGGAGAACAATCCAGAAGGTACTGAGCAGATTAGTACTGAGAATTGCTGCAAAACAGTGGCAGGTAAATTCGCCAACAAGGCACCCTGAGGGAGAAATACAAGAGAAGGAAATGTGGAGTTATTTTTCCATCAGGTTTGGAAGCTGTTACCTCTAGGAGTAGCATGATGTGCGTGGGTACTGCCTTTGTAGTCCCTGTGCAATACTGGAATTGTTAATCTCTCCTCTGCACCAGCTGTATTTAGAATTTGGCTCAGTTTGATATGGTTTATTCTAGTCTACTGATTTTTTTGTGTGTTAAATATTACATAATATGTCTCTCTGTTCCTTTGAAAAGGTCACAGAATTAGTAATTCAGATGTCTTAAAAAAAGTATCAAACTTCCATGTTTATGGAACAAAAATATTTTTTTATACATCCTCTCTCTTGCAAAGCTGGGATCACCATTCCATATGGTGCTCAGCTGCTGGGACAGCTAACGTGGTCAGTAGGGTGATGGGGTTGAAGAAGACAGACCAGCCTGTGGGACTTCTAGAAAAGTTACTGCTCCCATACCATGTTGTCAGGCAAAGTGGCTTTGCCTCTTGTGCCAGCAGAGTATGAGGCATGATTTATATGCTGTACAATAAAAAGCTGTTTTCCCTGGATAAGGTGGCATTGTTACCTACTAGGGAATTCTACTGGTGGAGCTTACATTAAAAATTACATCATCTGGGATGTATATGCCTTCACTGCCATCATGGTTCCAGGGTAACTATGAAAGGCAGTTTGCATTCATCAGCTGGATAGCTGGAGCTAAGGGAGAAATCTGGTTTGCAGTACAAGCCCTGTGAAACATGACTGAGCATTGCTGAGTCTACTTAGAAGGGAGTCAGTGGGAGACTGTAAAAGCTGTGCACAGGTAAATGCATGTTCAAGTATATGTGCTGCTTAAGTGCTGTGCCACTGCAGTCTGCTTTTTGGTCTTTCTCCAACAATATTTTCTGATTTTAATAAATTCATCATATTACCCAAAGGTGTCAGTAAACAGATGCAATGGTATTTATCTGTTTATCAGTGCTATCTAGTAATTTGCAAATTATTGCAAACATGGACCAGTGCCATAACAAGAAGTGTAAATATCCATATTTAACATGGACAAGGATTAATATCATATCAGTAGCCTCGTGAAGCTAGCAAGACTCTTTATGTAGACCTGCATTTCGCCAGGCTGTTACAGACACTTTGGTGTCTGTCCCTCCTAGGCTACTAAAAAGCATGATGTTCCTCATACTTACTGGCTTTGGTTATTGCCTTTGGTCCTTGACATTTTAAGTCACATTGCAGTTGTTCGGTAAAAGTGGAGACAAGGCCAAAGTTTTACTCATGTCAATGCAGTATTTAGGAGTCTGTTTGATGTACCATGCCCAGGTGGCAATGACCAGGGAAGGAATGCCAGCATTAGAGGAGCAGGAGGCTCCCCTGTGTAATATGGAGATTTTAGTGAACCAGAAGGACCTGCAGTGAGCCTGTCAGTATTACCTGGAATAGGGCCTGTGGCCATTCTTCTTTTGTGTTATTCCTTGCCCTGTTGCCCCATTCCCATTTGTTTGAGATTAAGACCGCTTTTTTGTTGACTATGGATATTAGAGATGAGTCTGAAGATGGACTGGAGAGATAAGACTTGGCTAAAAATATAAGTACAGAGAAAAGTTAGTTTGGAAAAATGGAATGGAAATGACAAAGCTACGTTGCCTGCATGTTGTTGAGTAGCTCAGTAGTTGGTCTTGACAGCTGGCTGGGAATCAAATGAAATAAACAAAAATCTAGTAGTATTCCATTAATATAACTCTTTTAATTACATATGTCCTGAAATATAATTCTCTTTTAAGATTTGTCTTCAAATGATGTTTTATTTGTAAAGTTTTAGTTTTGATTTGGATCTGACACATATTCTGTCTTTTCATTGCTGACTTTATTAGTTCTGCTTCAATAATTTGGGCTTTTCTGTCAAGATATTGTCCAATAGTTCTATAAAAGATAAGAACAGAAATGATACCTAAGCAGACACAAGGCTCCCATGGTAATCCAACAGTGCTGGTTTTTTCCTACAGCTTAGTTGTCTGCATTGCTGCTATGTGTAACATGCTCTCCAAGGGACCATCTGCCCGGCAGCTCTTGTGGTTCTTGAAAAAATGTCTTGAACTCAGGTTGATCAGGAGTATTGAAAAATTTTGTTGCAGTTTAGATTAATCTGCTCTTGTAGATTACCTTCCTAAACTAAAGTACTTGGTCACTATGTTTTTACTATATTATTGAATTCATAACAGGGAACGGGTACAATAAAATTAAAGTTTTCAAAGTTTTCTCTAAAGTGTTGCTAAGCTTCCATCAAACTTCAATATTAATTTTGCTGCCTCCATGTATCTTGGCCCAGAGAGTTTGTCACAGATTGAGTTTACATCTTTGATTCATATTTCTGAACACTTGCTTTCCTGTACAAAGCACTCTGCTGTTCCAATATGGTACCAAAATGTTTTTTGGCTGTCACAGTTTGAAGTAACACCACAGATATAACCTGTATTTTTTTTTATTGATAGTCACAATTACGTGTACTTAAAACTATGGTTTTTTAAAGTAAATTTCAAAAGTTCACAGTTTACCAGCTTAGCTGAATTTTATAATTGAATTTGTAGAATTTTGTTATATCACCAAGGTGGATTATTGGAAAGATGTTTCCTTTTTACCTGGAAAAGACAGTACAACAAAGAACCATTTCCCCTTATGTCAACACCCTCTGACTCACAGTAAGCCTGTTACTTAAGCTGCTTAAGTTCTTTTGCTTTATATGGACTAATTAGCTAAGGGAAAATGGCATTAGTTTGGTTGGTAAATGATGAGTCAGGTCAGGGGAAATTAGTCTTTGCCTTGAGATGGTGTTGGAAAGCTGATGGTGAGATGCTAATGGTGAGCTCTTCAGTTAAAACTGAGGGATCCAAAAATGACAGATGTGTCCAAGGTCTTGGCCTCTTATTCCCCATGAAAAATAGTCCTTGATGCTTGTCTCCCTGCAAAATCACAGATGTTCCACTGTCTTCCCTGAAGCAGAAGTCTCTTAACTACTCTTACTTCTTTCCTAGTCTCTATGTACTTCCTCCTTTGCTGTGAGGGAAAAAAATCATTATTTTTAGCCCTTCTTATGGAATTGTTTTCCCCTGTTTTCCTATTTTTTAATTCACTTTTATGTGAGCCTGAAAGCTGACAGCACGGTCCCAAAGTCTTGCTTACAGATGAACATGTCCAACCACTGGGCTTAACATGGAGGGTGTTACTATTGAGAAAAAAGATTGGAATCTGCCTTCAAACTGCTTATATGTAAATTCATACATTCAACAGAGATTTAAAAGCAGCCCTTATTTTCCTCTTCCTACACAATACTATGTGAAAGAGTTTTCTTGCTTGCATGCATATGCATATGTATGTTAAATTTCTTATCAAGATGAATAAGCAGAACAGAGGCATGGTTGGAGATGGTTTTGGTGTGCTACGGTAAGCACTGCATTCAGTGTCTCAACTCAAAGGGTGTTAGGCTGAGTTCTGCAGAGTTCTACAGACTGATAGTGAAGTATAGATGCCATATATGCAGTCAGAAAAGTGCCTTCCCTGGGGAGCTGTTATGCTCCATCTTCTGACTCACCTTTAATATCCATTGTCCTTGAATTTCTTTATCTTCGAAACTTTATCACATCAAAGGTATTTTGCTGTTTTGTTTTGTTGGTTTTTTTTCTCAATGTGACTGGTAAAACATTCTTAGCTGGCAAACCAAAACACATTCTGTAATTTTATATATATACGTACCTATATATATCTATATCATCTATATCTATATCTATAAATATATATTTGACAAATTATATATATTCCAAGAGAAATTAATACAATTTAGAAATTTTGTCCTTTACACATCCATGTATATAATGGAAATATATTTATGTCCACTTCTAGTTGATGAGTAGCTTTTTGATTGAAAGACATGATATCTGACTCTCATTTTTGTCCAGAACTCTATATAGCTACTTATCTTGTGAAAGCAAATCACCAAAGAAAACTGATCTCTAGGAAACAGTAATGTTGCTTGTTCTGTTTTGCAATTAAAAAAAAGCTAAGGTACTTCAACACTTGTCTTCAGTATTTTGGGTAAATCTAGACTAGGAAACAATTTTCTTCTTGTAAGGAAAAAGTGAAAATTTCATGCCCTCTCTCTAGGAGAACTTGCTGGGTTATAATGGCATACGGGCCCCCTGTCCTGGCACAGATTCATCTTGTTGTAAACTTTAACATCAACTAAGAATACTTTGTTTTCTGTGAGGAATGCAGCATGAATGTATATGTCCTCCTTTAAAAAGCAGATGCTCTCCACGAAGGGAAAGCTATCTTTTAGGAAAAAATAAAGATATAAGCACATGTGTTTCATGTATGCAGATAAGTCATTTACTTATGTTGTTTTGTGATCCAGAGACACTGATTAAAAGTGTATTGAAGGACCTAGAGAAACACCAAGTGAATGTGGAGAACCTCAGCTCAACAGAACTGGATGAGATTGCTGATACAATCGCCACTGCAATTCAAAGTGTTGACATTCAGGAAGAAACAGAAAAAAATGCTGGAAAAACTAAAGACAAAACAGAAGCACAAGTGAAGAAAGGAGATGCTCAAGGAAGGGCAGATATTCAGACTGGATTAATGGAAAACAGTGTTAATATACCAGGTATTAATTTTAGAAGTTAAGTACAGCAAAAGACAGCGATCCTAATTTTCCTCTATTGCTTTACATTAGTACTAGACTTCTAAAAATCAGTTTTAAAGAAGATAGGATGGAAATATGTGTTTCCCGAAAGGCTGCAGAATTTTAGATTGCTGTTTTCTTTTTAAAGCAGGTTCTTTATTTATAAAAAAACCCTGTTTGTGAACACTTGGTCTACAGTCTTCACAAACAAGATAAACCCACACACCCAATTATATTCAAATAAGAATTGCTTTATGCTGTGTGGTCTAATTTACTATTCTTGAAAATCAGATGTTTAGGCAAAATGATAATGGAAATTATTATATTACAAACTGTATTTCAAAATATGCAGAGAAAAATATATGTTTTACAGATAATCATTCTTTAACATGCCACAGTTACTTGCAGAAGAAAATCTGTGACAAGTACAGGTGCAAACCCACTCGTTCCCTTTCCTGCTTAGGGAATAAGAAGAGTTATGGTTATTTGTTTCTGTCTGCACACACATTTTTCTGGTGATGCAGATTCAGGAGCCACAGTAATTTCCATTAATGAGTGGATACCACAGTGGAACATAAGTTACTGCTCATCCATTTTCTGTTTTAGGAATGTTATAATATCTGGTACACCAGAAATGTATCGTGTAAGTTCATAAAAAAATCATTTTAACTGTCTGTTTTCATGGTGATATACTGAAATCCTTAGTAGTTTGGGATATTCTGGTTATTGTGATTGCCAGATTTTGCTGTAGATTAAAAGGAGCAAACTTGAGGATTTATCTTGACTCATGCTGAGAAAGATGAATAACACTTGGTTCATAAAGCAAAAAGCCAGCGTTATTTGACAGAGGTTAAGGATGTGACTGAATATTATCACTGTAGTTAAACTGTAACATGATTTTGGTGAATGATATCTATTGAAATATGTTTTTTTCTTCCACCAAAATACATATGAGGGAAATATACATTTCCTTTTCCTTTACTATAAATGTCCATTCAGCAAGCTAGAGCCATTTTATTCTGTTTTTTTTCTCAGATATTGGTAAACTGATATGATGATTTGACACTTAATTAGCAAAATAACACTATTACATTGGCTCTTGAAGTACTCTGTCTATTGATCTTGCATTAATTTGCTATCAAAGTGGGGTTAGAATAACGATAACAAATTATACAGTGCTCCTTACTCTGCCCTTTCAGCTTTGATGTCTCAATGTTTAAATCACATAAAAAGGCCACCACTGAAAAGCAGCCTATGAGAAAGCTTTGTTTTGTGTATGATGTTTGCCCTTCATAACTATATATTTGTGCTTTTCATATCCTGCAGACAATGGAGTGCATGAAGCCAGTGAGAGAACTGATAAAGAGGTAGAGTACCAGTATTTTAACAAAACAAGTGTTCTATCTCAGAATGTCAGCTTTCTCTGCAGTGAAAGTCAAACTCACACTTCTGAAATATAAGACATTCTGTGTTTTGTGTGGCTATGATTCAATACTACACATAGACATGTTGTGGTTAATGCATTGAAATATTAAATGAGCATTTATTTAAACCTTAACCAAAATGAGTTTTGATGTTCAAAAATCAAAATAGAGTCCTCTTTTTCCGTTTCTTTAATTTATAAATAGACAGAATTCCTAATAGATTCGCAAAGTTCAGACAAATTCAGGCTTTTCCTCAAAACAGTAAATTTTGGGTATTGAGGTGTTCTTGAAAATTCTTTTTCCCCCTCTCCTTTGGGTCTTAGTTCTGGGGAACATAAGAACCTGAGCTCAGTTAATAGCACTGGTTTTCAGAAATGAATGAGAAAACATGCTCCCTCTGAAGGCATGTGTGGGGCAGGGGGGTAGCTGTGTTTCAAAATTCCCTCTCCTTGCATGGGATCTGCCATTCAGTTTTATGCATAACCATTAATTCATTGAACATCAGAGGTATTTCAAAAGCTCTAGGCATTATATTTCATACCCAAGCTAGTAACATCAAAATCAGCATTTTAATCCAGATTACTTTTACAATATTCCTCCTGAGCTTTGAATCATATCCTATGGACTGCTGTCCAATATTTATCCATTTTTTGAGGTATATTCATCTTTCTTTTTCTCAGTTTCATGGAGCAGAAAAATGTCAAAGGAATATTTTTAAAAACTATGTGAAACTTCTCCTACTATGTACTCTCTCAAAAGCTAATACTGCAAGACTCATAGACAGGCAAATCCTCTTGTGTTCCCAGTAAAATCTCTTCAGCCCTTCTACCAAGCAAGGAAAATACACACATGGACAATGTGGCAGGAGCTTTAAACACCCACATGAAAATCTTCAAGGAATGAAGTGCTGTAGTCACAATAGACTTACAGAGGATCTCATGTATAGATTTCATAGTGACAGTTTGAATAGGGGATGTTTGAATAGAATTTATTCTGACACAGAGCACAAACTGCCCGTTAGCCATCATTTCCTCCCAAATGCTTGGCTGCAGTAAGGTTATGTAATGAAAGTAGCTAATGTTTTTTTTCCAGGCACCTGTTTTGACTTTGGCTCATTTGCTTATTGTTTTGATTTATTAGACAGATTTTTGTTTTCTGTGATCTTGTGTTTAGCTTGTTGGATCACTCACATACAATTTGTCACCATTTCTGGAGATGAAGAAGGGAAATAGAGTTGGTCATATAATACCTGTTCCCTTTCCTGTGTTATAACTTGTGAGACCCAAGAGGTATGAAAGTTTCCAGGCCCAACTTAGGCATATTGATGGACATTTCTATTTTTTCTCCTTTTCATTACTTAGCTGATTAAAAAGTTTTATTTTCATTAATACTTAAACACACAGACACATGGAAACTATTGGAAAAATATAGTGCCATAATTTAATGCTCTTTTATTATTACTGAATAAACATCATGTCCTTGACATAGTCTAGCAACTTATAGAAATTAAGAAAATGACCATGCAACGGTTGTATGAGTAGACTCTACCATATCAATAAGAGTTTGAAAAATTATTTCCAGGTTTGGTGAGTATAACCTTCCTGTGTTTAGTTTTAAAAATAATATTATTCTTTTAATACAGGAGAACACCGCAAAACTAATTAGATTCTTGAATGAGAATGCATTACCTGAAAATATGCATAAAGGCCTTATTCCTGAAGAATCTACAAAGACAGAAACCAAGAAATCTGAAGAAACTGACTCTTCTTCCTCAGAAGAAACAAATGCTGGTGTGGAAAATGTAAAAAGTGAGACTTTCTCAAGGGAGCTGACAACTGCAAAGAACAGTGAATCTGACTCCAAAGACCTGAGCCAGACCAGCTACTGGATTAAGAATGCTTTAATGCAGGATGGAAACTCCTATGAAAAGCCGCAGAAAAACACAGGACAAGGCTTACAACTTGAAGTGAAGTCTCCTGAGGAGAAAGAATATGGCTATATTGTGACAGTGAAAGAGTAAGTACAGCAGCCAATTTGAATGGCATTTTTAACTGGGGAAAAGATAAAGTCATAGCACCTAATGAAATATGAATGTACAAGAGGAAAATGCCACAGGCCTGATTTTTAATACATCTGAAACTGTTTGGAACCTGTTCAGTACTTTGATGAAAATACAAGCAAACAGTTCCGTTTTCTAACAGTTGCCTTTCCTCTCTTGCGGAAGACATTAAATTTGTAGGTCTTTTGCTTAGACCTCTCTCTATCTTCTCATGTTCTAGTGACCTTCCAATATGTCAGTAAGTGTGCTTATGGTTAGGATGCGAGCTTTAAATATTTGACTTGAAAGTAGTCTAAATATCAATGCCTGAGTCATTCTTTCAAAAAAAACGACACACAATAATAAAGCACAGTATTTTCTCTGTGGTTGCATTTTGATCTGAAAATAACACATATAGGAATCCAAACATCACATATGCAGCTAGTTTAGAAAGAAAGACCTAATGATTTCAGGTCATGCCACTAATGAATTTGACATTTAATACTATACTTCCAAAAAGACAACTTTAGCCCCCTTATGATATACAGTTCATTACAGGAACATTTGGGATTTTAGAACCATGTAGGCACTTTTTCATTCTTTTCCCCTCTATAAAACAATGTTATATTTGATTAGTGATCCTGACTCCTCTTCTGTGAGAAATTGGGAATTTCTAGGATGAGCTTACAAATCACTGCCCAGCATCATAGAGAAACTGAGGCAGAAATTTCTTTAGCATGTATTGATTTTTTTGACTGTCTTAAATTTATTAATGGGATTGAAGGCAATGGGATTTTTGAGGATTCTACTATACTATGTTGCATTGAAATGCACATGGCTGCATATTAGAAACAGACCAGAAATTGATGGAATACCCTTTAACTGCACCTCTTTGTTCCTGCCTAGGAATGCTATGTGAAGCAGTAGAAGACAGTTTTTCCCCAGCTCAGCACTACTTCCCTACTTCCTCCAGCTCTTTTAACTCACATCAATCTGGAGGACTCCTTTATTCCAAAGAGTATCTTAATGACACCATCTCCTTTGACTATCCAGACTTATTTGGCTCATAAATGCTGTAAAGCTTAGAACTGTCAGAGCTCTGTGAAATGGGAGACATTCTGAATTTCAGTGTTCACAACCTGGAAATTCTTCACTGTATCATCTTACCTGGTTTTCTTCCTAACTAGTCTCCAACTGATGGGTTTTCCCTGAATTATGTCTGTTATTATTCAACGAAAGTTGCTGGAGAAGGTCATTTGTCCAAAGATTCTTGGTTCTAGAGGAGTCCATATACATAAATATAATTTAGCATAGTTGTGTTCAGCTTTTTTGCCATTTTTAATACCAGAAGGACCTAAAGTACTTTTCTTATATACTGGATTATTACAACTTTAATAACTTTTGGACAAGATGCTTTTAGATAGCTAAAGAAAAAGAAGTTCCATCCTTTACTGGATTTGGGGGAAAAGGGACAAAGAATGAGGAAAAGGCTGAGGTACTAAATGCCTTCTTTGCCTCAGCCTTTAATAGTAAGACCAGTTGTTCTCCAGGTACCCAGCCCCCTGTGCTGGAAGACAGGAATGGGGAGCAGAATGAAGCCCCCGTAATCCAAGAGGAAATCGTCAGCAAACTGCTACATCTCATAGACACACATAATCCTCTGTGGCTGGAAGGGGTCCCCCCAAGCGTTCTGAGGGAGCTGGCAGAAGTGCTCTCAGAGCCACTTTACATCATTTACCAGCAGTCTGGGCTAACCAGGGAGGTCCCTGGGGACTGGAGGTCAGCAAATGTAACCCTGTCCACTAGAAGGGTTGAAAGGAGGACCTGGAGAACTATAGGCCTGTCAGCCTGATCTCAGTGCCTGGGAAGGTCATGGAGCTGATCATCTTTAGTGCCATCATCCTGTATGTACAGGACAACCAGGGGACCAGGCCCAGCCAACATGAGTTTGTGAAAGGCAGGTCCTGCTTGATCAACCTGATCTCCTTCTCTGACACTGTGACCCACTTAGTGGGTGAGAGAAAGGCTGTGGATGTCTCTACACAGACTTTGGCACCATTTCCCACAGCATTCTCCTGCAGAGTCTGGCTGCTCATGGCTTGGACAGGTGCTCTGGTCACTGGATAAAAACTGGCTGGATGTTTGAGCCCAGAGAGTGATGGGGAATGGAGTTACATCCATGGTTGTAACTCTGGGCAGTCACAAGTGTGTTCCACAGGGCTCAGTCCTGAGGCCAGTTCTGTTTAATATCTTTGTTGATGATCTGGTTGAAGGGATCAAGTGTGTCCTCAATCAGTTTTCAGGTGGAAACCCAGTTAGGAGGGAGTGTAGACCTTCTGGAGGGCAGGAAGGCTTTGCAGAGGGAAAAGCCTCAAAAAAAAAGCCAGGTGATGTTCAAATTTCATATTAGGAAAAACTTCACAGAGAGGGTTCTCAAGCCCTGGAACTGGCTGCCTCGGGAAGCCACCATCCCTGGAGGTATTGAAAAGGCGTGTACGTGTGTCACTTAGGGACGTGATTTAGTGGTGGACTTGGCAGTGCTGGGTTAACAGTCGGACTCAATGATCTTAGAAGTCTTTTCCAAGCTAACAATTCTACGATCCTATGATTCTGCTCCGTGCTATAGCTGACATTTATGGGGACACCAGTTCCCTATCAGCTTCTGAGGTTTTGCAAGTATTATCCAAGGAGGTATTAGCACTAATTCAGTGAACTCCATGAAATGCTAAGATGCCGGCATTTAATTGTGCCGCAAACCAAAGATAAACATTTCCATCTAATACTTGAAGGAAGGGTTTGTGATACTTTAAAGACTTGTCAAAATGGCAGTCTGATTGTCAATGGCAAGAACAGTAGGTCACTCCTGCTGTGTTTGTCCAGTGACCTTTCAGATGGTTGCAGCACAGCAATCCATACCAATCCATATTATCCATCAGTGCTAAGCTTTGGAATGAATTGACAGTTTCAGTGTAGAAAATTGTCCAGCAAATCCTCCACTGTGCTGCTTCAGCACTTCATTATTCTGAGAAACCAATCAAATTGGTGACTTACTTTGTGTACTCTCTCCTCTTTCAAAAAATTGCTATCCTACCAATGGTGTATTTGTGTAAGATTTTTTTTCTTTCTCAGTTTAATTGCTTTGAACTGTTTTATTATTTTTAACTCTGAAATTCTAAAATAATCTTATTTTTAAAAAGTAATCTACAGGATGTTATTTTCATTTGTATTCTCCTTTTGCCATAGTTATAAAATACCTCTCTGTTATAGTTTTGATAAATCAGTGTGAGCTCTCAAATCAGAGTATTTTTGCCTTTGGACTCTTTCTATTTTCTGAAATTCTGGTTCTTCACATTTGGGAAACTTTTTTTTTTGTGTTTAAAAGCGTGCCAGTGCTCCCATTTGTTTGGCAGTATTTGCTCTAAAATGAGGGCCTAGATGCCACAATCAAAACATTTACACAGTGTTTAGTCTCCTGAGTGTCTCATGAGGAAACCCAAAGCCTGACTTTCCAGAACATGTAGTTCTTACCACCTCCAGTAAATCTAAATGTAAGCTGCAGCATGCTCAGCAGTTTAAATAGCCAAGCTGGCGTGCAATTTCTCAAATATGAGATTGAGTAGCTAGACTTAAATGCACTAAGGAAAATCCTAGTTTGAAAGTTCATCTCTTTCCACTGCTTATCACAGTCTTTCAAACTTCAAAATCAAGTCATGCTTGTCTGAAGCCATGCTTGGACACCTAATGCAGAGCAACCCATCCTGTTTTGTGATTTATCAGAAGGCTTGTGCTTGAAGCTTTTCATACAAATATTAGATCACAGACAGCTTGTGGCAGCTCTCTTAGCTCGTGAGCCAACTTCTGGCATTGCCACATTAGGCATTTCCTGGATAGTTCATGTTTTGTCATATGTTAGCTCTCAATTCCAGACTGTCTATGTAAAATTGTATAGGCTGTAAATCTGCTCACAATACATTAACCGAGTTGGATCCTACGTGCGTGGCTCTGCATTTCATTGGAGGTAGCTGCTATTCTGCTCAGGTGCTGGGAAAAAACGGATCCCGTGCTCATAGTGTAAAATTGCCATGGAATATGATTAGTCTGACCCCTTAAACGTGCTGAAGGGTTGGGTTAATTGCAGATGCTTGATATTATTTCTCCACCTTTACAAATGTGATAAATGATACTGCTTTGCATATAATGATTACTTTCTTCAGGATGGCATTTGGGTTAGGACCCCGAAGCTGCATTGTGCAGAAGTCTTGGTTTATTCCTCAAGTTTTCTGTTTTCCTAGGCAGGTCATTAAAGAATTGTATTTTTATGATCTTCATTATTTTTTCCCCTACCAGGTGGAAACATTTTAATTGCATTTAAAAATTAAATTTAAAACAAATAGGAAAAATGAATCACAATATCTACAGCAATGAAACAGGGCTGATAGGTTTTATCGTTCTTAGTTACTGGAAGATCTTGATGTTTCTTAGAAGCTGAGCATTTATATTCCATGAAGCTTTTCATCTCTTTTTAGAAAATAATAACAGAATGTTCTTGTCTTTTAATACATATATTCAAAAAGAAACACTGATTTGACCTTCTCTTTATATCTCACTGTCCTTTTTCAAATCATTATTCTACTTATAAGTGCACTTTATCAAGGGAAAGAGATTTGTGCATATTCTTCACTTAATTTCTACAACTAGCTTTAAAAACTAAGAGAAATTATAAACACATAAATGAGAAAATCTGTTGCTATTGAAGTCTGTTGAAATCTATTAAAGTCTGTTAAAAGGACAGAATTGCTGACTCTAGAAAGGAAGTTAAATGTAAAATTTTTATCTCTGATTTTTTACTTCCCTTGTATAAATAAATTACATAAATGTCCATCATTGATTTTAAAGCCAAAGGTTTTGCTTGTGACAACATAGCTTGACCCCCTATCTGAATAATACACATGGAAAATCCTTTCCTGTGAAATTACCCAGTAGACACAGTTTGGTCTTTGTGTTACAGCACCAGAACTTATAGAGAGAAAGAATTCTAGAATTTTCTGTTGCCAGCTCTTCACACAAAATTATTCATGATCCCTAGAGTTTTCTAGACATAAAATCTTCTTTCCATCTATAATTCTCCAGTTTTCTTGTGATACTTAGAAAGTGACAGAGATCATATCCCCCATATTACTGCTTCACTGCCTCAATTTTGATATTATATATTCCCATAGGAAAATGTTGCCTCATGCTTCCTATTCATCCACAAGAAAATAACAGAAAAGCAGTAGTTAATGTGGCTTTGTCACAGAGAGCGATAAATACTGCCTTGTATTTTTGATGTGAGTGTTCAGCTTTGTATATTTTTATTATCTGTTATATGTGCAGAGACAATATGATAATCTGTTCTACTTCAGCTGCCCTTAGCTTTTGTGCTTTCAAAATCTGTTGAAATTTACTGTGACAGAACATGATTCTCACCTGCTGATGTAGATCCCTTTACAAGAGAAGAGTCCTTCCCAGTGTCCATCTTTCCCTCCTCGAAGGGCTTTGCTTTCCCAGATGTTTCCCTCTCATTTCTTTTGGGACCAGCTCTGCATTTTTACCTCTAGGGGAACATAGAGAGAAAATTTTCTAGTAGATGTAGCTGGTGACCAGCCGATCTGCTGCACCAATGACAGTAATGACAAGGATTAACTCTGGTCCTGGTGCAATGGGCAAACCTGGGAGTGTGCCTGGAGTCCCCAGTAGCACCACAAGGACTCCCTCTGATCTGAATTACTCCACATAGCTGAACAGGAGTGGCTGCTGGCCTCGTTTCCCAGACCAGACATTCCCAGGCGCTCCCATTCCTCTTCCCATGCCTCTGTGCTGCTTTGCCATCCTGTGTTTGGGTCTCACACGCCCCGTCCTTGGAAGAGCAGCTGGTGCAGGTACTCCACAACCTCTCAGTGAGCAGGTTCGGGTCACTCTGCTGACTCCAGGCTCTAGAACTGCACATTAAATATGCCCAAGGATGGGGCTGGGGGCTGTGCTTTGTTTTTATAAACAGAGGGAGTCTTTAAAACCCTGAGATGCTGCAGTATCTCACAATACCATATGGTCAGTACTTCTAGGATATCACAGTGCTTTTTGGGTAATTACCATTCAGGTCATTATGAAACAGTAATGAATTTTAAACTTTTGAAATGAGTGAGAACAAGAAAGCCAAAGATCAGGATTCCTGGGAATGCAGCATACTGAATCATAATGCAGTCTATTATCTGACAGTACTTTTTCATCAGAGCTCTTCTGCCCAGTCCTGGGAAGCTCAGATATAAAAATGCCATAATTTAATTTTCATGAATTATTTTTTTTTTTAATTTCTTTACTCATATTATTTGTACAAAATGTAAATGCTTGACCACTAAAAATTAGAATGAAGTAATTTCATGAGCAGAAAATCAGTGAGGTCTAATTCGGAACACACAGAATAAATTTGAACAGAATTTCTCTGGGCAACCTGTGCCAGTGTCTCAGTAAAGAATCTCCTCCTAACATCTAACCTAAACCTACTCTCTTTCAGTTTGAAGCCATTCCCCCGTGTCCTGATGAAGAGCCCCCCTCTGATTCCCTGCAGGCCCCCTTCAGACTCTGGAAGGCTGCAACCTTCCCTTGTCCAGGCTGAACAGCCCCGACTTCCTCAGCCTGTCTTCATAGGGGAGGTGCTCTAGTCCCTTAATGAACTAGTATTTGTGTTTCTTCAACTCCTCTTTTTGAACACTACTGTTGGGTATTCTTTGTCATTTTGCATTATAGATTGGTCTGGGCTTTATGCTGCCTTGAAGGAAGATGGAAGATATGAAGGAAGGGAAAGAAAAAAAAGTCAGAAGCGCATTAAAATGTGCGTCATCATTTGTCCTCAATCTCATTTTCTAATTACTTGTATGAAGAAGTAATTTGATATGAAAGAGCAGGTTTGCATTTTCAAGGCATTTTTTGCATCAGAGATTCAGGGTGCATGAACCCTGTAGCTGTTTCCAGCATTCAGCTTAAAATGCATTAGGGAGTACTTTGGTGGGGTCCATTTCAGCCTCAGAAGGGAGGGCAACACAATCATGGCACAGATTGTTGCCATTATTTCTGTGCTTCTGCAGGCGACAAAGCATCTGTATGAATTTGTTACTATTAACACAGCTGGAGGTACTGAATGTTTGAAGTAATGCAAGCACAGGCTGGCACAGTGTCACACTTTGATTATAACTCCAGAGAGTTGATCCTTCTCAACTTCTCTCTCACTCTCCTGTTTCCAGGATGCTGTTATCTCCTCTGACCTTCATAGCCCAACCACTGCCATTGATTTTTAGCGAGTGTCATTTGTGTTACAAATTGGTCTGGACTTGAATCTCTCTGTATTAAGAGGTTTAGATTCACACTTACTGGTGGTAGGAAAAGAGGGAAAAAAATTACAGAAAGTGGGAATTTGCTGAGCTGTCAAAACAGAAGTAAGCTTAAAAAGGTTTTATGGCTAATAAAGCCTTTGAGGAAACAAGCATGGAAAAATGAAAGTGCAGCCCAATGCAATAAAATTGCAGTGTCCTTAAAATGATTACAATAACAGTGCTGTGAAGTCAGGCAGCTCTCAAACAATCCAGCGAATAGCTCTGTGCTCAGAAGTTATTTGGTTGCTCTCATGAATTCTGGATAAATGTGAACCATTTACAAAATTAATCATTATTTAATTTAATGTAAGACACAGACCGTGTTCAAACCAAAATAAATCCATGAAATACAATTCTTCTCAAAGTCTTTACTGGAGATGTGTGCTTCAAGATGTATGAAGCTACACTGAAGCATGGACAAAAGACTGAGACTCAGACAGACAAGGCAGGCTGTTCTAACACCATGGACTTAAAGCATCAGTGCCCAGGACTGCCATTATAGATTATCAGATGAGTTACTCTCAGGGGCATTTCCAGACAAGAGAAATAAATACAATTTCAGTGTCTAAATGTTTTTTTAAGGCTTGGTAGGCTCAGAAAGAATTTAATGGCAACACTATAAATTTGGTATTAAAAATGTTCCCGGTAGTCCTTGCCATGGCACTTACCTCCTCTATGACCTGCAGCAAACCCCTCTGATGTCTCAGTTTCTTTTCTGTTGTATGGATAATATGTATTGTTCTTGTGACGACTGAGACTTCCTTTGTGTCTAGAAAAAGAGGAGTAGGAGCTGGAGAAGGCTGGATTCAATAGTTTTATACTATTTGGTTGGTGGTTGCCAACCTGATGAGAATGGCAGAGTCACGTCACGGCGTTGCCGTGTCTTCTCTGACAGGCTGTGTGCTACTGGGGTGGCAGCAGCACTGGCTCCATCCGTGGGGGAGGGGTAGATGACAAAATTCTCCATTTATTCCCTCCTCAGGAACATGCAGCATCGTTCATTTGGATTGTGAGGTGTGTGGCTCAGATGTTGGCAGTAGCAGCTACATGAGGCAGGCTTGGTAAATGACTTTTCACATCACAGAACAGTGGTGTTGGTGTGCTAAAAAGTGCCATGAAGCCAATTCCCAGGAGACAGGAGTCAGTGGGAAGAGGGGAGAGAAAATCTCTGGTGGAACCTTGGTAAAGCTGTGTCTGTTTATTGCAGTACCATCAGCAGCTCTCCCGTACCTCAGTTACTGCTGAAATTTGCACACAGGGAGTTTCACATCAATCTATTTCATACATCAGTAGCTGAGTCTCCCATTATATTGCTTGTTAAAATATTTACTAATCTTCACAGAAAAAAAAAAAATAAAAAAGGAAAAAAAATAGAGAAATCCAAAAGAATTAAACTATATCCTTAAAAGCTTTCCCAGTATTGTTTACAGCTTCTCTGAGAAGGAGAAGTGCTGTGATCACTGACTCTGAGATCACATTGATGATAAGCTGCTATTTTAAGCTACACATTTTAAGTCCTGGCTATTTATATCTGAGGGCCACTGAGTCTGGGCCTCCAGGAGGCAGTGCCAGGGGCCCTCTCTTCTCCTTTGTGGCAGCACCACACATGGAAGACCCTCAGGTCCACAGCACCTTCTGCTGAGATACATCAGACTCTCCCGGGAGAAAAGCTGCTGTCACAGCAAAACCACAAGTTGTACCTACCCTTCAAATCAACAGGAGATGAGTGGGATGCTCTTCATACTGACTTGAAGGAGAGTGAGTCACAGAGCAAGGGGCAGGGTGTCACTGCAGATTAGGAGCTGGTTATGAGATAGGAGAGAAAGATTTGTCATGAACTACTGCTCCTCAGTGTGTGGAGAGATTAGTGGTACCCCATCGGCAAATTGTCTCTGTTAGGAAGAACTCTGGAGGATTTAGAAAAATTCCAAATGGATTTAAATACATTGAGGGATTAAGGAGTACAATGGTAGATGAAATTCAGCTGGAATAAATGTGACAGAATAAGAGACATTAACAAAAATAGTACTTTTGGGGAAAAGAAAAAGAGAAAAAAGAAAAGGTATTCTTTAAACTCCTCATAGTCTGTGCTCTGAGGTGGTGGGAGATTTGAAGAAAAGATTTGTATATCTGTATACATGAATCTTGCCCTTGGTATGGTGGCACATATCTTCAGACTTGAAAATTTAAAAGAAAGCATGCAAATCCTGAAGGCAGTGTCCCATTTCCCAACATTTCTAAAACACAAACTAGTCTAATACATATCATTGAGGTCAAGAGTTCAGGAGGAGATTTTTTTTAAAAAGAGAGATTTTTCTAATTGTTAAGCATATACATAATCACATTAACTAATTGTTTGTAGAATTATAACCATAATCTTATTTATTTTCAGAAGGAATACTCTTGCTGCAGGGTATAAGGCAAGAGGAACTCACTTCTGATGTCTGTCTGTTCTTGGCCTAGGCTACAGTGCACATGTGGCACATGGAAAGTGCTTGGCTGATATTATTATTAAACACAACGTTCATGTGTTTCATGAGATTCATGTAAGGAAAACACAGCTCCATTCCTGACCTCTGGAGTCAGAGAATGAATCAGTTAGATTGTTTTTTTCATGTATAATATTCTCATTTATTTGGTCAGGTGCTCCTAGTACTCCTGGGATAGAATATGTGTGTTTTGGTACGTTTTGACTGGGTTTTCGGCAAGTGCCTGAATAATGGCAATTTCATAGACACCCTTTCACCTTTTAAGTTTTCCCTCAGGGAATTGAGGAAATACTACTTTTTAAATACTGCTACTGAATAGCTCTTTTAATGTCTTTTCATCTGTCTTTCTTGATTTTTAGTGGTATAAACACAACAGGGCCCAAGTAAGAAAAAGAAAAAAAAGAACTAATGTTTTTTGTTTGTCAAAGCATTGTTTTTCCCAGGACAGATGGATCCCTAGGTGGTCCTTACAGAGGCAGATCCCAGCTGACCACTTCTCTTGCCCTCCCTCAGAATTTTTTCAGAATTATCTTGGACTTTATTTCTTAGCACTTATCTTTGGGCTATCATGTGTTTAGTGCTAGTTTTAGAAAATCAAGCAGTAAAATGTCCAAGGTGGTCTAAAATAACCTCCAGTCTTGTGCTGGTGGCTGCTTCTGAGGACTGACTCAGGGTCTGGGGTTAGCACGTACTGCTGGGAATCTGCTTCCTTCAGCATTGCACTTCTCACTCCTTCTTGATCCCAGAGGCAGGAACTGGAAATTACTTTCCTGCTCTTTATCCTTTTCTCTTGACTGCTTTAGCAGGCGAAGCAGTCATGGCTGGCGTGCACCAGCCCCTTCCCCATGGAGAGGCAGTGCCCAGGTCCTGGCATTCCGGTTCCTCCGCTTCTCCTTGCCAAACAGTGCACTGAGAGGGGAGATAGGATGGGAAAGAAACCAAGCCTGTCACTGGCCCATGAAGGTGGGTGGTTAAAAATGCTGTAGCTACTGTCACCTGTTCCAACAGTCCCCTGCCACTGGTTTTAATATTTTGTATTCATTAGAGCAAGTAATAAGCAAATAGTTCCCTGTAAGTCATTTTACAGAAGCTCTGAAATACCTGCACACACCTCAGAGTCTCGTCACTCAGCCTGAGCCCTGTGACAGACATTCCTGCTCTTTTCCAGGCATGGAGGGAGGGTGGCAGCTTGGCTGGAGCTGGCCAGGCTGCTCCTCCCAGCTTCCCACCAGCAGGGATTTTGCCTGCACCAGTCAATGTCCACACTGCTGCCAAATGGTGTTAGCAACCAGAGAAAACTAATCCTCAACGTTATTCATCCTAAAGACAGACTCCTGATTTGACTCTCTGATGCATTCCATATGGTATTCCAGACTCATATTTCTGAACTTTGATTTTTCTCTTTTTAGGTTTAGCTTTTTATCTTCAGTACTAAGGAGACTGTGCTGCACGTTAAGAAAGTGATACTGTTATAGACTGTTGCTCTGCCAATGACAGGAAGCTGATTTGATGTCAATCAAAACAAATATATTACTGAAAAATGGCCAGGTGGAACTTCCTTAAATAATTATTTGAAACTACAGAATTAATCTTTCTTAAAATTCAGTATTTAAAAAGACTAGAGGGAAAAAACTTAATCTCAGTTCTCAGATCAGTACTAAAAAAAAATCCTCGGTGTAAAAGAAGTTCTCATTTGTGTCCACTGTGAGAATAGTTAAAAAAATCTTAAATCTAAACAGTCAGAATAAATATAGTGGTAGGCAGGACCAACAAAATTATGTTTTTTAGATCAAAACTCAGATTAGCACCTAAAGTAAAGTACCACCACAAGAAGCCACGGATCTTTGGTGAACCCATCCGGGCAGGTCTTCTGGTAGACTTTTTTTTTTTTTGCTAACATGTGAATCTGTAGAATAAAGAACCAAATGAAAAAGAATCTTAAAATTCCAACCCAACACTTTGGCCTGAAGGGCGTAATCTGTGTATAGCTCTCATTGTTTAATAAAAGTCGATTACTGAAATTAAATTCTTCAACAGGTTTCATCCGTTCAGCTTCTGTTTTCAAGAGCTTTGGATGTGTGTCTTGTTACCAGTGTGTTTAATATCTTTTCCCTTTAAGGCACATTTCTAGGTATAAAGCTGAAATGTGGTTATTTCAGAATTTAGAGTGAAAGCCAGACTGCCTCATTTAGGTACCAAACTGCTGGATGCTGCACATATTCCCCAAGGATGTCATCTACTTCATTTCACATCATTGAGCTCCTTGAGAGACAGGTGAAGACATACCCACACAGGGAGGTTAGACACCTTCTTTCCTCCACTGATTAGAAGGGACCTTTGAAGACTCCAGAAGACAGCCCAGACTGCAAAGCATCTCCCTGTTTCACTGAGACATGTCAAACAAGAAGGTTTTTCAGGGATCCAGTGTGTCTAGTGCCGCTCTCTGACAGGCACTGTGTCTAGGATCTTCTGTCTGTCTTCTGCTTATTACTGTGGGGCTTGGAAAGTGGAGGTGGAAGAGACCTTACTGAAGTTGGTCTGAGCAGTTTTAACTCCCACATCCTGAAAGAGTGCTCTATGTGCCAGACATGAGAGATAACACTGTCCGTCGTCCTCTTGATGGCCCAGTGGTTCATCTTCAGGCCTAAAAGCAACAGAGAAAAGTAAATAATGCACAGAAGAGAACCTGACTCTTAACTTGCAGCACTGGGGAGTAAGGAAGACTGCTGGTCCAAACTTAGTTTTTTGAGCATGTGTGCATTGAAAGTGGTTTTAAAGTAATCATAAGTCTGAATAAACGTTCTCCTCCCCAAAAGTCCTAGATGCTGGGTTCAAGCTCTGCTTCATTCTCTGATTTAGATATGTATTAAATGCTATTCAAGCTGAGCTCAAGTGTAGCCAAACTTTTGAACATTCTCCAGGGGAGATAAATGGGGTGGCGATGCCACTGTGCTTGAGTTTGGACAGCAAAAGAGGCTGGGTGTGAGTGGCATTTGCCTCCCTGGACAATACACTTACTGATACTGCTGGGAGGATACTGTAGTAAAGCATTCAGGCAACTTCCAGTCTGCAGAGAAATGCCTTGCAATTTTATTGTAGTCCTCATCACTCTTGAAAATGGGCAAACTGGCCTGCATTGCCTGTGTTCTAATCTAAGCAAATTTTAGGTGGATTGAACCCTACCTTACTTAAGATTTTACTGGGGATTAGACTGACATTTAGGTTTAAAGAGCACAATTCCCTATGTCAGGCCCATTTCTGTACTGTATATTATTCTTCATTTTTGCAGAAAATGATTCAATTGAACTAATCTGACAGGGCTGACTGGATGTCCATTACAGTGCTGCATTACAATTGCTAAACAGAGTATTGGAAGGGCATTAGGTACAGTCTGGTAAAGACAATACATAATTTGAATGACGGCACTAAAGGGAGCATTTGAGAGTTCAGTAAGTGGGTTTCCAAAGGCACTTGGCAATTGGGAGGAGGAAAAGCAAGTGAGAGCAATTGCTTGTGAGACTGACATAACCTCAGCATAACATTGAACTACGTGTTGTTCTCCTTGGGCTGAGAGCAGGCTTGGCAAACGCCAGCAATCAAGCCATCTGTGTAACTGCATCAGATTTCTTGCTACCAAAATGGTTCAGTTTGTGGGATTGTTTTGACAGGCATGTTGGGAAATACAGAACATATAGTTTTCATCATTGTTTACTTCTGTTTTTCCTCTTGTTCCCTTTGACATTGCCCACTGGCTCATATTAGAGTTTGAGCTCCATTTAGCTCAGCATGCAGAGCTGGCCATGCTGCCAGTGACGCTCCCCACAGAACTCCTCCTGTGCCTTCATTTACATGTTTCCTTTTTGTTCTTTAACCAGAAGGGGAAACTTTGAGCCTTGCATGCATAAATCATTAGGTCCAGGTCAAAAAATAGGCCATTATTCAAAATGTTTGTTCTCACTCATCAGATTTGTAGTTTGTCCTGGGAATTTCTTGAAAACGTGGAATCCATTTGTAACATTGTTCAGATGATTGCAGCATGAAGCTCAACTGGTCTGGAGATCAGCATCCAATATTCAGCACTACTCTTCTGTTGAAGTGGTCTAACTAGCCATTCATGAAGCAAGTCTGGTGCATAAGACTCTGTGGCCTCCTACTCTATTTGCCCACAGCAGGCCTTTAGCAAGACTCCTAAGTCACCAGTGAGGCAGAAGTTAACTTCACCTGGATCAGGGTGCTCCAAATATGCTCTAAAATCAGAAGGATGTGCTCTAAAACCAGTCAGAGCCCCTGTGCTAAACAAGTTTGGAACAAATTTTTTGATAGGGGAATGAGCAAAGTTTTTATTATAAGTTAATTTTCAGGTTGCATAGTATTTGCTACTACAACACCTCCATATTTGGTAGGGAGTGATACATAGAGCCAATAGTGCTGCTCTTTCCATTCTTAGGTCCAGAATGGATGCAAGTCAAATAATAACAGTCTGTTATATAACAATACCAGGCACCTGACAAGTAGAATTGGGGTAATTGCCTTCATTCTATGGAGTGTGGAATTGTGGGTCAGGAAGATGTCTTGACCAGGGTAACTTCATAGACCTCTCCCAGATGAAGACATATTCTGTTCCTCATTAATAATTTGTTCAGCTACAGATATTCTCTCACTTGTGTATAAAACCACCGAAGATGGTGGGATTGTATAGACAGATTTAAAAAAAATGGCTAGCGTTACTATAAATTTTGTAGCAGGGACTAAAGAGAAATTCACTTAGTGGGATTGTTCTAAATTATGCCAACTTTCTGGGAGCAGATTTTAGAAATGACTTCTCATCACTGCATTTTTCTTATAAATTGAAAAGTTAAATCTTAATAATCAATTGCAGAGGAAGGTTATCATTCAGTGTTCTATTATTTGAATTACCTCTGTAAGTGGATTGTTCCTTAAAGTATTTCTGTTTTCAGCTTCCTCACTGGGAGGGACCTAGACACTAGAAGATACAAAATCTTATTTTCACCAGACAATCTAATTTTCTTGTATTCAATGTCCAGTACACTTTGTGGAAACACTTTGACAATTTCATAAAGTTGGGTTTCCAAATCCACTCCTGAGCATTTAAATGGATTGCACTAATTTTCAGAAGTGCTCAGCGGCTCACATTAAAGTTAAGAGATATTTACTCCTGTGCTTTCATTTCAGATTTGCCTCTAAGTAAAACAGCTTTATAACCTAGATCCTGCCTTTTTTGATTTTGGGGAATTTTTTTGTGTTAGACAAAAGTGCTGATGAAGTTATAGGGAGCAGATTGGCTCAGGATTATTTTAGGTCAACCAAGTAGATCTGAACTGGATGATTTATTTTTGACATGATTAAACTGGATGCAGAAGTTTTCATGGTTATGTCATGATGTTAAATCATGACATCAGAGTCTTGCACTGAGCTGGAGAGTCATTTCATCTGAAGGGATAATGTAGTACTACCACATAACATTGGCTATTTTTAGCAGGGGTATAAGCCATATTCTCTAGGAGGTATAACAGTGCAAGAGCCATACCCTGAAAAGTGAGATCAAACAAAAGCAGTAGTGAAATATTTTGCAGATGACACTCTGACAGACTTTAAAACTATATCTATCTATCTTTATAAACCCCAAAGGAAGTATTTATATTTCATTCCCCATTTATTTATTCATTGTCATTAGTGTGTCAAAGTATATTCTACCAATAATATGAGATAGAGATTGTCATCTGAGTGAGACAGAGCTCTGCTGCTGGTTCAGTAGGGTCTGAATCTGTCAACTAAAAGAAAGACAGTTAGGGTAGCACTCACAGATAGAGATGGCATTAGAAGATAAACCAATGGAAGAAAGTTCATTATACATGAATTTTATGTACTTTCTGATTCTCTTTTCATCTTCCAAGAGAACTGGAGATGGAAACCTTAAAAGGACGTCAAAAGAATTATTTTAAACAGGGAGACGTATCACATTTTCTTTTAGCTGCTATTATTACAGTTACCTTGAAAGAAGGTGCAAAAGAGAAATCTACAGCAAATGGAATGAGAACAAAGGTAGGAAAACCCAAGTAAGCACTGTCTCAGGATCTCAGCTGGCAACATCGATACAATCTGGAAAATGTGCTCTGCCATCCAGCAGTTGACTCTTCCTAAGGCCAAAATCTCAATCAAAGGTGATCAGAAACCTTCAAGGCAATCAAAAACAAATAGTGGTAAAATCATAGAATCACAGAATACCCTGAGTGGGAAGGAACCCATAGGGATCATTGAAGCCCAACTCCTGAGTACAGGACACCCCAAAAATCACACCACGTGCCCAAGAGTACTGTCCAAACACTTCTTGAGCTCTGCAGAGAGTGCCATGACCACTTCCCTGGGGAGCCTGTTCCAGTGCCCATCAAGCAGGGCTGTTAAAGGCACTGCAGAAACCATTAGTTTTCTTGGACATAGAAAGGGTTAGCCAGCCTCAAGAGAACTTAGAAAACATAAATAGCATCCATGGGAGGGCCTTTTTTCTGCGTTTGTTTTTTCCAGCTCTTGCTTTGTATCTCTGAGGCCTATGTAAACTGTGATTTCTCTTTTAAGGATTCACTGCTACTGGTGTACTGAAATGCTTTTATCACAGACTCCTGGAAGAAAATGCATATGAGTTGGCCCTGTGCTGGCCCTGGAATGTGAGGGGCCACCGCCCAGGGACTCACTCTGTGCTGTGGTGCTTGGAGTGCCAGCAAGGCCCAGCACCAAAGGAGAGCCCAGTTCCCCCACTGGGAACTGCAGTGACCATCTTGACAGTTCAGACAAAGCAGCGTGAACCCCACCCAGAACTTTTCTCCAAGTCTTTGGCCTTGATAAAATAGTTCAGTTGTCAGGGTTGTCTAAAGAGTCTTCTCTCTACTGTTACAACTTCTGTCTGGAGTATCTCACTATTTGTTCCTTATCTGAACATTTATTTTTTGTCTTTTTTTCTTGGTTTATCTAACACTTCCCATTGAATTAATTCCATAGTTCTTGAATGCTCACAATCAATGGAGGAAATATATTTCTAAGAAAAACCCCACTCCTTAGTACAGAAACTGAATCAAGCAGGCTGAAAACTAAGCATAGTATGTGAAAGATCACAAATGTCATCTGTTCTACAAGTATTGAGTGCTTGCACTGAGGGTGAGTGGGAGGGCCACGGGCAGAAGAATAGGTGATATTTGAAAGATTGTCTTCTGCCTTTTCCTTGTAAAAGCCTGAGATCGGATGGGTGATGTGGGTGAATGGTGCTGTTGCAAGGTAGGTCAGTTTGCTTAGCACTGTGCTGGTGGAAATGGTGTGATTCTCTCCATGTAAACAAAGTTAAAGGCAATCACTGTACAAACCATGCAACACTGAGCAAAATGAAACACTAAACAAAAGCAGAGCATTAATTGAGTGTGGAAAATCATGGCCTGGCATTTTTAGAGGAAGGTTTTAAATATTCTACTCTCCTGCAACACAGCTGTCATAGAACTGTAATAAACAGTACTAGATTGTCTCAGTGTTGAGAAGTTGGAAAAATTGTGTTGGAAAATATTGTGATTGTAAACATTCTTAATGGGAATCCTCAAACATGACTGTGGGATCAGTAATAGTACTGGTACCAGAGAATACTGGTCCTGCAGCTTTCCTGTGCTATTAAAAATGACAATTCCTTAGCCTATCAAACTCCATCTGAATTTGTGAACCTTTGTGTTTGAGTTTGATCTTGTGTGAGAGTTACTAAGACTACTCTTGGATGCTCAGGCTTGCAAAACAATGGCCTTCCTGCACCATTTTTCTCCCATTTCCCCTCCAGCATTATTGCTGGTTTGTAGCTTTCAAATGCTCTGATTACACCCCCCATTTACTGCTGCTGCATTGGCTTGTTGCAGCATTTCTTGATTTTGAAGCTGGGGAATGCTTTTTCAGGGGAGTTGGGAGGGGTAAGCCAGGAGTAGGAGGTTGAGCTTTACAAGTGAGGCTCTCTTGGTAAAAAAGCAGCACGAATGTACACAGCAGCCTTTGCCTGCATCAGACTTGCTATTACAGTAAAAGACCACTTGCTGACACCAATCATTTCTGTAAAATTTAAGCCAACATCTTTGGGAGAAAAGATTTAATTAACACATAAACCCCAGAGTAACTATGACAATCTGCTTTCATAGTGATGGGAATAATCATGTTGCTATCCACTGTCAGTCCTTGAAATATAACAGTTTTATGAATAATCTATAGTACATTTTTTGTTTTTCCTTGCACAATCAATCAGATTCTTTTGTTACTTTCACACAAGAACATTTCTGTCTTAGACATCTAGAAAAACTCTATATTTATCTGGTGCCTTGAGGGGCTACCTCTGGTTGTGTGACAGGAGGTCTCTTGAGCATTTTGGGCTAGTAGCATGAAGGGAGGCTTAGCAATTCCATCCTAACCAAGATCCACATGAGATATCCCATTATTTAAATAGAGATGCCCTTAGGGCAGTGCATGCAGAACCCAGTGCAAAAAAAAAAAAAAAGAACCAAGCAAAACCAAAACCCAAACCCTCCAGTGTTCATTGCAGACAATAAATAAAATGGTGGCAATGACTACCATGATGTAAAATTAGATGTAAAATTAGATGAAGAAGCTTACCTGTGAGGCAGAAATCGTGACCTTTGAAAAATGTTTTGAAAAAAATCCTTTTCCCTTAGTCCAGTTGAAATTGTGTCTAATACTACATGCTTTTTTTTTGACACCTTCTTCTCCTACTTATAAATCCTAAAAGGAAAAAATACAGAACCTTTTTTTCCCGGGGTTAATCTCAGCAAAGTTGTTTCTGCTTTTCTGTGGCATAAGTTACGTAAACTTGTATGGTATAATTTTATGGTCTTTGGGGCTTTAGCAATGTTGAGAATAAATCTATTAGAGACAATTTAGACTGAGACTGTTATCTCTGTTGTTTTCACTGGACACTTATATAATTTCCGCATCTTTTTACTTTCTTAATGCTTTTTTATTTGGTTCCATAGTACTGAACAACAACTAAGCAAGGTATGATCTGTATATTAGGGAAGGAATGTTCTTAATACATCTTTAGAGTTGTATCAACTCTAATAACCTGAATTTTTTGCAAATATAAATTTTGCATCTAGATAAGTGCTTTTTAAAATGATAGCAGTCGTCTTGTGTTAGGCTTGATTGCAACCTGTTTTCTAAATTAAAAAATGTAAATGTGGCATTGACAAAGGTTAAAAAGATTTAAAGGGGGTTCTGTCAGCAGTGCATGCACACACCAAGCTAAATCCTATGTATCTAATCAGTGTCCTCTGGACTGTGTGCCTTGCTCCATTGTTTACTTTCAAATCCATAATAATTTTGTATCCTTTCACTGGGCAAAGATTCATTTTAAAATCTAATGAATTTAAAAATATGCTTTTCACTTGTCCATTTGATACCGAGCCTGCAATTTGACTTTCATTGTTTGTTTTCCTCCTTGTCTCGTCAATCCTTTTCTTTCTTTCTGTCCTTTTACTTTATTACATTTTTTATTGAGGACTGAGATGAACTGGTTGCTGCATCATGGGCCCATTACACTTCCTAACAATTCCATTTGCACCTTATTGTTTGTCTTATTGCTGGAAAATTCAGGTGATTCATCATGCCTGAAGAAGCACCTGATCCCAATTCCCTTGATATCACGATCACTATGTGACAGGAATACAGTTAGTGGTGGCTTTCAGACTCAGAGAGGCCAAGGTGATAACTCTTTTGGGACCTTTAGCCTCTTAAGTATTGATGAGTTCCATTTTTTTAATGCTCTGTTTTCTTGCTCCCTTTCAACAGCCCCCTGAGTGTGGAAAAGGGCTTGGAGTTAATAAAGGAAGTGGCAGATCTCCTGAAGCTGCAGATGAGTGTCTTCGATGATGTCAAGTATGTACATGGGATTTTCCCCTTTTTTATTTCATTGGATGTCTCATTATTTTTGCGTAGTTTGTCTTACAAGGAAATATCTGCTCTTTAATGTCAAAATTAAGGAGAGTGGGCAAGAGGGAAAAAAGAGTATTGTGATGATCTTTGTAACATTCCCTACACACAAGAACAAATTATTTTGAAAAATATTATAAAGAATGAAATTTTTTTCTGCTTTCATAGGGAAAATAATCTTTTCCAAGTGCTATACAAATATTACCAACCTCATTTAACAGTTTCTAGGTAAGGAAAGTCTTCTGAAGGGTCATTATACCCAGCATTGCCAGGGGGAAAAATGACATCAGAGATGGAAAAGAACTTGGGTGCCTGGCTTTGAGTCTGGCACATGGCACACCAGGTCATGCTTCTTGGTCAGCTACTTATTTAAAAAGTCACAGGGAGTTCAGCTATGCTGAGCACTGGTTTTCCTCCTATGATTCACATTGATGAATGCTCTGCATGTTAATCCCATGAACTAGGAGGTTATGGTCTGCCGTGTGCAGTAAAGAGTTTTAGGTTGAGGATTTTCTAAAGGCATTTTGGAAGAAACACGTACTTCACAAAACTTCATCCTCTATAAAACAGAAGAGTTTGATATGAAAGTAATGGAAAAGAAGAGTCTGCTATGGGAGGGTTTTGAGAGTTTGCTGGAAAGAAGTCACATCTTGGGCATGCAGGAAATAACCGATGTCTGGGCAGCATCCAGCTCCTGCCTGTGTTTCAGAAGGTTTGGGGCCACTTGCCTTGGCCCATGAGTTGGGTTGCTGAAGTGCAGCATCTTTCTCAGCCTCACCTGTGCTGTGTACCAGTAGTATCAGCTACTGTTTAATCTTCATTTACAGAATTCATTGTTTGATGCTCTGTTTTAAATTATAGTCTGATGATATTTCATTTTTAGTGGAAATGTTTGTTCTTGATTGTAAAAAAAAAAAAAATTCTGTCCCTTCTATTACTGTATATATATGGAGAAATGGGCTACTGGTGAGAAAATCTTTTCAGAAACCTGGAAAATACCAGGCATATTGGCTTTAGTTGTTGAGAAGGAAAACATTCCCACATTTTGTTTGTTTTGATTAATGTCTTTTGGCTGTATTTCGTGAAATACATTTTTTATGAATACTGAGTTTTTAAATTGAAAAGAAATTATGATATTCTATTATCTTTCTTGTAAAGAGAATTTGCATCCTTAACTTTGAACACTAGCAGATAAAGTCTACTGCACATTTAAAGGAGAAATCCCATGGAACAATTTCTCTGCTGGAATCAGTGGGTTCAGCTTCATTAACTTCATTCATTTACAGTACAAGAGCACTTTCACCTACCTTTCTAATTGTTAGTATAAAGCCTCTTGGTTATTTTTTATCATTTGATAAATCACAACACATTGCAATTGATAGGCTGTAGATTCATTCTCTAATGAAAAATATCCCTCCAGTGGTGTAGCCAGCTATGATGGACCTTTCTTTTATTGTGCAGAATTAGCTGGTTATTTTGCATCTATTATATGCATTCACATGTAATGAAAATACTTGAGTGGTCAGTACCTTAAAAGTGTGTTATGAATTACAGGAACTCCAAACAGGACTGAGCATTCTTTCTATCCATGCAATGTTTTTATCAGTCTTTGCCTTTTTAAAAGATCTATAAATCTGTGAAGGGTTATCCTAAATCTCAAATTAGTGAAGAATTCATCCATGATAAATTTTCTTTGTTCAAGAGAATGAGATGCTTTGGCTCAGGTTAAACCCATAAAGTACTAAAGGAAAGTGGAGCTGACCAGTAGATAAAGCAGTAGTAGAAGCTTTAGACAAAGGCCTTGCCAAGAAAAGAGCTAACACTTTTTGGATTTGTTGTTTTCTTGCCGTTGCACCACTATCAGTGGAAAACAGTAGGAATTTGAGTACTCTGGCTAGCTTCTCAGTGGCTTGATGGAGAGGGGTTTCATGAAAAACCTGATGTGATGTCATAGCCACCGCTGACATATCAAAGTGTGAGAATATTTCCCAGGAAATATGCTTTTTACGTGGGCTAAGGCATCATGGATGATTTATATTATTTTATTCCACTGGCAACTAAAAGTATTCTTTTTCTTAGAGATTCATTTTTTTTTGTAAAAATGGGGAAGTTATGTAGAAAAAACGATCAGTCATCCTGGAGAAAGAGGATTTATAAAAGGGGTGGGAATTTGTCATACTAGCCTACTCTGACCTAAGTATTTTCTTGGTCTAAAATTCTCAATTNTTCCACGTGGTTAGAAAGTAAGTGTAGACTTGGATTTTTTGGATCATTGCAAAGATTTCAGAGTAATGACATGTTAATGAGAATCACAGGGTTAATTTGAGAGTATAGAAAAAGTTATCACATCAAATAGGAATAGTGCAAGCACTGAGGAGAGAGGGCAAGGGTGACTTCTTTTAAAGTTCTTTAAATTCTCAGTTACGAGTTTATTGTCCTTTTCTCTGAAAAACAACAAAGAAAGAAAATTTAAAGGAACTGCTTCACTAATAAATTACTGCCTTTAGTTAGTTTTGTCTGCAAGTATTTTTCACTCTTCCCTGTATTTTTATTTTTTCCCTGTGCTTTGGGGTTAGGTAAGTGAACAATTGCTTTTGCCATGGATTCCTACCGACGCCCAGTGTTAGCTCTTGATTAGCTGGTGCATGGTAGTAATCAGCTTATCTTATCTTCTGCCGTTCACAATCCTGCCAACTTCAACCGATAGGCTTCAGTTCACAGGATATCCCCAGGCTTGGCTTCCAGAGCATTCAGTCCATTTCTACAGCTGATTTGTTGTCAGGTTTGCATTGACATAAACTTTGCTCGCCCTGTGAAGCAGATGAGTGGGAATAGATTTAGGGAATTCATAATTAGAAATATTTCAATGTTGAAAAAAAGATCCAACATGTTAGTTGTCACTTTTGGATACAGCCTGAATCTTTATGGAAGTAATAGTTATGCTTAATATGTTTTGTTAATGGTTATGTAGCTGTCAAATAAATTCCATTATTTCTTATTACATCATTAGAGACCATTAAAAGGATATTAGCATGCTGATGTAATTATGCAAGCAGACGTAAAATGACTATAGTTATGATTTTATAATCTAATTATGGGTGTCCAATGCGCCTGGTGATTGATTGTTGGACTGGTATCAGGGACTGAAGTCAGATGAGTACTAATGTTTAGGGGGGTTGTATCTATTTTTCTTTTAAAATATGACTTTTCAATCTGCAACATTGGCCTTCTTCATATAATTGAGTTATTCACAACATGATACATTATCAAGAAACATCCAAATGTAATAAAATTACCAAAATCTCTAAGCTCAACTTTGAAAGTAGTGGAAAGGACACAGAATTAATAGTCAAAGTCATCGATTAGAGCATAGGTGACTTACCTGCTTTCTGATGAGAATACAAATAATTTTTGAATTTTTATTTAATGTTCTCATATTTGGGGTATTTACTGACAACATTACAGAGGG
This sequence comes from Edolisoma coerulescens, assembly GCA_013397115.1. NCBI lineage: Eukaryota > Metazoa > Chordata > Aves > Passeriformes > Campephagidae > Edolisoma > Edolisoma coerulescens. The sequence goes on along the minus strand of VWZW01003558.1, from coordinate 1,527,398 downwards.
GAAGTTTCAGCTCTGACCTTAGGTGAATACGTTTGTATGGAAAGAAAACAGATTATTCTGATTTCATCGTATTTCAAGCCTTATATCCTACCATTCTCAGCCTCCAGTTAAGAGTGAGATTTTCAGCTGAATATTACATTCTTTCTAGACTGATATGATTTTCCCAATTGCCTTTGAAGATCTTTCACTCTAGGTATCTCTTTTTTCCCCATTTTGTTCTGCTTTAGCTTCCTCCACCCATTTATCTTAATGGCAGTTTTCTCATTTTTGCCTTCTAATATACCTAAACTCAGTACTCAAAGAACTGAACTTTCAGGAGATGAGCTAACTTGACCAACATTTCCATTTTCATATATAATTTTTCAGTGGAAAACCTCTAGTAGAGCACTCTATATTCATTCCATAAAATTACATTAATCTCAATCTTCTGCTGTTGTTTTGAAGTGCAACAATTCACTATATAACCATATGATCTATATATAAAATATTGAGAGTTAACAGGACACTTAGGCTAAATTTCAAATGCTAATATAAATAGATTTTTTTAAGTTGAATTTTTAGATTCTGGTTAGCTAATATAACATCCTGGATTGCAAAGCCATGACATTTAACCAGTATTCCCCTATCATGAATTGTTGGTTGCATCCATATTGTGCATCCAAAGCTAAGTTAAAAGACCAAATCACTCATCTTTCAGTCTAAAGCTCCAACACCCAGGATTCTGGTTGGTTGTTCAGCTTTCACCTCACAGTGCTCCCTACCCAGGCTGGGACTACAGGTGAATTCAGTGTTTTCTTGAATAGTTTATTATATGAAAAATTCAGGTTAACTGATGGTATACAAGGAAACCATATGAAGACTTCAGATGAAAAATACCTTTCAAATTTTGTAGCAGACACAGCAATGTGATTTGACATTTTGAAAAGAAAATACTATAAATTCAAAGTAATGACTAGTTTCAAAATTTAACTAAGCTTGGCTTATAAGGACAATGCTTTTATTTTGGTGATAAGAATAAACAAAAAATTGACTTTGGACTGAACTCAAGCCATTTTTTTGTTTTGTTTTGTCCAGGTGACCAATCTTTTGAATAACACTAATTATGATAGACTTCTGAAATATTAAATCACATCTATCTATTTTTCTACAGCCGTCTGTTTTATTTCATAAGCAGAAGAGAAATCCTCAGTTAATGAGTAGCTCTTCAATGTTTCATTTTATTTTCATTGTTCAGTGTGCGACTTGAGGTTTTATTTATTGCACTTTATTCAAATTCTGCTTTGAGGTCAGAAACCCCATTTCCTTCTGTTTTGGTTTGGATTTTTTCTTCCAATGGTGCTCTTCACTACACTATAAAAATGCTTGACAAACGTGAATTGATATATTTAACTCATATGAGATATGGGGTTGTATTAGGACTATCCAGAGCTGAAGTTATGCATGAAAAGATTAGTGTCAAAACATTTGTCACTACGAGGTGTCCAGTGTGATGTCTCACTGCATAGCTTACTCTTCTGAAAAGAACTTCACTGACTGAGACAGAGATCCCATTGGCTTCAATCTGCTGAGCATTCAATTACCTGAGCATTCAGCAGTCCCAGAAGTCAGCTCCATTTAGACAATGCTATTTGGCCTATAAAATAAATAAATAAATAGATAAATAAATTCCTGAAATTATTTTTCCTCAAATGAACTGAGTCTGAAGCAGATGATTCCAGAAGAATTTGAAGTAACAGTAGGACCTTTAAATCTTTGTTATTTCATTTCTCATTTGCAACATACTTCCTGAAGTCTGATAAAATTGAAATTAAGGCCCCTGAAAATACTGGTCTTCTCTACTACTTGACCACCATTCATCTTTGGATTTCAAGGATCCTACTGAAAAAACACTTTTAAAAGAAAGTCTGCATTTCTGTATTTGAAGTAATTCAAGACTGATTTTTCCTATTACACTATAGTATGTCCTTACAGTTAGTATATCCTTTTTAATCATTTTGTGTAAACGGTGATTCTAATAAAAGCTTGAATTTGGAAGGCTTATCATGAGGACAGTTACAAGCACATTGTTTTCATACTTCAAATCTCTTGTTTCCAAGTAGTGGGGTTAGAGACATTTTACACTTCCTTTTCAAAGATCAGGCCTTACACAACCAAAAATTACCTATCATTATCCCTGCTCTTAGAAAGAGCTGGAATGGCTGGGCTGGAATAAATACAATTTGAAAAGCCAGTCAACCATCCCAATGAAAAGAACTTGAACTGAGGAAGATATCTGAAAATCAAACCAAGTAGTGAAAATTTTGAGAAGCTTAAAACACGTTCAAATGGGAAGTGTTGGGCAGGCAGACTGGTGAGTGGAGCTCCCAGCCTCACCTATTATAACCATGTGCATTGGCTGTAGTGTCCTAATCATGCACTATAGGTTTTGTTCATTGTTTTTCATGTTATTTTTATAACACCTGAAAAATTCAATCAACCAGTTAATCATATTCAGTCATCCAGAACCTAAACACTAGAACGGTACTTGGTATTTTCACTCCACCGTGCTGATGGGTTATGACATGTGGTGTATGTATGCTCTAAATGTGAACAACTCAGGGAATTATTGAGAGGCAGGATGGTGTGAGGGTTATTTAACCACTGAACAGTGGTAGGACAGGTAGCACAGGGTCTTGTTACGCTTGTATTTGAAAAGTTCCCTCCATTGTGCAGATTCTTCATGATTCCATTCTCCTCGATTTGGTGTGATTAATCTTTTCTTGTGTTGTATGTTGAACATCTGTGGATTAATATTCTTGCAAAGTTTTTTTTCCAGATTGGCAGATTCTGGACTCTGCCATCTATATCATTTAGATTTACTGAGAGGAATGTTCTACAGCTCATCCCGCTCTCCTTAAAATGCTGTAATATAAACTAGAAATAGACAAAATTTATGTTTACATTCCATTTATTGTCCAGAAATTAAGCAAGATTTGTATTTCAATCTGAACTGTACCATGCTTAGTCTCAATAAAAAGATACACCTTTTGAGAAAATTGAGCAGTACTTTTCATGTGCTCTCTGATTTTAAATAGCAAACAAATAACTGTGGTTATTTGACATAATCTTGTTTAAAGTGTTATAAAAGCATAACTCAGAAATAATGGAATCCCTTTTATTCAATCTTGACTTCTCCCACAGATTTCATGAGTCTGGGAAACAAATTATCTGAAAAATGTATTGCTGTAACTCATTGCATGCAGGCATTTATAAGAAATTACATTGTGTTTTCTGGTACATATTGTTTTATTTGACAACTAATTTATAATATAAAGATACATCACTTTTTAAAGAAATAATGATAAGGGGAAAAAAATAAGGTGAAAATTTAAACTGTGCATTTCCTTACTTAAAAATGAGTGATTCCACAAACTTAGCATTACATTAGTCTTGTGGCTTTTTCCCCTGAGGTGCAATACATTTTGTGTTCCTTTCTTAAATGAATGTGCATATAACCAAGATAATTTTGCCTTCTCCACTGTAACTTTCCTACTAGAAAAATATAAAAATCATTAAAATAACAGGAAGGGTTTTGGCCTGCAGCATTCAATGAATTCTAGATGACAAAAGAGAAAGACCATAAAAATCTAAGGAGATTCTTATAAATAACATGCATAGTGCTTGGCTTTCCATTACAACATTTCATCTCATTAAAACAGAGGATTTGCACCTTTGTAATCAAAAGCAGAGTGAATCCACCATTATTGATACATTTCCATGAACTCATAGGTCTCTGCTCAAGAGAAGGTTTTTACAGATAAGTGAACTTCTGAAGTTTATCTATCTTTTTTTAACTTCGTATTTCTCTACTACTCATCTCTCTGTGTGACTGAGAATGCCATCATATTCCTTTTTTAATAAAATCAAAGTTCATAACATTACAGGGTAGGCAGGATATATTCCTTTCTTTCAAGTAAGTCACTGAGTGTGTGCCATTGCATTTAATTTATATAACATTTCACATATTATTAACAGGTAGTAATTTCCATTCTACAGATGGGTGAATTGAAACCCAAGGCAGTTTGCTTCATTTTCCCTAAAATGGTACAGAACTTGGTGACAGATATGAGAATAGAAACAGAGAACTGTGATTCTCACTCTTGAACTAAAGCTTCATCCACAATTAGAATTACTAATATTAGAAATGAAAAAAGGTTTTCATGTAGGGATTTGTTTAAAAGAATAACCCCTTAGAAGAAATATAAAAAATATTTTATGTCTATGTCTGTCTTGATCCTCCTTGCCCTTGGCTACCTGATTCTCCTAGAAGTACAAACACACATTTTTTTCTCTCTTTTTGTGACCTGGATCGTTGGATTTCATGAGACTTGCTGACCCAGCTGAAAAAGATAAAGAATGCTTTTACATTTTTTTTACAGCCTAGCCAGTAAATATTGCATAAACAGTTTAATAAGCTGGGTTAATAAGCTGCATCACAACCTGCCTGTGGAAGGCTTTGTATTCCTAAAGAGCCATAAAGACAGTCAGAGCAAATATACATCTGTAGGTGCAACTGAAAAAGCCCAATAAATTCCACTTGGAGTGCCTCCTTTGCCAAGGAAATATCTCTGCCTCACAGCTGGCAGGGGAGCCTCAAGGAGAAATCTTCCTGTTGGTCTCCTGAGAGCTAAAGGAGAAACCAACAAGACCTTAGGAGGGCAAGCAGGAGAGCTCTGGCTGTAGCACTCAGTGCTCAGCACACTTTTGAACTAGACTGTAGCAAAGTTTGGGGTTTTTTTTCTTTGGTTGCGCTGCTTAATCCTAATGCAAGAAATTTGTGTCCTACATGGATCCTATCAAAGCTCTGAGCATTCTGAACCTGAACCTCTGTAACAATCCTAACATGTGAGTCATGCTCCTCATTAAGGATTAAAAGTCACTTGGGCAAGTGGAGCAAAAGGTGGCTGTCATCCCAGCAGACAAGTTTTGCATGTGATTTCAGCCAGCTCCATTAACAACACAGGTGTGCAGAGGGTGAGTAGGGCTGAGGCCAGTAAAATGCATTGAAGGCTTACTGGGTGAAAATTAATAGTGTCTGCTGTTTGTAGATGTAAAGGTATGAAGAAGGAGAATGGAAATATAAATATAATACTTTTTTTTTCTTTTTTTATGACATAAATTTTATCCTTTAGCTTAATCCTTGGGGAGTGAAAGAAAAATCATTGTACACTTAAGAAGCTTTTTGAGACCATTTTCCCACCCTCGCAGGGTCCAAACACTTTTTTTTTACCATAAGAAATTATAGCACTTGTATGGTTTGTTCTTTTAAATACTGTAATTAAGAACCTTATTTGCATGACAGGCAAAGCTGGCAACTTTCATGTACTCAGTATGGTGAAAATGTCAAGTTTCATAGCTTGTGACAGATTAATAGAAAAATTATTTTAAAACTCTGCAAATTATTCATAGATATTGAGTAATCATCAGAAGTTGCACTTTGTGAAGAATAAAAATAGGACAAACTGAGTGTAGCATCAATCTCTAAATTAAGCGTTGTCTCTTTTTTAAATCATTCAAATTGTAGGCTTAGCAAAATAATCTTCACCTCAGATGAAGCAAGTTGTAAAATCTTTAAAATACTCTTTCATTATCTTTTGCAATGTAAATTAGGATCAGTGTACTTAGCACAATTTTGATGCATATAGATTAAATGATTAATACAAAATTAATGATTAATGTAAAATATATAAAGCTCCATCTTTTAGTGTCAGTATCAGAGACCCACCAGACATGGGCTGCTGTTATTGGAAAGCATCCCTTTCTGGAGCAGTCATCCCTTTCCTGTGACTTCACTCTGGAAATTATTCTAGTGGCAGTAGTGTGTCAGGCAGACTGCATTTCATTATTTGAACACCTTGTCGTGGCCTCTCCTCTGCCCCTGGAATGATGCTCCGTGCAGTCACTGCTCAGTGCTTATCATGTCAGGGGGAGAGAAGAGGGCACAACAAGGTATCCAAGGCCTTACCTGATTTATGAGGGATGCAGCTTGCAGAAGTAAATCTGGGCTGCAACCATCAAATCCAGCCTGAAGTTTTGTTTCCATGTAGTTACATTTGCAAGATGCGATTGCTCTGAAACTGTCAATCTTTCTAATCTTTGTGGTCTACCTGTTATACCTCCCAGCTGCCTGGTGAAAACCCCTCTAATGAAATTCAAGTGGCGATAGGAAATCAACCACTACCTGGTGAGAACTGCAATTAGTGTCTTTCCCTTAGCAGGGATTTTGCTTTTCCATCTTTACCTGGTCATTGCCAGACACCAGGTGTAATGGCAGTACAGCAAGTCTTTAACTTTCTGTCTCCATGCTGTGTTTAGAGCAGGAACACTTCTTTAGAGAATGGTGCAAACTGTTCACACTTAGTGCATATGAAGGATATAAATATGAATAGATAATATATTATTTGCTGTATTGCAGGGTATTCTGGAACACTGTGCATAATTTTTCACTTTAAGGAGCATGTTGAGGGTTTCTTGAGAAAGGCTCAAAAAGCTCATTTTGCTAAAACAGAAAAAGATTCTTTTAATTGATCACTGGCTGTGCATACATACCTGTCAATAGGAATGTGAGAATACATACAGCTCCGCATTGATATTTCTGCAGTCCAGGTGCAAAGTGAAGCAAATCCTTGAACAGTAAAAATATTAAAGAGTGAGAGATGTGTGCCTTTTTAGTATTAAGTCCGAGTGATGATCAATAATTCTCTACTCAACAGTTCAGGGATGTTATTTTGTAGCAGGTCAGCACAACACATCCTTTGCAAGCTTTCCTGAATCTTTGAAGCTCAGTCAGGTACCTGCTTGTGTAATGTGAATACAGTATGATGCAATGCTTCACAAAATAAATTCTGGTCAGCAGAAAATTCTGTTCTGGTGAAAAATGTTGGTCAAACTTGAATCAAGTGGTCAACTGATTTACAGCTACTCTGAGTATTGCAAGAAGAACAGAATGGCCAGGGTACAATTCTTAATCCCTTCATGTATAATGTGTCAATGTCCAGCTGCAATTTTCTGCCTTTGCTTTTCTCTGTAAATCATGTTGTAGAAACATACTGTAGTACAAAAAATGCCTCTGCTAATTATGTGCTTTTCCCCATTAATTAGGTTTGACATAAGTATGTTTATATACCTCTAAATATAATATATAAAACATTTACAGCAGCATGAGCATCTCAGTTTTTCCAAAACTGAGAAGGTGAAAAGGAGGCTTCAGTGCAATATAAACAATGGACATAAGCTTCAAATTCCTAAACACAGAAAGCACAGAAATGTGTACACATTGCAAGTCATTAGTTCAAGCCCACCAAACGTTTCCTGAGACAATTACCTTCAGTGCTATAAAATTTGCTTTGCACAGTCCTCTGGAGCGTTACTAATTGCTTTTCTTAACCTCCAGAGATTAAAGGATTTTGAAATGAACATATAGACAAGTAGTGACTTTAATTTCAAATCTAAGCATTATTAAGGCAAGCTCTGTTTTATAAAATAGGGTCATTAAGAGAATGTTTCATGTTGGAAATAACCAGTCCTAATCTCCTCATCTTCCTCCAGTCTTGAGAAATTGCACTCTGCCTGTATCTTAAAAATGAGATGCCACCTCAAATCATTTCCATCTGGCATCAGCTCTATGTCTCATCTTCAAGAGTACACAGACCCATGTTGGCACTTGTTTCTCAAATCCTTTTCCACTAGGGGGTATGATAGACTGTGACTGCATCTCACAGTGCACATGCGGTGCGATGCTGTACTGCTGAAGTACACGCACACGAGGGAGAGGAGCAGACATGCAAAGCTTGGTACATAATTTATGGAGATTTAAATCCTGTCATTCATAAATATAATTATAACCTACGGCTTGAAAGTGATATGGACCTTGCCATATTGATCACGCTCCAGCTCTGTTTATTCAGATCATTCATTTGTTGACAGGGAAAATATAAGAAGAATGCTGTTAGTTGTAAAACAATTAACGAAAGGAAATACTTCTATCTTACACAAAGAATGTTCTTTGTTTCTGTGTATGTTGTGCACCCTCCCACCTTCAGATGGGAAATATAAACCCAAGGGGAGGGGATATTATTAAATCAGCAATCAACCTTCAAGTCATTTTGGTATAAACACTGTAATTATTTCATCTCTAGTAAACAGAATAAAAGACAACAGCACATAAGGGTGACAATTTGCAATATGCTTTGAATGTCTTTGTTAAAAAAACCCTTACTATGACTGAAGGCAGTATTATTGAAAGTAAAAAAAAAAAGGCAAAAGTTGTGACAGCCAACAGGGGGGGTAATTAGTCGGTAAAGTTCGAGTAATAAATTTAGCAGGTCATTGCAGCAGGTGTTACATTTTGTGTGGGGAGAAGTCACTATTTGTTAGCCTTGAAGTCAGAACTGCTTACATTTATTCAAAAAAACATTGTAAAAAAGTATAAGAAAAAAGTGATAACTGCAATTACATTGTATAGTCCAGATGCCTTCTAAAATTCACAATCTTCTCTTAAATGAGTATAAGTTCATTTGTGTCAGAAAAATGACTACAAATTTACCTGAGGGTAATTGTAGTAGCATGCAGCTCAGGTGGGGGATAGACAAAAAATACTGTCTACAATTTTTAACCCCAGTTGCAGCAGATGTTGTTGAGGTTTCAGCCTGGACATTGTGGTTTCCATGTCTGAGTGTTTTCCCCTGCCCAGCTGGGTGAGTGCTGGCTGGGGTAAGGTGCCAGCCAGGAGTGATGCCTCTGCTTCCCCAGCACCTCTCCTGTCTGTGGGAATGGTTTGTTTGCAATTCATCAGCTTATAAGCAAATGTGTGCATTTCAGAGGGCCCCTGTATTTAGAGCAACGTGAAGACAATTGCCATTAATGTTAGCCAGGCTTCAGAGGGTCTGACAGTGGAAAGCAGTCTCATCTACCCGACCTAAAGTTCCTGGTTAGGAACTATCAGGGGTGCATTTTATACATCTTGGAACCTTTTTTCAGGCTGGTTGACCTCTTGTTAAAAAGTCTTTTAAAAATATTTTGCAGTCAAATAATTACTGGTTTTGTTTAAATGTTCTCATCCAACACGTAATGAACAGTGAGGAATTCCCTAAAGGGCATCTTTTGTTATTGAAATGTTTATTTATTGAGTGCTTTCGCCAGAAGCCCCCCATGAGAAAAATCTCTTTTTATGAGCTCCTGAAGCAGTCAGTTCCCAAAACATCAAGCAGAAATGCAATTTTGACCAAGTAATCTCAAGGTCTTTTGTTCACTTTTAAATAAACAGAATGCCAGTGTGCAAAAATTTGTGACAAAAGCTGCTTTAGTGTCTGTATTTTGCAAATACTCCTAGTGAAGGCATGCTGATGTGGTGCTCAGGTGATTTCTTACATACAAGAATTCAATTGCTACAGTAGAAGAAAACAATATCCCAAGGAGCAACATCTGAGTGGATGTTTTAAATGACTCTGACATTTATTCTTTCCTGCAAAAGGACAGTGTTAACCCAGTATCATCCTACTTGCATAAGGAATTTTTTTCCTCACCCTGTTTTTTGTTCTTGTTTACCCCGAGCAGTGAGGAGAAATGACAGAACTCGTGGCAGTGCTGGTGTGGGCATGACTCAGATCTTCCCGGATTATCCAGGTGGAGTCAGTAGAGAATAGAGGGATGGTTGCTGACAGGCTTCACTCCTTGGAAATCCCTGTCTCTCACTGCCTGGGCTGGGTCACCGAAATGATCCAGTTTTAATCGATATGATTTTAATGATGCCAGGAAGTGCAGGGCTGCAGGGAGTAGGACAGGGCAGGACAAGTGGGAGGAAGTGGGGAGTGGCTGAGAGATAAAAGTAAAACATTCAGGTATGGGAGGGAGGGCAGGAAACTTTTTGTCTTTGCTGACAGAGCCGAAGTGTAGCTACATTGTGCTTGAAATGTTGTGTTGGTTCCGGGTTCTCAGCTACACTGGACTATGCAGTGAAGATTTGGGGGGACATCTGAAACTGGTTTTTCTTTCCCCTCTGTCTTGGTCAGGCAAGAGCTGCATACTGGGGTGATGCCCACTTTTATTTGAAGCAGACTGCTAATGGCACTGTAAATATCTGAGCGGCCAGAGAGGAATCAGCATTTCCCTTAGGCTGGCAACACAGAGAGAAGGACAGTGCAAGATTAGTCAGAGTCAGTGTTTGGTATCCTGAAACAGATGCATTTTATGATTGATTATCTCAGAGTTAGGGACAGAATCGGGGAATAGTCTGGGTTTTTGTAAAGCAGTTATCTCAAATAAAAAGTACTTTGCAATTGTGGAGTATTTTAATCTGCAGTATTAATATGATGTGGACAAATGTTTTATAATTGCCTGGTATTATTAAAAGTGCTTCTTGACCATTAGTGACCAGGCTTTTAGAGTGTCCTTTAACAACAAAGTCTCTGTTTTCTTTTTCTCCCCTTCCCCTAAGAGTACCTAGAGAAAAATGGTTGATTAATGGCAGTTGCTGTTAACTCCAGAATAAAATGTGTGCAGTGCATGCTTTGCTAGTAAAAGATGAAAGGATATTTCTTATTCTTGTTCTTACTCTGATTCCCTTTGCGACCTCGAAGCAAAGTCTTATAGATAATAAAAGGTTTTTCTGCCTGAAATGGAAAAAATTTAAAGGTATTTTGTCTAGGATATATGTGATGCAATTAAGCACAGTCATTAGGTGCTCTCCATTCTATGATTGTAAGAGATGAAGGTGTTACTAAAAGAATAACTTAATACTTCATTTCAAATCCTGCAACAAAGTATTTTTTAAGTTATTTCTTTTATGCAGCAGTTTTTCAGATTTGATTCTCTCCTGAGCCATGGCCATAGGAAGTCAAAAGCTGTTCTATGTACAGTTCCAGCCCATGCACTTCACCTTTTAAGCAGGGTTGTTCTTCATAGTATAAATGTAATTTTTTCACTGATAATATGAATTAGAAAAACCTTAGGAAGTTGCATAATACATAATATGTAAGCAAACTTTTATAAAATAGTGCCAATTTTTGTTTTTCTTGAGACCCTATGCTCTTCTCAGTAAATTCTTGAGACCTTATGCTCTTCTTTGTAAATTCTTGCATTGTAACTTATACAGTCTCTTGTTCCCCAGAATTATTTTTAATACATTCACTATATGTTTATGTGTATTTTTCTTATGTCTTTTTTAGATAAGTATTGAAGTATAGTTTTAAGAACCTCACACCTGAAATTTCTTCTTTCCTTTCATCAGATGTGCATGTAGGATATTTATTGGGATGGATGGAGAATGAATGCAACATTACTTATACAGATTTATTTTTCTTTGAAATTGCACAATGATTTTTTGTGAAACCCTGAGTACATCACCACTCTACATCTGGCTAATCAGTACTTTCCTCTGTAAATGTCTTATAGATTTTAGTGCCATAAAGGACCATCAGGCTACACCCAGAAAGGTCCCCACAGAGTCAAATCATTTCCATTCAAAAATTGTTCCAAGAGGTGATTACTTCTGTTAAGTGATAAATACTTTGTGGTATCTTTCTGGTCAAAACCAGCTGTTGGATCAGATATGCCCAGAATCTTTTCTCCACACATATTCTTGCAGAATATGATCAAGATAAATATCCTGAATTTCTATGTTGTCCCTCTGGCTTGCAGTTGTGATAACAGGAACTAAAGTTGTGTTGATGTTAGGCATATAAAATGTGAAAATACATGTAATCTTCTTTGGATGCTGAATTCCAGTGATGATCTATGCTGTACTTGAGTGAATAACAATTTCAGTGCCTCCATTTTGCCAACTTCTTAATAAGAATAGTATTTACAGGAGTGTTCTGAAGTTTAGTTAATGTCACTGAAATTCTTTCAAATGGGCACAAAATACACACAGGAAACCACAAGAGGTATAAAAATGAATGCAAATGTAGCTAATGAAGCAAAAGGAAGAGGGCTAAACGGTGTCTTAATAGGTTCTCTTTAAAAACCTATTTTGATAAGGAATATTATGCCATGTCTCTTGATTATGAATCTTACAATTTTTTAATAATCTCTTTCAGCGTGCTGGGACCAGCTGTGACCTTCCGAGTGCACTCAAACCTCCAAAACATTTCAACTGCAGATGTTGCCAAAGAAGCAGGTAAGTCCTTGTCCTCCTTTCCTAAACTGTGCCCTCCCACGTGTCTGTTTAGCAGTCAGTACCACTGCAGACAGCACAGGCACATCCTGTTCTCCCCGAAGACTGACATTTAAAGGGAGAGACTGTTGAGAGGTGAGTGGCACTTGAAAAATTGAAGTTTAACATTTTTGAGTCCATTAAAACTGTTTGAGACTTCCTTGTTTGTCAAGAAAATTAAATAGAGACTTGCAGTCAAGTTCCAGCATGGTGAAAAACTCTTCAGTGTTGTCGAAACCTTGTAAAACCACATTAGTCATTTGTAAAAGAGGATGTAATACTTTCACTTTTCTGATACTTTTTTTTCAGGGAACAAAAATGTTATTACACCTTAGCCTTAATTTCTGGAATGAAAAATGGTAGAAATATGCCTTTGTTGGTGTGCTGTTAAACAGTTTCAATGACAAGTTAATCTTTGAGGTAAAGGTTGTATTTCTAGAATTAAACTGCTTCTGAATAAGTACCACTGCTCTAAGGACTCCTATTGGCTCCTTTTCAGCTTGGCTATTAACTGTATTATGGAGTTGTTGACTGCAAGAAATAATTTCTGCAAGGTGTCTGAATTGATAACTGATTTGTTTCCAAATTACTCAATTGATAGGCTTTAAAAATCAGAACAAGTTGCAATATTGCTTGAAAACAGAAACAAGAAAAGTTCATGAGAATAAACTCTGGGAGCTCCAAACTGTCCATTAACTTCTCCTTTTGCTTGGAGAATGGTGAATTTAGTGATAGAAAGAACTGGGATAGTTCCTGCTCCAGAACTCTCCCTTGCAGGACCCTTTGCATTGGAGAAGGGTCTGGTTAACTGGTGATTAAAGAGTAGCAAGGGTTTATCATGTCAAAAAGTCCTAGATGTGTACTGTCAGAAATCAGAAATTACAATAAATACTGAATTATGTGACTCACAATTGTGTATGAGTTTTTTCCTGGGAAAAAGTGATATGCCTTTTTTATAACAATGCCCTCCCCTGTCTTGTAAACTTATTGAATCTCTCTAAAGGGATCAACAAATATGATGCTGTTGGTAGAGCCTGCCTGGATTGCCAGAGGCTTTTGACAAGGTCTTCCCAGAAGTTTCTAAGGAAATGAATAGTTTCTTAGAATGTGGAATATGGAACAGAAAAATGGTGAATCACTAATTGGTTAGGAGGCAAGAAACAGAGATTAGGAATAAAGTATTAGTTTTCTAAAAGGCTAAGATAGCAAAAAAAGGTGGAAGGATCTCTGCTGGGATTGTAACATTCAACATAGTTGTAGGTGAATTAGAAAAGAGACTGAGCAGGATGGTGAGAAATCCTGCTAATACTGAATTATTCACAATATTAAAGGTCAAAGTTGATCTTAGAAATGTTTAAAGCTGAGTGAATAGACTCAAAATGGCAGATGAATTTCTTTGTAAATTACTGTAAAAAAATTTCACATGGAGAAAAAATAGCTTTGCAGACAAAGTTGTGGGTCTAAGTAGTAACATAGTTAGTGTAGTAATAGGTAATTTGAGGAAAATGACAGTTCAGTCTCCATTATCAGTTGAACAAGGAAAGTGTTTTGAAGAATTATTTGGAAAGGAATAGAAAACAGAACAATGTCATTTATTCTTGCACAAATCTATCCTTTGCCTGTGTTTAAATTCCACATATAGTACTGCTTCTCATACCTCAGAGAGACTGGAAATTCCGGTTGAAATGGAAAGATTCAGGGAAAGGCAGAAGGCATGACTGTAAGTATGGAATATCTTCCACATAACAAATGGTGCAGTAAGGCAGGAAACGTNAAAAAAAAAGAAAAAAAGATGAGTATGGTGTGAGAAACTCTAGAGTTTCTCTAGTGTGAGAGCTCTAGAGTCTGTCAACTCTAGAGTTGCACAGTGAATGGAGACAGGACTGTATAATTGCTTTTGCAATGCAAGAACAGATGAATCTGGCAGAAGGCAGGTTTAAAATAAATCAGAACGCAGTTTATAGTTTTTCCAGTTGTGGATAATGAGGCTTACATGTGTTCAAAAATTTACACATGAGGAAATTAATGGAATTGACATCCACTGAAATTTTGCAAGTCTGTGGAAACATTGTCAAGTCCAGGAAATTTCTGATGTGCCTTGGCCTGTTCCTAACAAGCTACTCTGAAAAGTAAAAATGCTGTGACTCGTTTATTTCAGCAAAACTCAAGATATAACATTATGCTTTTTCTTACCACTGGAATCAAAGTAGTTGTTTTCAACTTCCTTCACTTAAATGCTGCTGACAAAGTAGGGAAGTTCTGGGGACAAAATAATGCCATCCCAGAGAAAGGGCAACAAAGTGGTGAAGGATTTGGAGCATAAACCATGTGAGGAGTGGCTGAGAGAGCTGGAGGTGCTTAGCCTGGAGAAAAGGAGGCTCAGGGGAGACCTTATCACTCCCTACAACTGCCTGAAAGGAGGGTGTAGCCAGATGGGGGTCGGGCTCTTCTCCAAGACAAACAACAGGACAAGGGGAAATGGCCTCAAGCTGTGCCAAAGGAGGTTCAGGTTGGATATTAGAAAAAATGTTGCTGAAAGGGTGTTGAGCACTGGAACAGGCTGCCCAGGGAAGGGATGGAGTCACTGTCCCTGGAGGTGCTCAAAACTGAGCAGACATGGCACTTTGGGATATGGTTCAATGGGCATGGTGGTATTTGGTTAAGGTTGGACTTGATGATCTTGGTAGTCATTTCCAACCATGATGTTCTATGATTCTATGAATTTCTGCTGGTTCACCAATTTAAATTCATATTTTATGTAGTAATTTTATCTAATCTTTATTACATTAATATCCCAGGCATTTTCTAACTTCCATTTGCTTAGTGAGTTAAAAGTTTCAGGTTCTGATGGCTGCAGAAAGAGGTTTATTGGGAGTTTTACATAAGCTTCTCTTGTTATTTCAGTGTGTCCATAGTATTGTCATCACTAAACTTTGTGTTTGCCATTTACAAAAAAAAAAAAGGAGCTCACAATTCTATCCATCCATCAAATATTTTAAATTTAAAAGGTATCTAATTTTTCCTTTCTAACTCATGAAGTTGCAGGGCTTGTCAATGTACTCACTAATCAGTTCATTTATTTTAAGCAAACTTCTTACTTCCAGATCTCTAAAGCCAAAAATAAATTCTCTTAAAAAATCAACAGCAATATATACTTACATAAGAAGTTTTTTCAGGCTCTAGTTGTAATTATAAATTTTTAAAGTCAACAGTATCTTGAAGAAAAGCATTCAAAGTACTTAATTTACCAAGGGAAGCCAAAGGAGAATAAATCAATGCATATTTCCAAAGCAGGCACAGGTAAATGCATAATTCCGTGCTGTACTGCTATCAGGTAACTTGACATCCCTCCAGGAGCTCGGAAAGCAGATCTTGTTTACAGAAAATGAATAGACCAAATGGACAGAAGAATTTCACAGTCTGTCACATTCTTAGAAATGAAAAGAATTTGGAAATTGAGGTAATCAGATGCCATAATAATTATAGGAGTGTAAATTTTTCAGACTTGCACAAAAGAATCTATTTGTGCAGATGTTATGTACGTGCAAGTCTCACTGATAGCCACAGGAACAGTTTCTGTGCAGCAGTTTGGTCTTATTATTCATGTAGCATGTATTTTTGTAACTAAAATGGATACACTTCATATAATCCTTGCACTATTTCAGGTTTAAATATAGGGAACTATATTTAAAGTTTTCCATCCTCCTCTGTGGAGTTTGAAAAATGTTCAGGTTAGAGAAGACATGGGACTATATAGCAGCTATGCAAAGAGGTGAATGACTTAAAAACCAGAGATATGGAAGAATGATAATAAAAATGGTTTCTTCTGTTGTCTTGGAGTTTGAGGTTCGTTCTTCTTGGTGCACACATAACCTGCTTAAGGCAAAATAAGCTCTCTAAAATCCTTTAGAGACCTTCTTGCTGATAACACTTTTTTTTCCCCCAGTAATTCACAGTTCCAATTCTGTGTAAATATTTGGATCACTTTTTTTTTTTTCAGTTTCTGGGGCTACATAATTATGTGGGGAAGCTGACAACATGGTAATTTAAAATAGTGAATAGCTTGCTTTCTCTCATTAACAACACCTTTATTTGTTCTTTGAGACCAGAGCAGGATACCCAACATTTTGCCAGCTTCACACGCTTTGACATTCAAACGATAGAATACATCTTTCATCAAGGAGCTGTCCTCTGGCCTGTTTCTGTTTAATAAGTCAGGTTCAATGGTGCAGTGTAATTTCATCTCAATGTTTTGAAGAAATAAACTTTCTCGAAACATAGGTGACCTGTTCTAGGAGTAATTACGGTTGGCACGACATCATTTAGACAAACAAATGTGTATTTCTTTTCTCTTCAATTTAAAGGTCAGGAGATATCTAACAGAGAACAATTATCAGTAAGTTAACTCTATGTAAAATTGTATATATTTGGTATAGAAATGAGGAAAGAAGTTGCTTTATATGTAGTTCAGAATCCTACTATTTATGCAAAGACAGTGATAATTAGAAAACTGGAAACTTCTGAAGTTTCCAAGCAAAGAATTTTGGCATCAGGTGCCTGTAATGGTCACATATGAACACATGGAGAAGAGATGTAGGAGAGACACTCAGCACTGACACTCAGCACAGACACTCAGCACTGCTGAAATGAAATAATAATATTTGCTTTTATGTAGCTGCAGCCTTTTAGTGTTAGAGTCATGCTTATTTTTTTTTTTGTATTGTATTGAAATGCAACATTTTAGGTTATATAATGTATAAAAATGGAAGACTGAAAAGCAAAGGGCTGTATGCATAATGTAGGCATGGTAGTGATGGGGATAGGTAGCACAACAAAAGGCAATGCATAACCAGATATCAGAGAATTAACAGGTCTTGTGTGCAGGTTCTTGTGCCTAAGATGCGTTGTGATACACACCAGTATGGAAAGTCAGATATTTTGATTTATTTAATGTATACATAGGAATATCAAGAAAAGTTTTCAATTTTTTTTTTTTAAATTTCTGTAACTTTTAACAAACACATTGGTTTGGATGGTTTGAAGGTTTGCTTTTTGGTTTTGGGGCTTTTTTGTTTACTTTTCTGTTGCCCTGTTGGTGAAACTCACATTTTCACACTGTGCATGAAAGGAACTATTATCCTGACTTAGAGAGTAGGTTGTTGAAGCAAACGAACTCCTTGTCTAAAAATCATTTCTCTGCGAGTGATAATTCTGAAAAAAACCACATTGCAAAATTAATTCTGCTGAAACACGCAAATGCAAAAATAATATATTGTTATTCAAATTTTACTGTATTATAAAATATAAAAAGCTAATTTGAATAAAGACACTGCCTCAGAGTTATTGGAATCGATTAAAAAACATATAGAATTTCTCACCAGTTTTAAATGACTGCAAATGATTAAATCTGTGATGTTACAGATTTCGAGATAGAACATCTACAAATTTTGGTCATGTCCCAGCTGAGCTGAAATATCCATGGCAAAAAGTATGCCATAGAACTTTTTGACATTGAAGGTGAATATTTCTGTTGAAGTTGGCAGCTCTAAATAGACAAAACATCATCCTTAGCTTTTAGCATTAGACAGTCCTTTTGGAATGAAAAGAATACTTCAAACCCCTTAGAGTTAACTTACCCTGTGTAGTGTTTTCAGCTGATGGTGTCTTATTGGTTTGGAGTAGTCCGAGATGTCATAGTTCTGCTCTTAATTAAGATGACTAAATGGCTGATCTCCTCATGAGCCTGGATCCAGCTGGTGAAGAAAGTATTTATGCCTTATTCTCCCTCTAATATATTTCTTTTGTTTTGCTTGGCAGACCTGAACTGTATTTATAAGCATCAAAACTTACTCTTCTAAATATGTGGGATTAGGTATCTAAATAAGTGGTTTAATTTCAAAGGCTCTTAGTTCTCATCACACCCTACAAGCCTTTGGTGACCTTGGATAGTTATCATGATGGAATCCAAACGTGTCTGATAACCATGAAATTTAACTTCAAGGCCATGTCAGACAGTGGAACAATCCACCCACATTAAAAAAATGGTTCCAGGTTTTTCTTCAGCTTGAAAACACTTGGGACGAACCTGCCTTATGCAGTCACTGCAGAAATCTGTGAATTGCTCCCATTTCTTAAGCGCATTCGGCAAAATCGAGGTTTTGACACACGTCCAGTGTGGACCCTGTTAAAAGGGGCTGGAGTTCTGATATCAGCATATTTTGATTTTCTTCCAAATTCAGGACTACAAATATGCATTATAAATGTTTATCAAAGTTGTTTATCACTTAAAGCTATAATGCTTAAATGCATTTTGTAGCTGTTTGCTGCAATTATTTTTATTATCCTTCAGTATAATTGAAACATACACTTCAACTTTTAGCGAATAGGATGTAAGTCCAGAATATTGCAAATTATTTATATGACTGTTTTTCTGTATTCATTCCAGTCATGTAGTGACCTCTTCTTATTGGTCAAAGGGGGTTATCTTGCCAGTATGCAGCATGACAGAAGCACAATAAAAAGTACATTTATGGAATATCTGTGTAAAAACACACACCTCTTAATTTCATAATCAGAAATTTGGCAAAACAAGGCATGGAGGGAAAATAATTTGCTCAGCGTCAGAAAGTCAACTGATGAGGATCTGGTTCTCAACTTAAATTCACTGTTCATTTCTAGGAACGCTGCAGAGCCACACTCTGCTCTCTGCCAATAAGTATTTGCCTTACCAGCATTGCTGACAGAAACATAAGTATTGTTATCCATTATAGGCAAGGAAAGTTTTCTAGGAGGTTCTTAGGAGAACAAGAGAGTAGAACTGTCTTCAGATTTATCTTCATAAAATATAACTTTGGATCTCCATATAATAAAGCTACATGTAATATCTGCATGTAAAGAATGTGTAAATGTAGAGAAGGGAGACTGGGAGAAGGAGCAACAGTACAATGAGGAATGAAGCATGAACTGCAAGAGTAAGACTGCAAAGTTTTATTTAGTTATACGTTTATTTAGTTAAAAGCATATTTAGAATAGATGTTACTGACACATGTCTGAAAAACTTCAGGTTTCCTCAGTTTCACAGAGGAATTTGAACAAAAGCTGGGAAATATCATTTAATGAAGTGAGTTCACCATACTCTGATTTTCTCTCTCTGGTTATTTCAGTTTGTGATTAAATACTGTCTGTCTTTTGACGCTTTTTCTGTCAGTGTTGGTTAATTGTTAAAAGTTCTTTGCATTATACATTTCAATTAAATAAATGTAATAATTTATTATTTCTTGGTACTGCTTCTCTCGCTGACATAATGAAATTTGACAGTATTTTTTTGTGCTGGCTTGCTAATAACAACATCCACCTTCTTTTTCATGGCGACTGTCAGTGCAGGAGATATGAATTCTTTGTCCTCAAAAGGAAGAAACTTCAATTTCTGGACACAAAAGTCTTCCTTTGCTCTAAAAATTCTTTCAAAATCGTTGTAAGAAGCCCTGGTTGTCATGTTGACTTTTGGCATAAGATTTGCAGGTCTTGTGAGAAGTCCCAGCAAGATGAACTCTGGTGCTTCAGGCACCAACCTGTCCATGCTGGCAGAGTGTCTTGGTTCCTTTTTCTACCCCACCACTGTGAGCAATGATGGTTGTTTTCAACGTATTCTTTACTCAGATCATGATTCAGCTGTGATGAAGTGAACAGAACAAGCTGAAAGTGTTCAGGTAAATTCCTTCCCTCTATCTAGATTTTGGCAGACCATGCAATTAGATATCTTTCTCTCTGAGAGGGTAACACACCATGTGTCTGTGAATAATTTGAAGTTCATCTTTGAAGAGAACTGGCAGCTTCTCTGTCAGAAACTTTGAACAATGAAGCCAGGAGGCTGTGGGGTTCATCTGATTTCACGTGCAGTGTCCGTGGTTTAAGTGGGATTACAGTTCTTTGGTCTATAAGGTGAAACGTGAAGGTTTGGCCTTTTTCTGTTCCTAGCTCTCTTAAATCTTTTGGTGCAAATTCTGAATTCTCCTACTCAAGCCTCCTTAGTTCACATTGTCCTTTTTCACCTCCTGAGCCCTCTGTAGGGGATCGATTTCCTTTCACCTACTGTATCGTCAAATCTATCTGAATTATTTTCCTCAAATCCTTCCGTTGCTGAATAAAGGATGTCATTATGGTTTTGAAGATTATTCAGAAACTGAACTGTCTCCTGCAGTACCAAATGTCTGATATAATGATTAATGAGTTTTCAAGATGGCATTTCTTTCCCACCTTGTTCTTCTGTTGAAAAATAGAACAAGTGAGGAGTGCTGCCATTCAGTAAATGTGCCTCAATCTTGAAGAGTAACAAGTACCTTTAGTTATGACTCTTCTCCATGGACTTCCTTCTAATTAAGATATTCATTGCT
This sequence comes from Edolisoma coerulescens, assembly GCA_013397115.1. Lineage (NCBI taxonomy): Eukaryota > Metazoa > Chordata > Aves > Passeriformes > Campephagidae > Edolisoma > Edolisoma coerulescens. Next base: position 1,506,815 of record VWZW01003558.1, on the reverse strand, counting down.
GTGATTAGTAAGGACGGAATTCATTTAAACATACACCCCTCTCCTCTAAGAATAACTGTGAGGTATCTAATTTTAGAGAGAAATATTTCTTGTCTTTGAAACCACTTTCTGTTTTAATAGAAAATTGCAGAACTTCCTTCTGTTCAACTTATGAAGTGATGCCATCTATTCCAACATAAACCCCTAAATCCAGCTACTTAACTATTGGGAATTGTGAAGCTAGGAAATAGTTTTGTAGGGTTGGGGAGGAAAAAAAAAAGAGCTAAGTAGCATTATGTAGTTAATATTCTTTAATTTAAAGCGATGATGGTTTATGTCATTGCATTTTCTGCATCTTATTTACACCCATTCATAGAAAACCATCAGATTGGTATTAAACTAAAATAAGGAGAAACACCATTGGTGTAGTGTAGATATTAGAATATTTTGGAATATAACAATTAATACCTGAACCACACAGTTATACCAAGGTTCAATGGAAACAGCAGAGTTGAAGCTTAGATTGAAACTCATGTATTTCTGTTGGGTGTTTTTTTCTGAAATCTGTAAGCAGGCCTATGGAGACTGGTAAAAATAAGTCTTCTATTTAAGTAATTTATGTCATGGTTTAGAGGTTAATAGAGATTTTAAGGCTGAATTTTTTAAAGACCCCTCTGGTAATATATCTAAATGCATTTTAATAGTGAGGGTAGAATTTATCTAAATCCATTGCAGCTGTCTAAATGTTAGGCATTTATTCAAAATTAGTTGCCGAGATTACCTCTACATTCAAAGAGAAAAGACAGGTTATATGAACTGACATTTATCAGAGGTAGCTAAAATTTTGGGAGAGAAATCATTGCCAATATCCACAGAATCACTGAGACACTGTTGATGACAGGACTGCCCTACACAGATCCTGCATGTAAATCCAGGGAGACTGGTGGAAGCTGGGATGGTACAGAATTTAGTATAGTGGAAAGCTTCTCCCTGTAATTGCTGCTTGGTTTTTTTTTTTTTTTTTTTTTTTTTTTTTTTTTTTTTTTTTTTTTTTCTATTGATAGATCTCTTAAAATCTTCTGGTGCAAATCCTGATTTCTTCTACATAAGTCTTCATTCATGTTGTCCTTTGCTAAGATAGTCAAAGCTCTTTGAGAATTCAAAATTAATTTAAGATCAAGTAAAAATACAAAAATTTTAATTTTGGGAAGTATTACCATGTATGATGCTATTAAATAACCAGATTCCTGCAGTCAGCTTCTTCACACGTACAGAGCTGATAATGCAGGATGAAACTGCCCTGTAGTTGGAGTGCAAAGTGGTTTTCTTTCAAGCCTAAGAAAGCTCCCAATACATTTTTGACTATGGAAGAGAAAAGTCTTTTTCCATTTAAACTTGCTACAGCTTTCCATGCACTGATGTTTGAAACTGACCCGTACATTTTATGTGTAGGACAGTCTTCAGCTGGTGCAAATCAACAAATAGCTGCTCTGAAATCCATGGCACTGAGAATGTGTGACTGAAACAAAACACTTTTATTTTTTGTATAGCAGCAGTACTGGGGCTCCCACTGTGGACATAGTATCAAAAAGTCCCTATACTAAAATATTTGAGAACTAATTTTATTTCTGGCTTAAATCAAAGCAAGCAGAAGTCCCTAAATGCAAGACAATTGCTTAATGTTGTATTTCACCATATTATTTAGCAAAATTGCTTCTATTCAGCATTTTTACGAGAAGCAACACATTTTCCAGGAAAATTGAAATATATATGCAATATGACATATACAACAATAATAATTACAATTCCAGACATCTCTAAATGTTATAGTCCTTTAATAAAGTTTTATGCATTTTTGTGCAGTACACTTAAGACACTATCTCTGTTTACAACAGATCCAAAGCATATTAAAGCATATTATTTAGGAATGCAACAGAAGAAGCCTGGTAATACAATTATATAACGGGCAGCTTTTATGTAAAGCATAGTTTGGCTATGTAATATTTTTTGATGATTTTGTAACTTTCTAGGTAAGCATAAAGAATGGAATTGAAGAAACCCTAATTTAGGTCAGGTAGCGTTGTAACCTCATCTTTACCTGGAAAAGAACAGTCAGTACCTTTTTTTCCACCTATTAGACAGATTGATTATAACTTCTCAAAATGTGGAACAACAAGATTAACCTAACAATTTTAAGCTGTGCATGCAAATAAACACTAGGCACCATGTGGAACAGGGATAATGTGGAACAGATAGTGTTCTATTTTAGTTGATACAAACAGGAAAATAGTCTTTATCTGATGTAACTAAATATCCTATTTTTAATATATGAAATTGGATGATTAGCAGTCTTGTGATTTTAGCTGATAGCTTTCATATCAGCCAAAGAATGAAAATTGTGACCGAGAGTGGTGCTGCTTCAAGAGTCTATGAAACATGGTTGTTATTTAAAGCACAAGGTAAAAACAGAAAATCAATATACTCATCTTAGAATCAGACTGTTGTCCCTTTTACCTGGAGAAAAGTAATAACATGAGAAGGCCCCTCTCCAGAAGGGTGGTGTTTTGGTAACAGTGTGTAAGGACAGCTGACCTGAACATGGGAGCAATTTGTTCTCTTGGTAGAACACAATTTACAGGTTGACATCTTGGGAAGGAGGCACAAATGTGACCCTGGATGAAAGGGCAGGTGGAGGGTTTCTGGCTGAAAAAGGCTTAGTGAGGAGGTCCAGGGGATTCACATATCATCCGTCTTGAAAATAGGCACTTGCATGACCTTCTACTGCTGATAGCTTGTGCAGGGATGTATCTGAGAGGGAAAGTCATGAGCTCCTGATAGTGGGACTAGGAATTATTTGAGAGATTTGGGAGAGTTTTTGAAGATAAGAGAAGTTTGCTGGCAGTGCTCACCAGGGCACACTTGTCAGCAGTGTTCAGACCTGTGTGTTAACATTGCCTTCGTTTCAAGCAGTCTTTCTCCTGTGGACTGAAGGCTACTTCAGCAGCTGCTGCTCCTACCTGACCCTGTGCACAATTGTTAGGGAATGTTGGGACTACAAGACAAGGGACTTGATTTTCATGAATAATTTGTTTTCTGGACTATATATGGCCAAAGAAGGGGGGCTACCCCTCCCCGAGTTTTCCTGAATTCCACATATCCATTCTGACACGCAAGATAAGATCGAGTCAGATATACTACTTCTGATCTTGTTCTTATTTGGGGATGATGTTTTTCATTGTCTGACAAAAAGTTGTTTGCAGGATTTAGAGATTAATGACCATTGTAATAATCTGCAAATACTTAAATCTTTCTAGCATTACCCAGTCCTCAGGAAAATGTTAAATCCCTTTGTTATGTTTAAAAAATATTTTCCATAAATTTGAATCTTCCAGATTAAGAGAAATTATACGACTTTATGTTGGCTGAAGTCAAAAGGCATCCCTAAATTTAATCCAGCCATAGATTTTTCAAGTAGTGCCTGTAAGTTCTCTGCACCTTGATTTTCCTAATTGCGAATCTGAAATATGAATAGGAAAAGGCTTTTTATGAAAAAAAATTTAGCTATAATGTATAAGTTAATTCAGAGGATAGACAGTACCATCACCATAGGATAATTATGATCATTTGTCCCTGTGCTGCTTCTGCTGCTTTTTAATATTTTTTTTCCTGGTTGCATCAGTGCAACAAAATCAGGATGAGAGCAGTCACAAAATAGTTTTGGTTGAAAGATCCATCTAGCGGGTTATTTAACCTGTCTCCCAGAATTGTGATGGGATTGGCTGGCAGGAGATCATATAGCAAGTATTTTATAGTCTGTTGAAAAAAAAAAGACAAAAAAAGACAGATGAGAAAAACATGTATATGCCAAAATCCAGAGGGTGCTCCTTGGCAAAGTTTTATAGACATTTTAGATCAGTAACAAGAAAAGGTAGGTAGCTACACCCCATTACTCCTTCCTAAACAGCCAGGTAATTACTTTTGGCATTTTGACAAGTGTTTGCGGGAGTGAAGGTCAAAGCTGTCAGCAGAGAAGATCTATGCTAATCTGCTCAGCTGGAGAAGACTCAGGTAGCTAATGTTTTGTAATTAGAAGTTGTGGAAACCAGTTTTCACTGTAGTTTTGCACTGAGCATAAGTGAACTAATAATACAGAGTAATTTCATTTATCATAGTTCACAAAATTAGCTAAATGGGTGCTTAAGAGTAAACATCCAATATGAAATTGGAGAAATACAGGAAATCTGTGGTACAGACTAAATGTATATTTGTATGCATATTTTTATATGTGGGGTACTATATATAGACACACACATTTACATCATACTTGTTTATTATGTATGTGTTTATTTGGCTATTCATGTAAACAGAGATAAACAATGATAATGCTTCTAATTTACATTGAAAAATATTAATGAAAGGAAAAGAAAAGAAAAAAAGAAAAGAAAAGATAAAACAATGTACTTATTGTACTTAATATATGTGCTGGAAATTAGAAAAAAAATTGCTGGAAATTTCACATACAAAAATTCCTTGCATGCAAAATATTCCCATTTTTCTTGTGGGAGTTATCACTTCATCCAGCACTACTCTGTGAATGGATTTGTTTAATCCAGAGGGCTTTTAAACTGCTAAAGTACTTTAGAAAGATACGAGAAAATAAGAAAGAAAGAAACCCAAAACAAATAAGTGTATTAATACAATTATGAAAACAATGAAGATTTTTATAATATGTGTCATTTGTTTTATAATGTTGATTGTCTCTTCATGGTGTTATATTCATGTTTTTATCAGACTAAACTAAAAATTATTCTTCTTGCTTATCGTGGTGTTCTTTGCACTACTGGAAGTATGTGTATGTGTGTGTGTGTATATATATATATATAAAGAGATAAGCAGAGGATGTTTCAGAGGAGCTCAAGGTGTTCAGCTGTGCTCCTAAACCTCAGACAGCACCTCAAGTCTGCAGTGATTTCACACACAATTAAGTGTTTGTTCCCTCTGGTTTTGCTTCGTGGACTAAAATACCCAATATAGGTAATGGTAACCACGAAATTCCTACTGTGCATGGAGAAAGAATGCAGACCTTCAAAAAGTAATGGCTTGGGACTGATTGGTGTGTACTGTGGAAATGGAGGTCAGGATTTGATGGCCAAATCTCAGACCTGAACCTAATGAGATAAGGTTGCGATGTTTCAGTGGCTGCAGTCGGAGCTGGACTAGAACCTCATTGGTAGCAGTCAAAACATACTGGGTTTTTTTGCTGAGTAAATTTTAACCTTGATCAGCTCTGCCAGACAAACTGTTACCAGTGAAGAGCCACGGGGCTGCAGCACTGAGGATAATATTCCTTTGATAATTTTTGACTCTACAGATAATCCAGAGCAAAAAGAGATAAAGCTTTAAATCTAGGTCTAAAGAGCAGTATGTCAATCTGAAACATAGACTTAAATTGAGAAAAAAAGATTATTTTTTTCTTCTGGATTTCATGATTGAGCCTTTTTCAACTGTTACATCATTGCAGGGAACCCAGAACACAACTCATTTTGGAAAGAGATCAGAAAATGCTTCCTTTTTTTTCCCTCCCCATCCTTCCTTCTCTGAATGGATTTTGTGTATTATTCTTTCTGACATTTCTTTCCTTGGCATTTTTCCTCTTCCTGGGAATCACCATGTATTCTTTCTCTTCATTCATTTAACAACTTATGGGTATATTCTGTACCCATGTGCTGCAATATAGCTGTGAAACTCACACTAACATTAATGGAAAATGTGCAGCTAAAATCAACCACACTGGGTGTAGTTATGACCCTTGCTGTAAAATGGATTTCCACTTGAGAACTGGGAAGTCAGAGAGATTACTACGTTATTTTATATTAAATAAAGGGTATTTTAACATTATTTTTTAATGTGTTTCAAATTGAGAAATCCACCTGCTATGCAACCTGTTCTTTTATGTTGCACCATAATGTTTTCAAAGTTAGGTGACATTTTAGGCAGGTAAGCTGTTTTTCAGTTGGCAGTTCCCAATACTCTGCTTTCTATAAGGTTTAGGAAAATATGTTAATGATTATTATTTGATGGGAAGCTAATATCTTTTTAACTTTATGTTGAAGAATCAGATGCCCCTCTCAGATTTTCTGGTGTAAACATGGATGGATCCAAACATTTGCAGTAGTTTTCTCAGCCCTCCTGCATTTCTGCTTTTTTGTCTGGTCCCTTTTCCTCTCATTCTATCCATGGCTCTTTTTCCTACTGGCAGCAAAGCTCTCATAGAATAACTGAATATCTGAAATCAGCAGTGGGGGCAAAAACAGAGCTGAAAGCTGGGAGATGTGGTAAGCCTAGAAAAGCAGGTACAGGTAAATGTTTGCAGAAGTGACAGTACAGACAAAGAAGCTGATTCTCTTCTCTGGTTATTAAACTGGTGATGAGGCAGTGTTTGCATATTTATCACATGTTTTTGTACATATTGCTTCTGCTTCTCTGATACTCTTTGCCAGTGTGAATAAGTGCATCCATCTCTCACTTTATATTGGTTTCTTGCTATATTAGAAGTAGGTAAGGAGCATCAGAGAGTTTAAGAACTTTAATTTGGTGTCTTCTGTTCAACTGTTATCCATTATATACTGATATCTGTTATGCAGCAAACCGCCATAAATGTTAGAGTTGGCAGATATTTATGTGTATGTACCAAAATGAATTATAACTTGCTCTCAAGAGTTTTAGACCAACTTAGTGGAATATTGCCATACAGTTAAACAAATCTTTGCTTTAGACAGAAGGCAGTAAGCATCTAGGACTCCTCATTCCAAAAGATGCTTACATCTCAGATTCCTTCGCTGAGAAAAAGCAGAAATGGAAGCTGTCACGACCGAATGGTCAGGAACAGAGCAGACAGTCCACAGCCTGTTTTCACTATCTCATGGATACCTTCAAGTTCTGACCCCCCTAGGAACAGGCTCCAATGTGGCTTTTAGTGTGCATCTGGTAATGGCTATTAGGTTATCCCTGGTGCCCCTGGTGAGCATCCTTCATGCTCCCAGCCCCTGTTCTGGATAAACACTTGCAGTTCACCCGTGTTCATTGAGCCACTGTTAGTGGTTTCATGGACAGTGGTATCATAAGAGGTAAAACTGAGTTTGGGGTAGATCCCTGCAGGAATATGAAATCTATTGCTGGTCAAGCCCTACCCTCACCCAGGCAATTATGTGGGGGAGGTTGTCTGTGTTGATGCTTACACGTGCTAAGGTTAGATAGTGCATTTATACACGTTATATTTAAAGATACTCTGCATTCTTTTGACGTCTTTATCACATTAAAGAGAAAATTCCTAGAAGTCAATGTACATATTTTTTTAAAAAGGTGAAACCAGTTGTATTTGATTTCCATACTCTTCCTTCTGAGCACTGCTGGAGATATGATACACGGCTAAAGGAATCAAATATGGCCATTGATATAAAAAACAACTCCAGGGCAACATCACTTTTTCCAGATTTTAAATGTACTGTGTCTTTCTCAGTATAGTTCTTGAATTCTTTTTTTTCACGTCTGAAACTTCAGTTATACAAGGAATTTCCATTCTTCACCATTCTGTTCAGGAACTGTTGTACCTGAAAGAAATGCACTTGAGTGCATCTTCTCTTTGTGGAGGTCTTAAAGAGTTCTTGAACATGTTCCAAAATGCAGACGAGTTCTGCCCTTGCACCAAGGGAGATGGGAGTCACAGGTCTCCAGCAGTGTGCCAGGGAGCCTAAGCTACTGCAGTGACTTTTTCAGAATCACTTTTTAGAGGCTGGTATTTATCAAGATAAATCAAAGTGTTTATGATTTATGGTGAAATAGTTATTTTTAATTCTGAAAGATGTCCAGATTCATGAAATATTGCCATACAGAGCCTCTAACACTAAATGTGGTAGGACACAGAGGAAGGTCACGCCCCCTTAAAATATCTTCCATGTTTTATTTCCAAGGATCTTTAAACTTTCAAAATGCTGTCTATCTGTGGAGCTGACAATTATCTTTTCTCCAGAAGATTTCTGGAAAGATTATAAGAATAAAAATTCCCTTCAATGTTTTAGATTTCTGATGAATCCTGAGTGATGATTACCAAATTTAGACATGACACTTACTTTGATTGTTAGCTAAATTCTTCTGACAGGATTTTTGTATATAGAAATGAAAGAGTTCCTTTACATTTACATGTCATAAACCTATCAAACTTTTCGTAAGTATGCTTGGCTAGTTCATCTTTTATCCTAACCCTGGCATATTTCTTTTGAAAACATTACAAGTAAAAACATGACATTCTAATTTCCTTTTTCATTAATATTTTTTTAGTTTATGGACATTCTTTGCGGCTTTCCAAAATCTGCTCCATTTTTAATTTTTTTAGGGTATAATTTCCCACATTTTAATAGGAGATATTTCTTTTTTATCTGTAATTAAATCCATAACTTGTTATTCTCAGAAGGTTATTATGGATTGTGACTTCACTGTTACAAAAAAATGACTTAAAGAGGCTCCTAATATCAATTTAGTGTAAGGATTTAATTTATTATTCATTAATTTTGTATTCATTTTAATAGCAGTAATCATTATGAACTCGTTGGGTAGGTATGAGAATGTCAGGCACACTATATTTCCGTAGAAATTCAGTTCATTAGTCATCTTTAGCAAAATATAAAATACCATTCATGCATTATTGCTGTCACTTGTTTCTCTTTATAATTATATGCCTGTTATTTTACATAAATGTCTTCATATGTATAAGTGGTACTGGAATTTAAAAGTTTCAATACATGCATAAACTCCTTTGTCTGTCCTTATGGCAACATAAATTTTGGTGGTTTAAATCAAGATAGCTTCACTCAACTTATGACAGTATACAGGCTAATTTCACATTTTATTTTAAAGAAAACACTTTCAAATATTGTTGGTTTACATTGGCAGAATGTGTTGATTTTTTTCATTCATACACTTCTGCTTTTTAAAAAAAGCTTTCAGTTTAGCAATGCAGAATTCTAATTTTTATTTCAAACTAACTCATAGGTTCATCAGAACATATGTAATTTCCTATTTTAAAATGGGGATTAATATTTTCTCTTCATTGCCATTGTGTATTTGGAAGTGTTCAGAATAGAACGGTAATGGCTTTTTTTTTCCATAAATACTTCAGGTGCATCATTCTTAACTGTCCCATATTTCTGAGACTGCATCCTTTGACTGGTAAATGATTCCGCTCATGTTAAAGATGAGTTGACTGAGTGTCTTGGAAAAAACCAAGTGTGTTTAGCATCGTGCCAGCTAATTACAGTGGCTACCTTGCAGCTCAGTGTTGAATTGGACTTGTCCTTCTGAGCACGGACCCAATCAGTCATGGTCAGTATTGTGTCAGCTAACTCAATTCTTTGTAATCAAATTTAAATGTAAGAGTGGATTTTGTCTCCTCTAACTCAGGTGCCTTTCGTTTTAGCTGCTGTAAGTATAAGCCAGTCAACCTTGGCTCCCGTTACAATCAGTGCAGTGGAGTAAGTGCTTCCAGAGGGTAATACATTTCATCCCAAGAGAGGTGTCTGTCTCATCTGGAACTCCTATATCTCATCTATCTCATACATGTCTATCACACTTATGATTGGTGTCTAAGACAGGTCAAGTATATATCATCCCCCTGAGGATCCTGTTATTCTCCATTGACTACAACAGGAGTCTTGCTTAGATTTCAGACTAAACAACATCTCCCAGTGAAAGCAAATCCTTCAGATCTCTTTCAAGCACCCTTAGAGCACATTTCAGAATTAATATGGGCATAGAAATCTGTTGCTAAGGAAAGGGCAGCAGTTTTTGGAGCAAGGTATTTCCACCTTCTCTTGTGCAAAGAGGGACTGGTTGTACCTCACTAAACCCAGCGTGGTCTGGTAGCAGTTTGGGCACTGAGCTTCAGTCTTTGGCTGCCAGAAGCTCTTTCAGAAAAGTGGTGTTTTCTCATGGCCCTCAGTCACCTCTCCCCACCCCATACTGATATCTTAGATGCTTGGGTCACCTCAAAGGGCATGTGCTGCTGTGTTTAGTCAACAGAATAAATAAGTGGGGGAGAAGGGCAAAGGGCAATATTTTGTTGCCGGTGGCTTTTAAAAGTAATTTTCGAATGGTTTATTCTACTTCAGTGCACATCTAGCTTCTGCTAAGAGCAAACTCCTTTCACTTTAAAAAAAATTAAGTAGTGCGCTTAAAAACCCTCTTACAGAAATGTCTGTAGCAGTTTCAGTTCTGCAGCACTCGTTGGCTTTGACTCCTCTCCAAGCAGGCTGCCATTTTTTGGCAAGTGAGGTTTGTGATGGACGCAATGTCACCAGTTTGCACATCAGTGCGTGGGAACAACAGGTCTTTTTGAAAGATGTTTTCTGGTAGGTTGCAACTGATATTTAAATTGATTTCTTTTAAAGGCTACCTTGGTTTTGATATAAACTGTCACTTATTCTTACCTTTCTCCCCCAGCCTGTTTTCCTTCCACCTCTGCAGAAGTGCTTTGCATTATTGTGGCCTGGAGCATCTCTGAGTGTTCTTCTCGGAGCATCTGATTCTACAAAATTATCTAATATAGATAAATAATGCTGTTTGCTGCACAAACTGCGTATGTATAAGCAAATCTCTGTCTAAATTGCTGACAAGAACAGCAAAACACAACAGTGAAACTTGAAATCCAAAATGTGTACATTCTAAAATTCTCCTCTCAACTTGCTTCAGATTCTTGGCAAAGGCTCTTGTGATTTTAAAAGATAAAGAATCCTTATGTTGTTATTTCCTGACAACATTCATAGCAATAAAGGCAAGGAGATCCCTTCAGGAAATAGCTAGACTGTAACTTGAGTCTCTGCTCATCATCACACCATAGCCTTCCCTTTGTGTTTGTCTGTCCTTTTAGGAGAAACTTTGTTTTGTTTATCCCCCTTTCCTGGATATTGAAGAAAATTTGGGCACAAAGCAGGCTGCCAAGGAAAACTATTCCTACACCATTACAAACCTGTTGGCAGAGTGTGTCTAGGTCAGCCTCTGTTAGGGAGACCTTTGGAGGTTAGCAGACCTTCTGTGAGACCTTCTGGTTTGTGCTTTGTTGAAAAAAACCCCAAAACACAACAACATTAAATTTGGAGAGTGGGGGAAAGTGATGTTCTACTCGAAGAGAACAAATATTTCAGTGTATGTAATTCTATCAGCTGTTAAACTTAGACCATCAGCCTCATCAAGTATGCAACATCTTCTCCTTTTTATTTGTGCCGCTTCCTAAAATATCTAATGTGTTATTAAACAATCTTTTTCATTATTTTAAGAAAAAATTCAATTTTAGTTGTGTTGTGAATAAAAATTTCAAGGAATCCTATTTTGGACATATCTTAATTAGCAGCTTTAAATGTCATTGCCTTTAAAAAATAAGGAAAAAGCCATATGCTACTAAATCGCAGATGTGATATTTGTCACTTTTCCTCAATCTGATTTTCAGTTTTTCAGTATTTTCTTGTGAGTTTTCTCAGCTTTAATAGAGACAATATTACATGCATTGTTGGTTGAATTGTGACTGAATCAACTCCCTATTATAGGCAAAGGGAGTCTGAAAGTCACCAGCTGAAAAATTTATACATTCTCTGAAAAGTATACAGTGTGGCTTTTATGGCACTGAGAGTTAAAACTTATACAACTTACACAGCTTTATTAACAAGTGAAAGATGGTTTTCTCCAATGAAGTTCCTTTTTTTTAAAATTTCTCTTTTACACACAGTAAGGTAAATCATGATTGTAGATAAACTGAAATGACATATTTTTTATCCGCTTGATATGTGATTGGACACTGCTGTGAAAAAGAAAACCCCTCTAGAAAATTGTCTAAGTGTGCTTCTTTTTCACAGCATATATGGGTAATAGTGGATTTTTTTTTCTCAATAAACAAAAGCAAAATATCTTTTCATTAAGGATATTTACTGATATATTCCACCATTTTTCTGGCCTTTGTTAATTACATTGGGAGCTTATGCAACCAACTGATATGTCAGCATGTCTCTGCAGACATTTAGCTTTAGATGTCTTAATCTGAGAACTGAATTCCACCCATACCTTCCTCTGAATGTGATGCCCTGGCACTTTAATGCTTCTCAGTTATAAGCACTAAAGAAGCTGGCTGTGTTTATAAGTGTAGGTCTTGCTTGAATTTCTGCACAAACTGTGAGAGACACATTTCAGATTGCAAGTTAGTCTTAAACAAGGCTTAGGGAATGAAAATAATTATCTAAATAAGAGCTCATTTATGGCTTTCTGTCAATAATTAAAACATTGATAGTTGCTTGATATTAAATAATGATAAAGTTTCATAAAGGAATATCCTTAAATTTTAGGAAGTTAAAAGAAGCAAAAAGTTTTCTTCAGGTGATTCTCTTTTTCCTGTGATTTTCCAGTAACAATGGTTTGTACTTTTATTAGGCATCTGTACCTGGTTTCCAGCAAAGATAAAATAAATTGATAGGTCGTTGATTTGAATCTACTAAAATAACAGTTTTCTTCTTGCCATAGTATTTGAAAATTTTACATCACTTATTACTATTAGTGTTATAATGTTGTCCCTTCGACAGCAGTTAGAGCTAAACAATAAATTTCTGTTTGCATCTTGTTTTAGTAGATTCACAATTCAGATTCCTATTAATATAGACTGAAGCTTATGATGTAGATTGGAAATTGTTAAAAACATTTTTTCATATTTGGGTTAAAAAATAAATGGAATTTAATTCTGTCAATATTAAATCTGTCAAAGAAACATTCTAAATTGCTGATTTTAGATACTGGAAAATGCAGAAATCTGTTCTAATTTATTAATATATATTAAGTGAAGTAACAGAAACAGTATATGGAATCCATAACAACAACAGACACATATCAATTATTTTATACTATATGAGACCTGTGCTTTTTTGTAATTTCAATATCAAAATGTCATTTCATTGTCCAGGTATTTCTATTATTTCACTATTTCAACATCCTACATTTGTTTTGAAATGCCTCTCAATTACATTTCTTATTTCAGACTCTCATGTGATTTCTGTAGTTCATCTCTCTGTGCTGCAATACACATAAGATGGAGTAATAAGCACGTGCAATTGGATAGATTATCTCACCCTTAGGAGACACACCATTGCTGTGCAGAAAATATCTCCATGCCATGTTTTGTTCTTCCCTTCCCTGCTCTGGTTTGTGTGAAATCAGAAGGAGATTATAGGTATCAAATTAACCACATTTTATTTGCATGTGAGACATCATTAAAGTCAGGGCTAAGGTGGCCTTTTTTTTTCCTGCCATGCTCAGTGGTAGCCTAACCTGATTTCCACTGAAAACATGGGACTTCAATTTGAATTGTTTGTTGAATGTATCTAATCAAATACACAGACTTTTGCTCCACAACTACTTCATACTCTTCCTGGGGTGTTTATTCCCTCTGGCCTGTACTACAAACCACGATGCAAATCTGTATAATCAGTTCTTCCTGATTCATTTCTTTGGACAAAATCTCAGTCTGTTGTCAGAAATGCAGTTGGTCAGGATGGATGTGTGACTTCACTGTTTTCCTGTGCCTTAGCAAGTTTGAACCTATGCCTTTAATCACAATGCTAGTAAAGTCCTGGGAGGAGATCCTCAACCTTTCCTCCAGAAGCTGTTAGGCTTTGCATGGAATAATTGAACATTCACTGACCTGGAATGCAGGAGAGCAAAGAGAACACTGCACTGTGGCAGTTTGATGAATCATCTCCAAGTCCTTCCTTTTGTTGTATATTTAATGTAAATTAGTGAACTATTCATTAAGAAAAGAATTGAAACTGAATTCTTCTCTTTGCTGATTAAGGGAGTAGCTACAACATCCACCTGTGAGTCCAGCCCTTATTGACTGACCCCAAGAATTTTTCCACTTCTGAGGGATCATTTTGATCTATCTGACAACAGTGTAGTTTCTTCTACTGTTTCATAACCTGTGCTAGCATGAATGCATTTTTAGAGGTCTTGGCTCCATGCTTCGGAGGGGGTCCACTTACTTGTTTGTTTTTCAGTTGCAAGGAAGGTCAAAAAGTAATGAATAAATGTCAAGAAAGATCACTTATGAGAAGTGGATGCTCTGCATAATAAACATTAGCACATGTTTAACAAAAAATTTCCTCCAGTAGAAATCATTCCCATATTAATTTAATCCCGCTGTCTAAGATAATACAATCTCTTTGAAACAGTCTTGATTCTTAGTGCATAGGGACCTTTTCTGGATCAGAGGCCAAATTTCCATTACCTGATGAGCTAATCTGACGTGACAGCCTCATATGCAGATAGGGAATCTCTTGTCAATAGTTTTCTTCAGAGACAAAGAGAAACAAATGTCTATATTCATTCTCTCACTTCATGCATGAGTAACATTACCTTTCTATCTCCCTTTCACTCTATTCAGGTAGTCATTGAGAATTTAAATATAAGCTTTTGTGTTCCTGAGTTAGCTTATGAATGCAAAGCTGTTTACAGAAGACTGGCATCCTTGTCTGTTTGTTTAAGTACAGTATGTATTTTGACATGTAAATTTACATGAGGCATATTTAATCAGTCACAATGATATGCTAATTGGATTCCTGTATGAACTGCATAAAAACAGCATTTGAAAAAAAATTATGAAGGGAACTTATTACCAGCTGAGACACTTCCTAATCAGTATTATGCATCATCAAAATGCACAAGGATAAAAGTGATAGATTTCCAGGACTTTTGTAACCAATTAAAAAAAAAACCACAACTAAAGAAAAAACTGTCTTTTTCTGAGAAGCCTGAAAGTTAGAAAACAGCAACTGAAATCCATAAATTAGAATGCCAAAAATCTCTCAAATGCCTCTGCAGGTTTTGGATGTTGTTCACTGACATAATTTGTGTTCTGATAAGGTTATAGGTTGATCTTGTCTCCAAAAGAGCACTGACATTTAGACTTCAGCTCTGTCTGCCCTAGGGATTCGCTCAAGCATTTTGAATATCATTTTTTTAAATATATATTTTTTATAAGCAGCTCTGACTTTTTCGGATACCAGTGGTTCACTTTCAAGCAAAAGCAAGCCATGCCAGTGTAAACCAGCTACTACATATCCACATGGATAAGCCTGCAATACTCTCCCATTCCTCTTCTGTTCATGTACCTGAATTTCCCTGGTAATTAAACTTTTAAAGCTGATAGTCTTTATCAATTTTTTAAAAAAATGTGCCCCTGGATCTATTCTTTGGTGTTCACATCAGACTCATTCTAATTTCTCTTTTGTGGATCACTATATTTACATAATTTCTAGCATAACACAACATGAATAAGTTTAGCACACTTAGATTCCCTGCCTGATTCAACTGCTCATTTCTGGCCTTTACTGAAAATAATCTTAGTTTCTAATATTTTACTTAGATTTGACTGCACAAGAAACAGACAATTACAGACATAGGTAAGGCCACAGGATCTCCAAATTAAGGGATTAACCTTGGAAGGAAAATGAAGCCTTTCATCTGAATTTAGTCCAAGAGTGGGGGAGCAGTGAAAATTATGCAAAACTTTTAAATAATGAGCTGGAAGCCACCGGTGCTAGCCAATGGGGGAAAATGGATGAATAGGGTATCTCATTTTTCTTACCTCAGTAGAGTTTAGCTACCTGGATAGAGCTGAAAATTAGGTTTACTGAGAATCCTGGGAACAGAGCTCCTTCTGAGGATAAACAGAAGGAAGAAAACATAATGATTCTTCCCCAAGAAGTGGGTTCCTCATGAGTCCACACTTATCACACCTCGGGGAGACTGGAAACCACAGTTTCCCAGCCTTGAAGTTGACTCTGCAGAGCAGACTACTGGGCATTTTACAGGTGAAAAAAGGGGAAGGGAAAACATCTTTTCTGTCCTTGCTGTAAAACCTGCCCCACACATGTGGGAGCTGAGCAGCACTGGCTCCAGAAATGCCCGACCTGATGCAGTCAGACACTGGCCTGGTGGCTGGGGCTGTCAAAGTGGAATAGGAAAGAATTCAGAAATTTGATTATTGTGTGTACTGGATTTGTACCTCTCAGTGATGATGGAGCGTAACAATATATAGACACTCTTGGAGAAAGGAATGTTTTTCCTTTATTTTTGGGTGTCCTAACTACCAAACATTTGAATGTACTTGTAGTTCCTCCTACATTCAGTCTTACATTCATATTGTGAGTAATTTATTTATGTGTATGTTGTATCAGACTTTAATATATATACAGTTCAGGTGAATGCATATGCAGCCTTTGTATTAATGACCCAGTTATAATTAGAGGGGTGTTAGGAAGAGCTTTTCCTTATATACTACTAAGATAGAAGGAGAAAGAGAAGGTTGGTACATTTATGCTTTTTTGGTTTGGAGAACTCCAGTGCTTTCTGGTAATAACACTAACATGTCGTGCTGATCGTATATAATTTTAATTTTCTAGTTGTTGCCTTAGTTTACTCTTTACCAATACATGTGTCAGGGAAGTAATAGACTATTTGAAATATAAAATAAGGAAGTAATTGGTTCAAATCATTAGGATGAAGTATTTAAAAAGTTACCTAGTTAAGCCAATGTGGATTTTGCTGTAGACACTATTATTTTGTTTACAGTAGCTCCCTTTGCTTTTTGGCTGAGGACAGAGAAGCTGAGAAGACAGTAAGGGTTTGGTGGTCATCACAGTCTTCCACATTTCAAACTCAATCAGTTTGTCACAAACACCTTTAATTTAACCACTGTAATTTATGTGACCTTAGAAAAGTCCCCTCTATCTTAAGTGGGAAAAATAACAGAAGGCCTAACACAGAAAGTTTTCTGAGCCTTAATAAAGTTTGCAAAGAGCTGTGCAGTCCAGAGAGGAGAGGAGTTCTGAAGCAGAAACTGTAACATGGGATGATGAAAAGCACATCTCTGGTTGCCCAGATGCTTAATATCCACCAGTAATTGGCTTTTATTTCCTATTCCTCACCGTCTGAGAACAGCATTAGTAAATAGTTACACTTCTTTACTCGTGGGAGTCTGTGTGGTGCCCCTGAACCCTGTGTGCCAGCCTTCCTAGGCGGCAGGAAAGGAAGCACTTCCTCTGCATGCCACGAAGTGCGGGGAAGGTTTGCTGCACAATTTAATGTGTTGTGGGTGAACAGTCTGGATCTGCTTCACCACAGGTAAAGCCAGAACATGTATGCATTTTTTTTCCTTTGAAAAGTGAGGATGCTCAAGTTATGGAAAATTGCATATTGTGTGTGCATGTATAATGTATGGAAAATATATTTTACCATTTGGGTCTTACTGAGATTTCCACAGTGTGGTAATAGCACAAAATTGCTCAGGCTTCTTTTGTATTCAACACCCCTGCTTCAGCTTCTGCATATTTGTTGCCTGACTGCAACCTTATTAAAATCTCTGTGTCATGCTGTAGTTTTCTGAACTGTAAATACTGTTTTAAGTGTTTCTGTTGGTGGATTGTGTCTAGATAAATGGCATTGATCATTGGCATGATCAGAGGGCTGGAGCACCTCTCCTAGGGAGATGAGTTGAGAGAGCTGGTGTTGTTCAGGCTGGAGAAGAGAAGGTTTTGGGGACACCTCGTTGCAGCCTTTCAGTACCTAAAGGGAGCTAATAAAAATTAGGGAGAGGGAGAGGGACTTTTTATACAGGCAGATAGTGATAGGAAAAGGGTTTTAAACTGAGAGAGGGCAGGTTTAGATGAAATATCAGGAAGAAATTCTTTACTGTGTGGTTGATGAGACACTGGCACAAGTTGCTCAGAGTTGTGGATGTCCCTTGCCTGGAAGTGTTCCAGCGGGATCTGGTGAAAAGAATTCTATGATTCTAAGATTCTAGGATACCAAATGTGCAAAGCACAGTTCAACCCTGGCTGAGTTTTGTGGAGTTCTAGTTTCAATTTTTTACATTAAAGGAAGCTGATAATCAAATCAAATTAGCACATCATGAAAAGCTATGCCACTGAGTTATGACTGAAATACCAGTTCGACACAGGAAAATGAATATAGAAGACAGAATAAAAATAAAGATTAAAAATACATAAACAAACAATAAAATAAGAAAGATAGTAGGATATATATCGTAGTAGAATACGATAGAATTACGATGGATACAGTGACATGCTGAATGGGATTATAAATGCTCTGTCCTGTCTGGAGTAATTGCCACATCTGTGGTTTTTGACCCCATTAATGACTGTTTGATGGAAGTAGGCGGTCAGGGAATCTGTGAGCAATTCAACTTGGTCCTGAGCACTGGTGAAAGACTTGATTGATAATGTTTCTCTCAATGAACTGCTCTGTAAGAGAAACCATGTTTTACTCAGATTCAAAGTGCCAGCAAATGCAAAAAAAAAAAAAAAAAAAAAAAAAAAATTCCACTATTCCTGTGCTTAATTTCAGAAACAGAAAATACATTAAGTGGAAATAATATATATGTATTAATATAGCTAAAAATATACAAAAGGAGCTGTGAAAAATATTAGATGGGTTCCAGTTCTGTGGAGATTATTTAAAGACATCATATTAGGAACTTCAGCAAAATTCTTACTATGTAGTTAAAATACTTCAAGAAGACAACATCCTGACAACATGGTAAAACAGAATGAAAATGGAAGTTACTTGAAGATATGTCAAGAAATCTGAGGTATGTTCAGGAGAAAAATTAGGAAGGAAGGTAATGACAAGTAAAAAAATGGAGTAAAGTAGACAAAAAAGATCAAGCAAGCAACTTGCAAATTCTTAGAAACCAATACTAAATCATTTTCAAACTCATTGGGGACAGGAAGCCTTTCACAGAGTCCATAGGATCAAAGGTTTTGAAAAATAGCTCCAAGAAAAGGACACCACAAGTGAAAAAAAAAAAGTTATTTTGATAAGGCTATACTCACTATTTAAGTATTTAGCAAGATTTCTAGAAAAGAATCCTTCTTTATGGGAAACTCATCAGACTATGTCTGAAATTGAATCTATGGAACAAATAGAAAAAAATTAAGAATAATAGGTCACCATTGTCAGATTATAGTTGCTCAAAATAATTCAAACTCTCTGGAATGAAATAGCTGCCTCAGTAGGTGTCATGGGAAAGCCTCATCCTTACAGACTGGAACATAATAAATATAATAATAGTTTGTAGAAAAGGTCACAGAGAAGATTGACAGAAATGACAAATCACTAAACCAAATATCTGTATTTGATAGATTAGTATAAATTATTCCAAATATTAAATCAGTGTACGTGTGGATGTGTATGGCCCATTAGAAATGGCTCAACCTTTGAAAAGGAAAGTCCTGTCTTCCAGCTTCAGGCCTTTGAATTCACTGACAATTGTGTGTTGGAGGCAGATACTATTGATAATGCCTCCCATGGAATTCCAAAGGCTTTCAGGAATATCTCTCAACAAAGCAGCTAAGTTGCTCTGGGATAATAGGGAGGTCTTCACATGGATAAATAGTCAGTAAAAAGAGAGGCAGATGAGGGTAAGAATAAATGTTCCATTTTCACAATGCAGAGGTGTCGCCAGCTGAATTCCACAGAGGTTTGTGCTCTTCAACAGGTTCTTAAATGATCCGTAAAAAGGACAGAATAACTTGCAGAGGATGTTGAGATATTCAGGATATTCAAGACAAGGGCTGACTGTGTAACATTGAAGAAGGACATATGAGTGACTGGGCAATAAACTAGCAAATGAAATTCAATTTTTATAAACCTTATAGGATTCTTAGGGGTGAAAATCCTTCAGTCCTAACTTTGCATATACAGTGATGGACAGAGAGCTAACTATAAGTACTTGGGAATGACATTTCTGCTTTTAATGTATAGTTCAATGAAAATGCTAGTTCAGTGCTCAATAGCAGCAATGAAAGCAAATTCGATGTTAGGGAAGGAAAGAGAGAAAAAAAGAGAAAAGATCACACAAAACCATGCTGTGCCTGAGTTCCTAAATGCATGAAGCTCTGTTCCACCCCCCTCCAAAAAGTATATTATTATGGGCAAAGATATAGGGAGGCGTGACAAGGAAGATCAAAGGTGTGGAACATCTGGTGTGCAGGGAAAGATTTAATAGAATAGCAGTCTGCTTAAAGTGATGTGACTGATGGAAAGATATGGTAGAGGCCTGTAAAATCATGACTGGCATGGTGTTGTTGTGTAGGGCTTGAATATTTCTTCTGTCTTCAGAACAAGAACTAAGGACCATCGATTTTGTCATGTTTTATGTAGTAAACAGTCCTAACATTGTCTATACAGTGTCCTCATTGATAACTGTGTGAAACCAAGCTGTCAACAAGCAGAAAGAAGTGGCTTTGCAAACAGTGCACTGTCAAGCAAACAAAGACCTTGCCAAATTTTTTTTTTGAACACAAAAGTTTATGTTGATTAAAAAACCCTGATACACAAGTTCATGTCAGAAAAAGACATTAATTGCTAAAAGGCAGAACACCACCTCTGGCTCAGAAATTTCCTGACTTATTTTGCAGCCCTGTTCTGGAAATTATTTCTACTAGGCCCCGTTTCTGCATAGGCTTCCCTCAGTATTTAGGATCAGTCATTGTTGGGGATGGGGTTTTAAGCAACTTATTTATGACATCAGTTATTTTACCAGGTGGCAGATTTTGGTATTTTTCCTGTTTTGGGCTTTTTAGCTCTGTATTATTGCATTTGGGTGTCTGTATTTAAGGGACATTTGCATTTGCAGCTTGATATCATAATAACAATTTAGACTAATTGCTACATTCTTAAGTGCTCCTAACAGAATAATGCTGTCTTGGATGCTTGGTCCAGATTTATTTCTACTTGAATTTATCTGAAATCAATGAAGTAACAATGGTAGTAAAGTCTCCTTTAGGATATTTTTTCCTCCACTGATTTCAAAGACTAAGATGTTACAGAGATGTGAATGTCAAAGCTACTTCAAACAAAGTAGCCACAAGGCAGTTACGTATTTCCAAATCATCAGACCAGCACAATTTGCAGAAAGAGTAGGTGCAGAGAGCACATAGGAGGATAAACATCAGTGAGAAATGGAGAGGAAGGGACTTTGGAGCTTTTCAGTTTATGCTGGCAGATGGGGCAGAACATTTGTCTTAGGAGACTTAATACGAAAATAGACACTAAAGTTATGCTGCTTTTCCTACTTAAGACAAATCATATGCTACCTTTTTTTTTTTTTTTTCCCTTTCCCTTCCCCAGGGAAAGTATCATATGTCGAAGTTAAAGTAGAATAAATTAGTATTTGGATATATGGGTTTTACATGTGTGTTTCCTGGGTGTGAGAATTTCATTAACTCTTCTTTAAAAGTAGGATGAGACTTCTTGAGTGCACCAGGCCCAGCCTCCATAAATCAGAATTTCTTTTGGGCCCCATGAAGTGTTAGGTTTAGTCTATCAACCAAGGTATTTACAGAGGAGAGAGATGACAACTGGAAGCAACTGGATACTAGTCAAAGGGAGTAATAAAAAGGCCCAGGGTGTAGCCGGGGTTCTCTGATTTCACAGCCATGAATATTAATTGCTGCAATTTTATTTTAAAATAATAATCACATTTGTAATAGATTTATAACTTACTGAGCTATAGAATATGTTGTGTTATAGATTTTGTTAAGAATAATACTTGATATAGGCTGTTTTTAAAGTGTCAAAATTCTTGTTTGAAGCACATAGCTACCTATGAAAGAGAGAGTATGGGTGGAAAAGCATTTTTTTCTAGTGTCTTTCCTAATTTTAAAAGTATAGAAAGACCACTGGAGGTCCTCTTACACTGGAAGCAAATGGTTTGTCCTGGAATAATTGGTGGAATATCCACTTCTGGACTATGCTCTGTGGTCTCAATGGTGAACAGAGAGATCACATTTCTCTAAAAATCACAAAATAAAACAACAACAACAACAAACATTCTTTGGCACTGACGTGAGGGTGCCACAGGCAGTGGAAAGGTTACCTTAAAGCTACTGTAGATAAGCTATAGAGGCGTCAAGGTGGTGTGAAGTTAATTCTATTTTAACTTACTGAAAGAAGTCACAAACACACAGGAAACTTCTGTAAAATCTGGAGTACCAGAGCTCGTGTCTTGGGACTTCCCATAATGAAAACTGTCCACCATTCTAAACTCTAGAGATGTCTGACTTGTGTTTGATGAGTCAGTGTACTAGCCATAATTATTAATAATATTTAGTATTCAGGCTTGAAGTGGAGTATACGTGGATGTAAAAGAGAGTTTAACTAAGTACGATAAATATTAATTTTGGGGAGAGAAGATAACAGTGAGCATTCTTGTGTAGCAAATACTTTAAATTTTAGTTTACTCTCTGTTTTCAAATCTAGAACATTTGGCGTTTATTGACTTTCACCTGGCTGATATTATTTTTTCTTATCTTGGGTGAAATACAAACAAACAACAACTCCTACACTTCAGGAGTTTGAGGCACACACCTGTAGAAAACATTTGTCTGGGAGAGACAGCAGGAGCAAGGCATCATCCCTCCACTGTCACATCCATGCAAGTAACAACAGCTCCTCCAAGCTCACTAATGCAGAGGGTCAAGTCCAGGCTCCCTTATTCTGAGACAGGGAAAACAAGGGCTCTCAGGTTTCATTCTTGAAGCTTACCACAAGCAAGATTGTCTTGTCTGACCTGGCCTTCATATTTTATTTCTCTGTTGGCTGATTTTGTATGTTGCTTCCTGTCCAGACATGGATTCGTGAGCTTTTGGGAAGGTGTTTATGACCGCAGAACTCAGGCCAAATAGTTCATATAGCTAAATTAGAGGCACAATCACCTTATACAGATCTCAGGCTGAGGGAAGATTCCCCAGAGGACAATTCAGAGCATCTAAGTTAAGATGCAGCTCTGACTCACCCTGTGTAGGAGGTTCTGTCTCTCCATTCTCTTGCAGAGGTCTTTGGAAATTTAACCTTCTCATAAAGGCACCACAAGTTAGATTAATGAGTTAATCAAATTAATTAATTAACAAGTTGTCCAGCAGTGAAATGCAGGTTGATGAGACACGAGACAGCAGCTACTTTCTTCTTTTGGACCAGTTTTCTTTTCTAATAGACACTCAAAACTTTTAGCACCTGTTGGCTAATTTTACAGAGGAAAATTTGAGGTCTTCATGTTGTTTCCAACAGATGTGTTCACATCTCTCCAACCATTCTTACAGGGCTGTCACAAGTTAGAGCAGTGAACCTCAGAGTGCTGTTTCTGGCTCATACATGGGGGTTACAGGAGCACCTCAAGCAGGGCGACACAGAATTTTGTGCTGCCCCTCCTTGGACTTCACCTCTTCTGTGGTATTTCATTCCTAGGCGTTTGTAAAAGCAATCAATGAATAGACTTGTAAATCTTTTTTTTAAATTTCCTTTTTAACGTAAATCTGCTCTGACCACATTAATGCAGTATTTTCTGAGTGCTAAAACTGGAAGGCTGCACGTTCCCAGTGGTATTGTGTTGTGGCTGGGAACCTGACGTTCATTCCTTTCATTTAGTTTTAAATTAGAGGCGATGTGAGCCAGTTTATGTAAAAATGTTTTAATTAACAGGACCCAGATGCAGCATCAGAAGTTCTAGAGGAATTTAAAAAAATATACCTAGGATTTAGTCCTCTAAATAGTAGGTGGGTTAGAGCTATCTGAATTCCTCTGGTGTAATGCAGGCTGGGCCTGTAGATGCTGCTTTGCTGCCTTTTTTTTTACAGTAAGTTATGCTGGGCCATGATAAAAGGATGCCAGCGTTTCAATTTGAAACCATGGCAACTAGAAGGGGTGATTTGCATGTTTGCATGACAATGTGATCGTGTTATCTGTGGAGATAATGCACGTAATATACATAGTGGAACTGCTGTACCTAAATCTATAAAGTGGGGTGAAGGAAGGGGAGGGGAGATCACCTTTGTTGCTGTAGGAAACACGGGCAAGAAATTAAGTAATTTTTTCCTCTTGGAAGGTCAAGAAACCTATAGATGTGTGTGAATTATCCTTTTGATTCAATATATTCAAATATTGGACTCAAGGAAAGCTTCCAGGGACACCCTCGGGGAGTGAAAAACTCCTCAAACTCTTCCCTTGATTTTTTATATCCTCACTCATGAGGAAGGTACCAGTAGAAATTTTTTCCTACAATTGATCTAACTTTCTGCTAAAATTGCTGTCAGAGAAAACATTTTGGAGAGGAATGGAGAGAAAATCAGGTAGTAGAATATGAAACTAAAACTTTTAGATTCAGTTTTAAGAGCAGGTTTGAAAGCGTGGCTTTGCTGCCTTTGCCTCCGCCGCGTAACAGGAGTGGTGCTAAGTGACTGTTTTGATTAATTTGTGCTAAAGCCTGGCACAGATTTGGCACAACTGACGGCAGTGTAACCTTCAGCAGATTAAATCAGCCTTCCCAAATAGGAAGCAGAAACTCTCACGGCAGCAGTGGATCTCTCTGCCATGAATTCTAAAGACGAAAAGCAAGAGCAGGGTATGATTCTTCTTTTTTTTTTTCTCATTAATGGTGGAACAAACAGAAAAAGGTCCCTTGGAAGTTAAAGCTTAGCTACTGCAGAGTGTCCTCATGTATTATGAGTGAGAAACAAAGGAAACTGAGAAACTTCAAAGCTTTCTGTGGCATTCAGAGCTTTCCATCTTCAAAGCACCTCTCCCTTTTGTAGTTCTGCTCTGGGTTTAATTAATACATTTTAAATATTGTTACTGTAAACAGCGTCATCTTTGTTTTCTACCCAGTTCTCTTTCAGAGTAATTTAAATTATTTTATGAAGCTATCTGTCATCTTTATTTAGTGCCTCTTAACCTCTTTTCTTTTACAAATGAGTAGTCACCTCCAGTTGAGATTAAAACAACACTGGAAAGCGGTGTATGTGCATGTGAAG
This sequence comes from Edolisoma coerulescens, assembly GCA_013397115.1. Classification (NCBI taxonomy): domain Eukaryota; kingdom Metazoa; phylum Chordata; class Aves; order Passeriformes; family Campephagidae; genus Edolisoma; species Edolisoma coerulescens. The sequence goes on along the minus strand of VWZW01003558.1, from coordinate 1,481,922 downwards.
CAGTCCAGAAAAAAAAATGCTTTGCCTGCCTTTTATCTATGTTCTCTAAAGTAAAAATAGACATAACCCTCTCACTTCATGTACTAGCAATATTTTAATATTTTAAGATGGAAAGGAGAGATTTAGAAGTTATGATGCATCTCCTTTTTTTCCTTTAGAAAGCTAATTCTAGAAAACTACATGAGGAAAAAAAAGCGTGAAAATTACACATCTGCATACTTGTAGTCATGCTATTTTGTTCGTGCTGTCACTAATTTTTTTCACACGAAGTCTGGGGATTTGGACATGGGGAGAAAGAGAAGAGAGGAAGACTAGAAGAAGTATAGCATTTTGCATCTTATTGAGCTATTTTTGTCTGTGGAGACTTAAGAAATTTCATCTATTAAAATCATGTATTTCTCCTTCTGAAATATTGAAAGAAAAAGGAAGACTGTGATATTGAGAAAATGTCATTTTGCTGGTTAGTCGAAATACTGCCTTGTAGTTAACATTACTTCACTGTAATAGTCTACATAGAGTGCTTGTTTATAGAAATATCACAATACTAGGCATTTTAGTATTTTTTTTCTGTGCTTAATCCCTAAAAATGAAAAGAAGAGGGAAAATAGGTAGCCAAGTAACTTGAGGAAAAACAGAATAATGTTTTTCAACTCTGGTAAGTGATATGAATGCGACTGTGCTCCCATGACTGTGAGTTGCCAGTCTTATTTCAGCCCCCCATCACACAATTGTTACTGTGCCACACTTGAGGCAGAGAAGAGGCATCTTTAATGCCTGTGTATGATTTCAATCTTGCATCCTTCAAAAACGTAATCCTTCCTGCCCTCTAGGATGTAAAAGAACTTGAGTCAGAGGGCACTGAAGCTAATGAAAGCATTCCTTTTGACATCCCTGGCCCTCGTTTCAGGCTTAAAGCATACAATGATTGCTGCTACCTTTAATTCCTTTTTAAGTCCTCTTTTCAAATCATGACTCATCTCTTCCCTCTCCTATCTGAATATCCACCATTGTGGTCACTGCACACGTAAATAGCAGAGTCCCCAGTGCCTGGAAAGGAGCAGAATCAAATTTTAAATGCAGTCTCATTGGAGAAACAGGCTCCCATGGGCACAATTTATATAATATGAATATTTTTAGTTGTGCAAAATAGCTGTGTTTGTTTGTGCATGTAGAGAGTGTTCTTTATCTTGATGTCAACATTATTGTGAAGAAGGGAAGAAACACATACCAAAAATACAATGTGTGAATACAGAAAAATCAATCATTGTTTTCTAGGCTTGTGTCAGGCAAGCTCTTATTAGTCCTACCTGCTCCTGCAAGGTTTTAGGGAAGTTATAAATGGATACTACAGACTCAACACATGTTTCTATTACTAATGGAAAATAAAATAACATATACATTCTAAGCTGGGTTTGCTTTGTAAATGTCATTTATTCACAATTTGTCTATTCTGTCTTCCTAGTTGCACAGCATCTGGGCTGTATTCATCTCTTGCCTCCTACTGCAAGTTGCAGTCTGGCCTTATTCAAACCATCCATTTTAATTCTTCTGTGTTAAGGTTCCCTTCCCTTCCCTTCCCTTCCCATATATTCTACATTCATGATGGATGCTTTATTTTCCTTTTCCTTTCTCTTATTCTAAAGACTTTATTGTAAACCTTTTCACTTAATTTCTATTTTTGTCTAGTTTTCTGGTTACCCAACTCCCTCTTTTTGCTGTTATTTTCTGATCCTTCCCTTTTCATGATCCATTTTTCCTTATCTTTCTTTATACTTCCCTGCCTCTTTACAATCCCTATCCTCACTCTTTCCTCTCTTTGGATCTTGTTCTTGTTGTTTTTGCTGTCTGACTGTCATTCAAAGTACTGAGGTAACATAACAAGAAGATCTCCTGAGACTCCATGAAAAATCCTGTGAAAGCAGCTGTCCTTGTGATGTTTTCAGCAGGAAAAGTGTGCAGAAAAGACCAGCAGGACCTGGGCCCCAAATTATGATGCTGCTGAATTGTCCCTTGTAGTCGTTTCTCCAAGGTCTAAAGATGGGAAGGGGTGTTCTTCCACTCCTGACTTGTGCATCCCCTTAGTTTTTGTTTAAAGCCCTACGTTCAGGACTTTGGCTTGCTATCAGAAATATTCTTCCAACAAATTTTTGCTAAGATCCGGTGTGGGGTTATTTGTGTGTGGCACACGGGAGGTTTGTTTGGTGGTATCCTTTTAGACAAAACGGGATTTAACCCCCATTTAAATAATAAAATACAGCTTATTTCATATTTTAAATGTAGTTTTGAAGTTTTGCTTGATATCAATTCATGAATTAACCAAGTCTTCAAGGGATTTTTAAATTAGGCAATGGAAAATAGAAAAGAAGCCACTATAGCAACATATTTTGCGTGTAATTTCACAGCAAAGTGTAATCTTTCTGTCTATTTGTGCACTTCTGTTCAGAACCACATCTAGGAAATATAGAAAAGTAACTTTAAAGATAAAACTTCAAATGTGCCCAGCACGATATCATGTTTCTAAGGTATCATCTACATTGTAAAAGGCCAATATTAATTAATAACTGGAAACTTTTCTTTTGTGATTAAATTAGGCTTATCCTTATGCCATATGTAATTGGGGTTTTGTATTCAGAAAATTATAATAATTCCTATTGTTATCATGTTTACAAATAAATCATTGTCAGTGAAAAAACCACCTGCCATTACATATATTTTTGGTGGAATTAGTATGTTGGGGTTTTTGACCTTCTACTAAAAATATGTGCAATATATTGATGATGCTTGTGACAGGTGTAGTTGGGTTATTTTTCCTTAAAAGAAGAACTTACTTGTCTGGTGAAGCATAAGCTAAGTTTTAAAGTGGACTAAATATCTAATGTTTTGGTAGAAAAATACAACAGGAAACATTTAATTTGTTTGTTAGGAAATGGCTCATTGTTGTTAGAAGGTTTCAGCTCTCGGAGGTTCCTGTGTAAGAATTGTCTGCTCGTGTGTGTTTGACTGGAAGTCGATGTTTCTGCACTGCTAATCAAATAAGTGTTTCCGTGTGAATATATTTATTTGTCAGCTTGTTATCAGAGACTGTGCATGTTTCAGTTTGGTCTGCAAGTGCTTATTCACACAATAATCCTTTTGATACTAATGCTGCTAAATAAGGATGTTCCTCTGCAAATACCTGGTAGGTCAGAATCAGAATGACCAGATGAATTTGAGGATAAAGGCCGACTTCTGAAACTTTGGAATTTGTCAGTCATTTCCACATGGCCCTAGTATAGTACACAAGTTTGGTAAGAATTGCAGAATATGAAACTCTAAACAGCAAACTGTATTAAGAATATTTGTCAGTGGCATATGTGGGTCTCAGCTTTTTCTCATGCTCATTTCTACATGTGGAAAATGTTGCTTAAATTATTGTAATTTCATTTTCAAGTACAAGATCTGGCCCCCCAAAATTATGATTTATGGTGATTTGAGTCTACTCTTTTTGTGTCTCATTTGAAGAGATGTTAGGAGAGTATGGAAGTAAAAATAAAACACTGGGACTTTAATCCAAGCTACTAATGTAAATGTTATGATCTCTTGTGACCTTTCCATTCTTTTCTACATTTGTTAGTGGAATACATCTTCCTTGCATTCTTCTTTTGCCTTTGTCTTCCTTGCTCTGTGAAAATTAGCATGTTTCAATATTGGAGAATTTCCCAATTAGTTGTCTCAAGTCAATCATTTGACATCCATAGGTATTAGAATCAGTGGAATTTGAGTGATAGATTTCTCTAGTGTGACTCTCTGGGAACCATGCAGGTAAGAGGCTATTCTTCTTTGTTTGTCACAACATGGTACTTTTTCCAGGTATATTTTTCAAGCTGAAAAAAAATGGATCACTAAAAGCCATTTTCGTAGTAGCTCCAAGGAGAAATAAGCCGTATCGTCTGTATCTCTTTGGTTCAGAGGTAATTTGGTGTACCTGTATTGAACGCAGTGATACCGATTCTATAATTTTATCTAAATAGGCACTAACTTCAGATGAAACTATGAAAGCTAAATAATGCATACACATCAGAAAGCACACTGTGCCCTTTCTATCTTCCCCAGCTCTCTAGTCTCTATCTAAATCAATATCTGTGTACTGCTGTGATGGCTCACAGCACGACGTGCATTTGGCATACTGAAACTGTTACATGCTTTAAAGCAACATAGGATCTTTTAGAAAGGCACTTTTCCCCTCAAAATGCTGCTGCCAATGAAACCCCATACAAATGGTCAATAACAACCAATTGCCTCTGTTACAGAAGTCACTGAAATGGAAAAGTAACCCATACAACAGAAAATAAACTGAAAGGAAATTTTTATTCTGGATCCATAGGGAGGGGTTCTGTTTCACTAATCCAGAAAGCTTAACTTTGGTAATATATGCTTCTCTATTTATTTGCATTTCTTTCCGGTCTTTACCTCTGTTACTATGTAAAGGGGCTTTTTTCACAACATATTGCATCCCTTCTAGAAATAAGTGGTTTTGATCTCTGGAATTACTTTAGTCCCAGGCTTCATTTGCTTTCTTTTTTTTCCTCCCCTTTTTAGCAATATATTGAGGAAATATCCATATCTATAGCAACAATTTGATTTTGAGCCGATCATTAAAGGTATAGTTACAGATCCATTCCTTTGCCTGACTGCATTCCTGGAAATATGAGGAAATTTGAATTATTTCATGCAGTACTAGAAATGAAAACAGGGAAATAAAATGTAATGACTGGTGACATGTCTTACAAGATGCTGCAATAAAAATATTAGCTCTGTCTGAAATTCAGGTATTGATGAGGATTTCCTGACTGATATATGGTTATGCTTATTTCAGCCAGGGCTGAAAATGTATGGGGGACAGAATGAGCCTGAAAATGTTCCCTCTGGCAAAATACAATAGTTATATTACTGGGGGGAAAAAAAAAATGTTCCTGGATAGAAGCTTCGTAAAAGGTGGAATAGGTCTGCTTCCTTCTTTTTAAGACATCCTGGTGTGGCTGAACAAGTAGCTATTAAATCTCAGAGTAATCCTTAAAGAACTACTCAGCTGTTACGAGTGGCGAGACACTGGCCAGAGAAGCTGTGGATGCCCCATCTCTGGAAGTGTTCAAGGCCAGGCTGGATGGGGCTTTGGGCAACCTGCCCATGGCACTAGATGGAACTAGATGGTCTTTAAGGTCCCTTCCAACACAAACCACCCTATGATTCTCTGATCCTGTGATGTTCCTCTACTTTTAGAAGACATGGTTTTTTATATAACCTCATGTTCCAGCTACAAACTTGTGAATTAGAACAACTTTTTTTCTGTGATCCGGATTTCAAAAAACCCGTCCTGCCTATTCAGAAAGTATCCTCTTCTATGTCTTGAAGAGGACGAGTTTAATCTTTCAACTTTGGCCACAGCCGATGTGCAGCTCCAGTGCTCTGGGAACATACAATTGTCTTCTGCTCTTATTTCCCTGAGGAGGGCTGTGATCCCCATGTCTACCGGGGCTGGGATACAGTGGAACATGTGGGAGGTGATAACACTTTTGTTGGTATGCATTTCTTCCCAAAATCTGGGAAGCCCTAGGAAACATCAAACTTCAGCCAATTTGTGCTTACGCTAGTGTAGTGGAACTGCAGGTTGGACTTTATTATAGTCTTGAAAAGAAAATTGAGGTCTGCGAGTACAAAGGTAGAACTGATGCCTTAAACTTTCTTGTAATTTGTGCTCACAAAGTGAAGGTACTTTTCTGTCATATACAAAGGTCAATCAATACATCAAATGTACTGTATGTCTCTTCTTGTTTTTACTTTCAAAATCTCATGACCATTGCCGGAAAATACTTTTGCAACTTTTGAGCAACCACTCTAGCAATCATGACTATAGACTCTGCTATTATTTGAGAAGGTATTTTAAAAAAGAATTAGAAAAAGGAAAGAAAATGGTTAAAGGGAATTGTTTGCCCTTTTGGCTTTCTTCTTAGTTTCTATGTCTGTTTTCAGTTTGCTATTTAAACATTGTGCATTTCCATCCTTTCATTCTTTTCCTTGGTAGCTTTGGGAAGACTACAATGAAGAAGTATTGTTTATTTGTATAATTAATATTACAGATTGCTAACTAGAGAAATGTAGACTAAAAATTCCCTATTTATATGTCATACATTTTGCTAAGTCTAAGATGTGTTACATGATGTTATATAAGTTATGTGCAGGTTCAATAGCTACAATTACATTTAACCAATGTATTTTAACTGAATCTATTATAAAATAGATTAAAGTATCTATAGACTCTAAAATTAGGTCAAAGCTTTTCAATGCAAATGTAAATCTTCAATACCAACACCTGAACAAATATATTTCCAACTTAATTATTGAGTTTACCTTTGTTCCCTATTGTAAAGCCTGGTTTATTTTGTCTTTGTCATCTCACCTGATGGTCTCAACCCAATGAATTCCTTTGTTCAGAGTGAATCCACACAACCAAATCACCAGGCTTGTCACATGTGTTGGCAGATCCCTGTAGTGACCCTCGAGTTGGGCTTGGTTTGTTCTTTCCCGCTCAGAGTTGGTTTGCTCCTAAATCTTCACATTCACAGGGCTGTCTGAGCTGGCTGCCCCTCTCCCCTCAGTCACTCCAAAACTGCAAGTCAGCACTGCATCACTTTGTACAGAGTTTTGTATACCTAGGATGGGAAATAATGTCACTCCGAAAAGTTTTTGCCGTTCAGACTCATTCAGACTCATGATAAATATCATGGTCTTCAGGTATTATGTGCACACTGGCTTACTTTTGACCTGGCAACCACATCATTTGGAGGAATGAAAGGTACAATATTAACCCAGGTCTAGGGACACAGACTAAAGGATGCTCTGGCATCCCTTCTTTTCATTTACTTTTAACCCATAAGGGATTCTTTTGTCTATTTTCTCAGAGAAATAAAGGTATTCTATCCATTGGGGGTGAATGTGGTAAACTCTACTTGTGGAATCCTTGCAAGAATAAACCAGGGCTTTATTTTTCTCTGTTACCTTACCTCGGTATAGAAGATTATTTTGGAAATCTAAGAAATACTTTACTGCTTTTTTGTCGTAAATTATACTATTCAGACTTATCCTGGACTTTGATTTTACTCTCTCTGGAGTCCCAATGATCCACAGAGGAAAAACTGTTCCTTTTCACTTTAGGAAAGAAACAAGTAGTAAACACATATACAAACTAACATGGGTCAGATTAAAAATCCAAGCACTTCCTGATTTAAAAAAAAATATTTCTCAAGATATACAGTCTTCAGCTTTTCTTTACAATTTGACAACCAGTGGTTGTTTGGAGTTATGTAATTCATCAGATGAATTACTCTAACATATATTGGACATAATGTCGTAATTCAGAAAATGCAACTTTTTCTTCAAGTCAGTCAGAATTCAGGAGAAGCAAATGCAGCATGGCAATTGGATTCACCTTGGGCCAGTGGGGTGTCTAGGTATTTTATTCACCACGTTTATTATGATTATATTGTGCTAAACCTTGTAACCTTAGGATACTACAACCCTTAGGGCTACCACAGCATTTGGACTTTGAGTCAAGCACATTATGTCAACTGTGTGTTGAAGTCTGTTGAAACTGTCCCAGTTGGTCGAAGGACAGGTTGGGTACTCCTGACTCATGCTGCTGTGGCTCCAGCTCTGTGATACTTGCATATCAAATGCTTGTGGAAAAATGACAGTGAATATTCTTCCCACATAATTTTAATCCAAATTTCAGTGATTTTATTGGCTGGAGCTTGCAGGATGCCACACTCAGATTTTCATTCATCTCTCTTCAGACAGTGCTTATTTTTAGTGCTGCAGTCACCATGGTGCCTGGGAGGGAGAAAACATTTCTGTATGATACCAACTTGGAGAAGTTCCCTGTCAACATAGTAAAGATTGTCATCTGTGATGTCACATCTTAAAAGTAGTAATATTGAGAAGAAAATAATAAAAAATCACATTTCCAGTATACTCAGAGTGCATACCTGTTGTGTATATACACCTACTTCATTATGATGGGATTGCAAACCTGGAGCGAGATGAAGAAGCGTCAGAGTTCCAGCAATAGAAAATATTACTGTTATTTGATTTATCCATGTCATAGATGTTATTGTAGCCACACCTTTCTCGGACTTCTTTAGGAGGATGAACATCTCTTCCTAGGTTTGGTTACTAATGTGAATTATTTTCTGGTTTTGGATCCTTTCTGTAAAAAGCCCCACTAGCTCATAGCGAGAACTAAGAGCATTACATCCTCAGGCAGGTGGATAAGCCAAGTATGTTCAAAGATAGGCAAGAGTGTCAAAAAACCTTGTCCAGTTACCATTTTAGTGATTTTCATGTTTAATTCTCACCCTTTCCCTTGTCTCTTGTCTTCTCTTGTCTTTATAATATCAAACTGTCTTCAGGGAAGAGAATAATTTTTAAGCACATGTATTCTGAATGTGGTAGCAACTGTTTATTTCTACATTATAGCTTTGAAAGGCAGGATTTCAAATGTCAAAAGCAGAATTTTCCTATTTACAAAACTAAAGGAAAAAAAAGAAAAAAACAAGCAAAAATCACGCTTGAAATAAAAGATCAATTTGAAATATTCCAGTTTAATCTCTGTGATCTTCTGTCCTAAATTGTTTCATCGAGTTTATTAACCTGAGCATATAAAGTATTCCCAACTGGTCAATTAAGCCTTGGGAACTGTCCTACATCTCACTTATTATAACTCTAAAACACTAACTTGAAATACTTGCTCTGTGCTCTAACCCTCAGAGTTGCTTTCTGTGGCTAGGTAGTTTTATTCAAAAATGATAAGTTTTCTCCTACCATGGTACTGAACTGCTGTTCATGCAGTAATTTTAAGTGATATTTCTTTCTCAGGAATCAGAGGATTTGTTGCTCATCTATCTACAACTTCAGGGATACAAGGCAGATCCTAATTTTGTCATTCATTGCAAAGCTGTCTTTTTTTCTTTATAGCCTCCACGCTTCCAACAATTTCCAGCAATCTGATAGCTTGTTTGCAGAGATAATCAGTCAGATTTTTCGGCGCTTTATAATCTTCAGTAACAATTGTGTTTTGTTATCCTTTGATCATTATCTCAATTACTTTATTTTTTCTCTTTCACTTTAATCCCAAGATCCAAGGTCTTTGAATTTATACATTGCAACAATTGAAATCAAAATGATTTCTGGCCACATTTGAATAGCTGCTAAATTCTTGCAAAACAGATTTTACAAATCTGTGTCATTTAACATTGTGGCCAGTGGAAGTGAACAGACCTGCAGTAAATTCCTGGTTAGAGGAAACTTCTGAAGAGAATTCGTATGCTCAGCTATCAGATGTGTCTATGCCAGTAGTATTGGATGTCTTTAGCATCCTGTGCATCAACCCACGAATATGAGAAGCTCAGGTAAATAAATACACAAAGGAATGGAGAGAAGCATGTCATTTAGATGCAGTTCGTTTCTGACATGACCCATCTGTCTTCTGGAGCTCATGAAAACTCGTCCCTTCTAATAACCATTTTATCATGTCTGACAGAGTTTCCCTTGCTGTCTTAATGCTGGACTGATGTGGGCTAAGCACACCCTGGCAGCAGTTTCGATTCAAATTTCTATTTTGTCTTTTGCTGGAAAACAGATGATTGATTGCCAGTGCAGTTCAGAAACACATGGGCCATTCATTCCTGGCTAGTTTTCTTCATGCACTTTTTACAATTGTCACTGTTTCCCTCAGTTCTTATTACAGAGCAAATCATTCCCTTGCCCCTCATCCTGCTGTGCATTCAGGGTTCCCAGCTGTCCTCATTTTCTCTATTCTTTTAGGAAAATCTCTTCAAGAATCTGTTCTTCAATGCCTTTTTCCTAATTTTCTGTGGTTTTAGGATCTCTTGTAGTGCAAACCCACATGGGATATGGTCATTTGCATTATTCAACCCTATTATCTTGTTACTTTAAGCCATGCCACTTTCAATTGAAGTTGTCTAGTGTATTACTCTAGTTGTGGTTATTCTTTGCAGCATTTACTTTGATCCTCTTCTTCAAATGCAACATTTGAAAACCCTCTCCTCTCTGCCTGATGCTTTTCTTCTTTGTCTAAGTGTCATGTACATGTGATTGCTGACCACAAAATACATTAGTTTAGCAAATATTTGTGCTCTCCAAATGTTTGCTGTGCTGCATGCTTTGTCTTCTAAGAGACAAAGGTACAGGCATAGAGATAATTTTATGACAAACTAATTGATGACAGGAGATTTTGTGTCTCTTTCTAACTCTACGTGACTGACAGAGAAATTATCTAAGTAATGGGAAAGATCATAATTATTTTTATTTTTCTCATAAGGATTCAGTGAAGAACTGATTAAAGTTTCTAGAGCATTGTGGGAATCTGGATCCCAAAATTATTGTGGTCTTTATCCTACCTGAAGACAATTGAACATACTTATTCAGATGTCATTAAGACTTTGTTTTATTTCTCATTGCTGTTTAATTTAATTTGTCTCAGGAAAAAATTAGCCAAGTATGCTTGAAGTACCTTGTACTTCCAATTAGATGAGGTAATGGTAGTGGCAGTGTTTGTGGTTTAGTGGTGTTAATGGCAAGATTTTCTGTCTAAATATTCACCAGGTGCATATTAGAAATGTAATCTCATCATTTTATCTAATGATAAAATTTCAGCATCTCATTTACAGGAGAAAATGGTAGAAAATCAGTTTGGTTTATTTTTCCATATTGAGAAATCCTTGAGGATAAAATCAAATTTCTCTGTTTCCAGGTACTGCTGTACCATCAAAAATTTTATTGAAGGATTTAATTTAACTACTTTTTCTAAGTATTCCACCTTGGAGGGCTCCCATAACTGGGGTGAGTTTTACCCTTGGAGAAATAAGGCTTAACTTATGGGAAAGTCTACATAAAAAAATTAATTTGCCTGCTCTTTCCAATACTGAATTATTGTATTTAAACTTGGACCACTTAGACATGATGTCCTCTTCATAAGCCCCTATTCAGACTAGAGTATTTCCAAATCCTGTCAGCAATCTGGGGTCTTATATATTGGACTCTCCTGCTGTTTATAAAGTATCTAAAAAACATTTCCATAAATATACTCTATCCATTTTTCTTTAGGACTTTTTGATTCAAGCATTTTCCATCCTCATCCCCAATTTTCCCTTGGACCCATTCCCTCAGAAAACTTCCTAGTCATTGACATCTTTACCAGTCTCTTTTACCAGGAGGATTTTCATTTGAGCTGAATAGATTATACTTCTCTTTGTTTTGTAGCAAATGCATCTTTTCTTTTAAAAAGTTGCTGTTTGATATTTGTTAGCAATAATTTGTTTGCTTTCCTTGTTACCTGTATCTAATTTCCCTGATTTCTTATGTCCCTCAAAATTCAGGAGGGTATACTAAGGCCTGCCTTTTCTTTCGCTGTAAAAATTTATGGGCTATTTTAATACAGATTAGTGCAAGTGCAATACCAAAGCACTGTAGGTGGTAAAACCCAGTTATCATTTGTATGATTAGTTTCACCTTGTAGCCGTGTCTCTGAAAAATGCAATTAACAGTTTCATATTCAGCATAGCTGGCTTTTATTCCTGCTGCATGGTGTGCAACATTTGCATCATAAAAAAAACCCTAATTGGTAAACACAGCCTTGCCAGATTCTCTGCAATTCACCCAATTCTCGTCCTGTTAATTGGCTCAGCTTCAACACCCGTTGGATGGGTTTTCAAAGGCAGCCGCAGATTAGAGAGCTTGCAAGCACTTGTGTTTCACAGGACTGACTCCAAGGAGACTGAGGGAGGAAAAAAAAATATTTTAAATGAATGCTGAATGCAGGCGAGCTCTCTGGTCCAAGGGTTGCCATGGAAACTGTTTTGTCTGCTAATCTGATAGCAGAGTGTATGTTTATTGGTACACATCTCTAATGACCTTCAGAGCCTAAACTCAGCTGGAAAGTAGTATTCTACCTCTGTGGTCAGAGACAGCAGCTAAGTGATTACATCCTAAACTCTATTATTGTAGCTTATACTGTTGTCAGGTGGGTTGGGGGTTTTTTTTCCCCTTTGTTATTGTTGTTCCCTGCTATGCATTGCCCCAAAAATGACAATTTGCAGTGCTTAGATGCATAGCTTTGGTAGCAGATACTGTGTGTCAGATACAGGATGTAAAGTTTTTAGGGTGAGGTCTTTAAGCTGGAAATTCTTGTATTGCTGAGCTGAGGGAATTTTTCGCTTTTCTGTCTCTAATAATGGGTTACTTCAAAATAGCAGTGATTCTAAAAAAAAAAAAAGTTAAAAAGGAAAAATTTAATAGGATATTTTATCCTGGGAGAATAGGGGGAAATGTGATATTCACCTTCCTGATAAACAAACAGATTTAAATGCAATCTTTTAAACCTAAGCAATATTTTTTCTCCTACTGTTAGAAAAGGTAATTCTCAAAATTCAAGAGTTATGCCTTTAAGTCAGACACATTAATTATAGCAGCTTTGCTGACAGTTTTTAATTTTGTAATAATAGTACACAAACTTATTATTGGAGCAATTTCTAGAAGCATACAAAAACAAATTGTATCCTAATTAACCAAGCAATCTTTCTTTAAATCTGGGGGTGTTGACTCTGCCTTAATTACCAGCACTGCATGCATGGGTGCCGTGCAATAGCCAATTAATACTGGAGCTGTCAGACTCATACAGAGAAGGATTGTGGGTTTGTTTTCAAATCCTACAGAACAAATGGCACCTCAGCCTTGTGCAGATTGTTCATATCAACCTCCACCAGGTATAATTTCAACCTTTAAGATTTAGGCTTTAACCTAGTAAAAATCCTCAGCTTTGGGGTAAATGGGAAGGTGCTGGAGGAGCATTGTGAGGTTTGTGAATCTCCTGCCTCCTGGGTGTGGGGGATGCCTGGTGTGGAGCTTGTGGGAGAGCTGGAGATGAAGGAGATGGGCTGGCTGCTGCCTCGGGCCACTGCCAGCCCTTGAGGTTTTTGCTATTTGCCCAGGCAAGAAGAGATAAATCTGCTGCCATGCTTGTCCTTCTTCCCTGTGAGTGGTCTGCAGGCCAATCCCAGGCTTCCCAAGGGGCAGATGGAGGCTCCAAAGGTAGAGAGATCCAACAGAGCAACATCTGAGGATTTAAGACACAATAAAAAGGAAAGTTAAGGGACATAGTAGATGAAAACAGGCAATAAATATCAAAAATTCGGAAGTGATTTAGCTACCTACATCCACCTACATTCGATGAGTGTGAATGGTGAAGGCCACCAAAAAGAATGAAGGAAAGATCTTGAAGCAGAGGAAAATGTATAGAAGAGGTTCAAAGGTAACTGCTATTAAATGAGGGAACTATCTGAATTATTTTACCTACCAGAGTGTTTGAAGTTTGATTTCCTCACTATAAAATCTTTGATTTCAAGATTTTGATCCTGATTATTAATGAGGAAATAAGATAATTACCACACTAGGGCTACGTCTCCATTATTGTGATCTCCTCTGTTCTTTTGTTACTACTGTCAGAGCTTAGGACACAGAGGAAACACCACAGACCTGGAAACCTTCCTAGTGGTGAGGTCTTGACATCTGCAAATCTCACCAAACAGCACCAGACTAAACCCACGGTCCTGCAGACTCCGGTCTCCTGCTGCACCTCTCCCACAGGGCTACAACACCACCTTCTTGGGAAAAAGGGATAAAACCTGCCTCCATGCTAGGATATCAGGTGTTTCCTTAGCTGAGCTGCAGTCATCTTTATGTCAGATCTTCAAACTGAGTTAGTGCAGAGAATTTCTTTTTAAACATTTTCAGAAAGGAGCTTCCCATCCCTCTTGGTCATTCCCCTCCTATTCTTCTTTGCCAAAATTTGGCCGTTGAGTGTGGCATCAAATTTCCTTGTCCTCAGAATGCTTCATTTCTAGCCTTGACCCTTTCCCCATTCCAAGCTTTGATCTTTAAAAATTAAATAACTTGGAGATTAATATCAACGCTTCTTTTATTTTCACCTATATTAGCTGTTATTTTCTTTTGAAAATATCAGTCCCTGCATTTTATGAATTTGATTTAAGCCGTTGGCTGCAGCTGCTCCAGTTGAGCAGAGCCGTGAGCTCACTTAGCTGTGGAGGCAATTCCAAGCTGTTTGTTTGTGCAAGGGCTTCAGGAAGGGAGCTATATGTTATTGGAACAAAACAGGTATTTTTGTGCAGGAGTTTGATTCTTCTCTTGATGAGATAGAAAAATGCATAAAGTAAAGGCTAGACTGGTTTGTGGTTTTTTATCTCTTTGAAGTTTTGCTGACTTTACAAGAGCTGACTTGTGTTCACAAAACCAAAAATCTTCAAATCACCATCATGTGCTTCTCTTTCGCCATTTAAGGCATTTATCTTTATATATGTTTAAAAAAATAATTACAATGCTTTCTGTTCTGCTGTGTGAAGAGTATCCAAGGCCCTGGGCTTATCCAGAAATTGATTTTCATTTTTTTAAGGGGAAGAAAGACGGTTGCAATTTTATTCTTTCATTTCTGTCATTATTCGCTGAATGCAGTCCTCCAGTCTGCTTCTGAAAGGTGCTTGAGAACCCTGATTTTTTCCCCTAAATTACCAAGTTATTAATGATCAGCTTTGTATCTCAGTAAGGAGTGCAGTTAGGGCTACTTAGTAAGCTGCTCAAAGCTAATTTCTACATCTCCTTTAGAGCCCCAATCCCAATGCAAGTGAAGTCAATTGAAAATCTTCAGTGCAGAAGGACAAAGTTCTAAATTGTCCCATTTCTTTTAGTTAGGGTTGGCTCTGAAAAAGCTCCCTTTTTAAAAAACAATCCATTGGCTGTTTTCGGCTTGAAAAGCATGGTTACAGGAAATGTATTCGCACTTTAAAAGAGATAAGGGAGCAGAAATGGAAAGCTGAGTTTTGTCCCCTGAATGAGAAAAGGATATATGTGAGTACTAGTGCTTTTTACAGTTTGCAAAAGTGTGTATTATGTCTTAGTAAAAAAATCTTTCCTTCGTATCTGATTCTAAAATATGTGTGTACCATGTCTCTATTGCTGTAACTATTTCTGCTGATGTTAATTGAAAAGACCACAATTGAACCATTTTTTAAATACAAGGATACTTGCATCAAGATGCACTGAAAGTTCTGGTCTTGTGTTTTTATAGAAGATAAATAAAGTTGATCAGAATGAAAACATAATTAACTCTTTCATTTGATATAAAATATTTTATTAAGGTCACTTTTACAAAGCATTCCAAGCATTTTCAGTTTTCAGGCTGATAAGAAAAACGTGGCATTTTTCAAAACTCAGAGTCCTTTTTTTCCTTTTTTAATATCTGATGTAAAAAATAAACATTTCTGTGGAAGAATTTGTGTCAGATTTGTCATGTATTCTTATTCTTGAGCATGTACTTGTTGACACAACTGATTTCACTCTTCCAGTAGTTCAGGTTTTTAATAGAATTCTGTAATATCTGGGAGGGTAGAGAAAAAAATCTGTTTCTAGTCTACCTGAATAGTCTGTTCTGGAAATTGCCTCTTCTATTTAAAGTATGGAAAGAATTTGAGCAAATTTTTTGTTTATGTTTGCTATCATTGAAACTGAGTCATCTGTTTGATTTGTTATTCACTCTGGCTGGTGATAATTATTTCTAGAAATCTCATTAGTTTAACCTTTCTGTATAAACTTTCAATCCAGTTTATCTATAGAGACAAAAAAAAAATCTGTAAAGGAGGATTAGGTCTTTTTCTATGTTTTATATACTGTGGGGGGGTTGGGGTCATAGAGAAGACCCAAAATAGCTTTTCTTTTTTTTTTTTTTTAAGCCATATTGAGTGAAAAGACATTGTGACATTCAGGAGTACTGGAGTAGTTTGTTCATTCCTTGCTGCCTTGATGACCACGGTGGCAGTGAATCACTGTTGAGTCATTACCATCATCACTTTTGGAGTGCTGTACTGATTTTGTCCAGCTAATGCACGGGTGTTGTGCCTTTCTGTGCAGGGCTCAGTTAGCCCATCATTACAGCACCCTCAGAGTAACCACAGCCACAGGTATCAACCTTATATTTGTTTCAGGAAAACAGGAGATGCCCTGTTGTAATTTCAGTGGGATGAAAAATTTAAGCTGAAGAGAATCTGTCTTCAGAATGTGTCTGACCTTCAGCTGTGTTTTTACATGTCTGTCTTCTACTAACTTACCCAATTTTTTTAAAATACCTTTTATTTGGCCAAAAACAATGCCTTTTGAATTAATAAATAAATAATTCCCATATTTTTGGATACTGTTTAATGCTATGCAGGGCTAAATTTCTTCAAAATCTTGTTCTTAATTGTGTGCTTAACTTTACAGCAGTTAAACTGTCTTTTCAGGACTTCAATTGACTGCAGTAGAGAATTTCAAAAAGAACTCATTTCCAAATCATTCCACCCACATCTTCCTTGTTTTACAGAATCTCTTAAGATGAAAATCTTTGTGTTTTGTTGACCTTTATTTAAGGAAGGCAAAGCATTTGACATATATACTGAAATGAAAATGCAGATGAAATCTGAAATTTTTTTCTTCTCTCTGCCTTCCATCTGGACATAACATCATGTGTGGTTTCAACATAAAATTTGCTTGAGAAGCAAATTCAAACTCAAACCTTTGCCTACATGTGTACACACACAAAAGAATATGCTCAGCATGAGAAAATGGCCCTACCATTTTAAAATTCTATTTAAATTTCCTTTTGTTAAAGATGTCATTCTCTGTAATAGAAAATGGATAAATTAGTGGTGCTTATTTCCTCTGCAATGTGTGTAATTATGTCCCTTAATTCCGTAATCTCTATTTTTATAAAAGTACTAACAAATGATCACATAAGTCCAGCAGCTCCATCCATTACATAGGAAACATCCATTGCTTTGTGACTTCAAAATTTCTAAAATGGATTAACCCATCCCCTATCAGTGAAAGGGCTGTTTCATGAAAATACTTCCTACATGTTCCTCTTCATTCAAAACTTACTCTACCAAACAGCTCAATGTGACGATGTCACTGTTTGCACAGTTATCTTCAAAGCTGATCCTCCTCTCAAACAAGAAGCCTATTTTGAATTTAAAGTATAAAATATTCCCATTAAAATTCATAGAATTTGGCTTATCTATATTGTTCTGAGCGTTTGGCATTTTAAATAATATAGTAACCTCCACAAAAGGCAAGGTAGATGAAGAGTAATGCCAAAATGTCAAGATTATGCTGCTTCTTCCACTCTGTCATCACACTGCACAAACACTGTAGACAAGTTACTGCCAAGCTAAAGGGCCACACAACATGAGAAAACCACAGAAATACAAATATAAGCAATATTTCAGAATCTATGACATGTATTCTGTTGACATATGTATTGGAATATCCATATAGAAACACCATTAATTTCTTACTAATTTTTCTTAGAAAAAAATTTGCCTTTTATTCCTGCTGTTTCAGATGTACATCTCAGAGTGCATTTCTGGTTCTCTACCCCCAGCTCTGTCTATTGAGAGGTAGTCTCCTGACCTTACAGCTCCTAGTTACAACCAGAGGTTTCCATGGGCAGTTTGATGTGCAAACCCTCCACTGGGAGACACTGGTGGTGACCAAATAATGACTTGAAACCCATTTATAATTTGTTTAGAACCAAAACATGTCAGAGGACAGAGACATTGCTTTAAATTTATGTTGCATCTAAGTTTCCCCAGGACCATCTAAGTTTCTGGACCCAAGACTGAGCAGTGCCTTTGGACACACTTTGCAGAGTCCTGGTTCCTGTATCCCTTTGCCAGTCCAGACTCCAGACTGCCTTTGATAGGGCTTCTCCTCTCATCTCTAAGCTCCCCTAATTCAAACACTTCACTATCCAAGCTCGAAAACGCAGGTTTGTATCCCCCCTGGATATCTCACAATTTGGTAATTCAGTACACCATGCTGGGGTCTCTTCTCACCACTGCACTGTCACCCTGTTTGCTTTTTCAGTCACTTCCAGTATAGGCTTGGTCTGCAAAAGTCATTCTCAGTAATTTCTGTCACTGGTCTGGACAAATACGGTTTTCATAGAACTGTTGCATCTAGCACTCATTACAGTGATAGATGTCAGCTCCTCTGTCACAGATGTATTCCTCAATGACGTGTTATGGTGCTCCAGCCTTGTACTTTAAAAAGCTTTATTCAGTTTGTAAATATTTATTTAGTGATCAAAGTCTGAAAGTAGCTTTCCTTTCTGATTTTGGGGTTATTTTTTCTCTGCCTAAAGACGGTTTCACAGTTAAATGCCACTTCTAATCTGCTTTTCTGTGTCTAGAGTATATTTTATTAACCCTTTTTTTTTTTCTATTTTCTTCAGTGATAGATTAGTAAATTCCAAAGTAGCTTAGAAACATTGCTTAGTGACCTTTTTGTTCTTTGCATTTTTTGAGGAGAAATCAACAAAAGACAACAATAGTAACCTTTCCATATTCATTACCATAAGCTGCACTGACCTTAAGAAGCAGTCTTATGATTCCACACTTGTATACAGGGTACGGCTGCTGTGCGGATTTCAAGAACTTGACAATTTTTCTCTTCTTAGGGCTGTGAGGGACAAAGAAATTAGGTATGTTTTAGCACCTGTGCATTTGCACAAAATGGAATGATGGTGAATCTCTCAAATCTTATGTTGTAAAAATAATTTTGTGTGAATATTTCTTTAAAAAATCAACTTCTAGGTGATACTAAGTGTAAAAGCTTCATTTTTCTGTTTATTTAAAGATAGGATTATTGCTTTTTATTTTATTTTTTGAAAGAATAAAACTTAATTTAAAAAAATATTATTTTCTTTCCCTTCCATTGAGAGAAGGATAGGCCAGATGAGAGGAGTATTAGTGTATAAAAAAAAGTCTGAGCTCAGCATTGATGAATTTACATTACTGGATTAAGCTTGATTTCTGGAGTTTCTTGATATTTTACTAGTCTTACTGCTAAACTGCACATTCTTTTCTGGGAGATTTTCTAAAAGAAAAACCAAGAACAGGAAATCAAAAGTATGTGTAACTTGTGGGCTTATCTGGTAAAATAAAAATAACATCTGGCTCATAAAGGATAAAGGGATGATAAAACTGTTGTATTCTATATGGAGCAGGCCTGTGGTTTTATATTGTATTAGTTGGCGATAACTTAAGAAAAAATAGTCAAAAAAAGGCAAACCTGTATTCTGGCAAACCTCTGAACTCACTTCTCAGTCCTCTCTGTCCTGATAACCTGAAAAATTACAGTGTGCCTGTTTTGCTGCCTACATACACACCATCCCTTCCTAGATTATTAATGAATCTATTAAATAGCCAGTGACCTAGAAAGTAACCACAGGATGCCCTGTCATTAGCCTTTCACCATGATAAAAATGCACCATTTAATCATATCCTTTGGTTTTTTCTCCTCTGGTCATTTGTTCTCTGGGGCAGCGTTTTCCTCTTTACTTTCTAATTTCTTACCTGTACTCATCTATTGTAACAGACCTTGAAAAATTATTTTGGCAATCCAAAAAAGGTTTGTGAAAAATTTCTTCTTTCTTCTCTATTTTATCAACATATCACAAGGCTTCTAAGATTGTAACCCTAAGACGTGTTTTCTTCAGCACTAAAACAAACTTGAAAATCTTGTTTTTTCTGTTGTGCCCCTGTTGCTGCCTCCTCCATAGTAAACACTATGGGAGGTGGGCTATACAGTTTTTTTTATTAAATATATAATATAGTTTTTAAGGAAATTTATTGTAGTCTAATTGAGGTTCTCCAACAGTTACAGTGGAACAGTTGTTGGTAAGGACATTAGAATATATGTGAGGGGAAATGGAAACGGTGGTTTGGGGGCATTTAAGATGGCTTTTCTAGAAAATAACACATAGAGCTGTGGTCTTGAGAAAAGATATGGTGTTTCTTCAGAAAACCAGCACTGATTAGCCCCTTTATTATCATCATCTTCCAAGTGTTTTGTTTTTCTGATTTGAGCTGCCATTTACATTCCCTGGTCAGTAATCCCCCGGAGTGATTCTGTATCTCTGTGCTGATTTTAAATACAGCTGCACTGTGCTGCACACATCAGAGAAGCAGAGAAAGTGTATTTTATACACACTTCAGATAACTTTTAGATGCTTTTTCAGAAGCTTGATATTTGTTCCAGAATGCCTGGCACCTCTCTTTTGATAGAATTTATTCTTAATTAGTAGAAAGGAGCAAGGGTCTCCTGTTTCACTGAGGCAAAGGATCGTTTGCCATCTCAGATGGACCTTTCTGTTCCTTAACTGCTTCATTAACCTGTGATAGTCTTCAGCAAATTGTTCTCATTCTCCTCATTCCAGTGTCCTCCGAGTATCTCTTATTTGATTTTCACTGTAAGCTAGTTTTAGACTCTCAGATTTTCCTCTTTTAGAGTGTTGGCTGTGGCTCATGACTTCTATTGGGGCTCTACACTTTTGTTCCAGAGTTTAATTAACTTCCATCTAATCTAGCATCTTGAATCTTGCCATTACAAAACTATTCTTTTCTTCCTGATTTCTTCATCATGCACTTGGTTCCTTACTGGAGATTTTATTTAATTTCTGTTTTTCCAGTTCTGATTAGCCTTTGGACTATTAGCCTTTGGGCTATCATTCCTCCAAAATTTCTTGTTTGAAAGTTCACTAACATGGTGTTGTTTTGCTAAAAATACCCTACAGACTGCATCTGGAATGGGATTGCCTGAGGTAGGACCGTAGGAGCAGTGAAACACTGTCATTAGCAGTGCTACATCTTTAATTGCTCAGACTTAACAAAATAAACTCTTTGCTTTATTTTCATGGTGAAAATTTCATGGTTTATTTTCATGTGAGAAAAACAAAAGCCTGTCAGAGAAGTAATTCCAGTTTTACAAGATTATTTTCCATTAAGAAGCAAAAGTGCAACGCAACAGTGCTAAGCCTTGGCTTCTGTATGATAGAGGAAATCCTGCATCCTACACTAATTCCGCTAAAATGTGATCTTTTCTGTGTGCTGGAGCCACATAAGCAGGCCCTTGTCACCCCAGAGGGTGTATAAGTGTCATCCCTTGAGGTGCCATTCATCCAAGTGAACTCTCATAAGGAATTAGCAGCCCCTTTGCAGTCAAAGCAATGGAAGTGCCCCCAAAGACGAATTCATAAATAAGTTTTAGAATTCCTGTATTCTGCATGAGACTTTTATTTTAAACCTCACTTCTGGAGCTGCCTGCCTGCCCTCCAGCAACTGTAGGGAGAGCCAAAATAACAGGCACGTAGGTGGCAAAGTTCAGTGTAATCAGTCCCACCATTACTGTCATCTCAGGGTTCAGTAAAGCCTGCAGCTCCCAGTGCCACCACTGGCCCTTGGGCAGCTCCTGCTGTGTCCGTGGCTTCGATGGCAGAAGGGAAGAGGGGCAGGACTTTCCCTTAGATGCTTTATGCAATGTATCTAAAAAGGTCATGATGTTATATCTGCTTCTTAAATGTTTTTTGCTAGATATCTATAAAGGTCATGTTTTACCTCAGCCTGAGGTGTCTGTCCTAACCGGGGAACTGTGTTAGCCTGTTTCTATTCCCAATCTGTCATAAAAGACATCCTGCAGGATAAGTTGTGTACTTAGTTACAGTAATGTAAGCTCTGTTGTTCTGAAAACAAGTGCATCCAGTTGTTTCCAAGATGCTGATAGGTATTCTGCATTCATGAAATACAGCTGATACCTTTTAGTGGTTGGGGTTCTCTCAGAGTCTTGTTACTATGTGATAATTTTGTGGTATTTTTTTGGTTGGTTGGTTGGTTGGGGTTTTTTTTGAATTGCACAGATTTTAGATGCTGACCCATCAGCTATGCCAGGGTTTTTTTCAAGTTTCTGTGTCTAAAAAAGGAAAAAAAAAAAGACATTTGAGCTGGGAACTGGGTCTGATTTATCTGTCCTTCATAGAAATATTTAATGTACCCATGTTAATAGCTCTTTTGAAAAGGCATCTGTAGGGCCTCATGTCTGCTCATGTTCTGGTTCTGGAGAAGTTGCCTCATGGTACATCTACAGGAAATGTGAGAAAGCTGCTATTTTCTAGTTATTGCCATGGCAGAGGGTGTTAGCTTCTGCTACCTTGGATTTCAAACTTTCCATACTTTTGAGCTGTATGCATGGTAGGAACGGGAATTTAACTGTAACTTCCCACTTATACAGCCTACCTTCAACCTGAGAGGAAAAAAAATCGATATAATTACCCTCTAGTAATAATTCTATCATCTTTTGTGGCATTGAGAATATACTTATAAAGCCCGATGAACTGTCACTGTAAAGGTCCAGTGCTGTAGTTCCACTACCTGAATTTTATCAAATGCAGGAAGGAGCAGCAGCAAGCTCTGAGGGAGTAATTGCAAACAAGAGATCTTTCCCTTGATTTGATAGTATGGATTGGATAATTTTCCAAATCACTAATTCCTCAGTCCAGCGTGTGGCACAGGTGGCTGCTGATAACTCAAGCTTGCAAAGAGTCACAAAGCTGACTCGTTCATGGCATTGCTGCTGCTGCTGCATATGTTGGTATAAAATACACAATGATGCTCCAAAGGAGGGGAAGGGACGAGAAATGATAACAATAAATCAATAATCTTTATTTGACTTCTTTTATCTTTGTTCAGCTCAGTAGCACAAGAAAATGAAAGCAATGTTTTTTGTGAGAAATTTGGATAGCAGAGAGCACTCAGCCACCGTGAAAGTAATTTCGTATCTGGAGATGAGCTGTGAAAGCAGCTTTTCTGTTTATTTGAAGGATAGAGCAGAGAGGCCCGATGTGACCAGAAGCGGTTGGAAAACTGCAGAAAGGAGAAGCTGCACGTTTCTAAGTGTCTTAAATCTCTGTCAGATTAGGAGAGCAATCTCATGAGGAAGCATTAAATATGGCACACTTCTTCAACCTGCTAAATGATGGTAGCACTGCCATCATTAGCTATGAGTTTATTTTGGTAGCATGCAGAGATCAGATTGTATAATTACTGCACTGTCTCTTGCAATATGTTATTGGCTCAGACCTTGGCAGACACACAGCAGCTGAGCAGACTGACCAGGTTCAGCCCCAAATAGTCTGATTTTTCAGGATATTGAAGCCATCTGACACACAAAACCCAAGGGTTTTAAAACTTTTGACAAATATCAGATGCGAAAGGAAAAAAAAAAATTTTTCTCTGTCCACTGCCACAGCAGCCTCCTTTCATTTTTTCCCAATGCCTGAGTATTAACACTCCCAGAACAAGCATATTTCTTAATAGAATTGAGAGTTCACAATCCAGCCATATTATTATAGTCAACTGTATGGTCATCATTAAATGCATCACAGCAGTTTATAGGCTGGATAGGGAAATATTTGCATGTGGGTAAGGAATGTCTGTTGCACTTTTTGACCACCACCTAAAATCTTCCCGTCGCAATATGGTCGTGTGTCAGTCTAAAGGGAGGTGGAAAAGGCCAAAGCAAGAACTCCTATCAGCTGAGACTATTTAACCTGCCATCTGTTTCTGAGCTGCCAACTAGCCCCTAGTTACCAAGGAAGCTGCCATCCCGTTAACCCCAGCGAGCAGCACATTCCCGGACTTCGACTAATGGAGGCAACGTGGGAAGAAATGCACAGATTTTAACTTCTGTGCTTTTTTTCATGGAGGGTACCCTTATGAAAATAAAATGGCAGCAGTAGCATTTCTGAGGTTTTCTTGTGTATTATGGATTCGGTGCAAGTATTAAATGAGCCGTGTTGGGATGTCAAACACGTGGGAAGTGTACATTCAAAGCAGGCTTGTTTTGAGCTGGCAAGATGATTTCTTATAGCTGCAGTATTAGCAAATTTTTCAAACATCTCTTTTGTTTAGCAGCTTTGCTCTTACGTTGCTTCACTTTTCAGTTAATTTATTGGCTCTGAGAGCACTGCAGCTTGGACTTAATCTTGCCAGACGTGCTAACTAAACATCATCATAGATGGTCTGCGAATGGAAAGGGGACCTAATGCACTGAAGTAACTGCTCCCAGCAGTTCTGTAGGTGGCACTCTTCACTCTGCATCCGTCTGCAAGCCAGGCCTTTACACAGTGCAAGTTGTTTTCTGTACAGATACCAGGACTGGTATCTTTGTTTACACTCAATTTCAGTAGGCAGCCTCTATGCAAATGATACTTTTAGACTCAACTATTTAATCTCTACATGCTGTCCTAGATTACTACACTGTAGTGCTGTGTTCTCCTGAACTCTTAATGGCTTGTAGTGGTGGTGATGCATTACTGCATTACTTCGTTTGTCATAATGGGTACACACACGGTTTTACTGAACATAAAAGTTGGTGAGTTTATTATTACTGCTGTAATGATTACTAATGGGAGCTCTGGGTGAGTTCTGCTGTTTGGACTCACACCGAGTGCTACCTGTAGCTGAAATCATCCCATTCAGCTTAGGTATGGTTCAGCTTGGTGGGGATTGAGAATGGCTGACTCCACTCAGTGCTAGGAGGCTGTCAGCAGCTCTGAGAAGTTAAATCCTGAACTTTTTCCCCAGGCTTGAGCAGTTTTGGGCTGCACAAGGAGTGGATATCTCTGCTCACAGCTGAACTTTGTCAGACCATACGTGACAGAGTAACAGCTGCATCGTGCTTCATGGTTCCAAGAAAGAATAATCTTTAAAGAAGCCTTACCTTTTCATCAACATCCTGCTCAGGTTATGGGTACAAAGAGGGCTGAAGATGGCATTCCCTTTATTATTATTATTATTAATAATAATAATAATATATAGGTGAATTGGAAATGAGACGGTTTCTCTCCATTAACAGCTCAGTCTTCCTTACAACACAAACTGCCTTGTTTGTGAAGTTCCTGAGGAGTGAATTCTGGCATTTCGTCCCACTTACCACATCTGAGATACAAAACCTTAACTATCTAGCCTTGGTTGAAGGGAATGACTGCAAGGAGAAACCATGGATTCGTGCTTTCTTGAACTAGTAACAATTTTATCAACTCACTGACATCAAGGGATGTGAGACACTGACACCACCTCAAAGGCTTCCAGCTTGTTAGCCTTTCACACACCTATTAGGATGTTCCTAGTCTGGCTCATTGGGTAAATTCAGTAATTGTCTTTACAAGATGTATAGAAATCTGAAAGGTGGCTGTCAGCACCGTGTTAGAAGCTGCAGGCTGGTTAGTAAAAAGGGCAGAGGGAAGCTGAACAAAGCAAAACCTTTACCTGCAACCATAAACCTTTTAAAACTCCTCCCCTGTTTTGGGCAGCTTTTAAAATATTTACTGAAATAATTATGTGTAAATACTGTATAAAAGAACATTCAGAATATCTACTTCAACCACAGATGCAATAGAAATCTTTAGGTAAATATCATAACTAAAATTCCATTGTATATTTCTAAAGAGATAGATGGGAAAACACATAAGGGTGTGATGCACTGGCCCAAATTATACCTCAATGACATTGCATTGTGGAATGAAATAGTCTTATCAAGGGCCTCTCATTCCTGAGGTGAATTAGGTCAATAAAAATGTAGAGAAAAAAAAGTCTTTTTTTTGTTTTAACTAAGCACCCAAATGATTAGCAAAGGTAGAAATTCAGAATGGAGATCTAGAAGACACTTGTACAGCTGTAATTGGGCAAAATCTCCTTTTTTTGAAGATTTTAGAAAGTAGGAATTTCCTCTTTATCTTAACCTGAGTAGGATTTTCCTTCTCACGCTGTCTGCAAAGATCTTGAGGTCCATTTTTCTGATGCAAATTTGACTTAAATGAGCCTGAGCAAGAGCTACTAAATGCAGGCTCCTGGACAGGAATTGAGACCACTGAATGTCCCACTCCTCATAAATGTGCGGCCACTCCTTGCATGGTGTGGTCTTGCTTTTAACAGAACATGAGATAGTTGGTGGCACTTGCAGTGCTGAGAAAATAACACATGAGTTTAACGCTCACTGCCTCCACTGAGTAAAGAGATAACTCTGGAAAACTCCTCCTGAAGGCCTGGAGAGTCTAGGCTGTCTTTTAATCACAGGATTAAAGAACAACAAGATCATAGTGAGACCAGGTAAGAACTAAAGCAAAAATTTTAGCTTGATATTGCTGAGTGATGGTCTCACTACCTGTTCTTTCTGTGACCCTGCAGGAAGAGTTTGTAAGTGGAAAGTCGATGGCCTTGTCCTCATCTGTCCTTGGTCTTCTTTGAGCTGGGCTTTGGAGGGGAAGTAGTCAGGATGCTTTCTTCCAGGAAGCAATGCCTCCACACAGCCCCTGGGGAGTTATCCTCAGCCTCCACAGACATGTGAACCACAGGCAGTTTTATTTCTCAGGGTGGCTCTCCTTTTCTCTCCCAAGTGTTCAGGACCACAGCTGTATGCCAGCCAAGACCCACCTGCAGGGTGGGTATCTGCAACACAGCTAAACTGGTTAAAATTAAGACTCACCACAAAAATTCATTCATTCCTCTTCATGTTGACTTCATGCCATGATCAGGCATAAAACTCCCTTGAGTCTGTAAGCTGAGTCTGGATATTGCATTATCATCTTTCTGTCTTCTCACTAAATTCACAATGCAATTACAAGAAGTATTTTGATTTTGATGACTTGAGAGGCAGAAGTTTGCTAGACTGTTGTACCCTGGTTAAACAAGGAAAAGATGCAACAAATGAAATTTGTTATCAGGAGGAGTTTAATAAACACTTCTGCACCAAAAGAAAGACCTATTACAGCTTGGCTGTAAACAGTCATATCCTTACAGTATTCAAATCAGTTTGTTCATCTGGAGAAAGACAAATGTTGGGACTTGTGCACTGAAAAAACCTGAGCCTATCAGGCATGAAAAATAAGATACAATTGGATGGGAAACCAGATTTGAGAAGTTGATAGGTTTTGTTTACCAAACTACCGTATGATGTACAAAGAATTTTTTTAAACTTAGTTCAGCATGCTGTGTAATATAACGTGACATTTCTGTATATGACAGCAGAAGATTCAGCACTCGAACTTCTCTCAGCATGACTCAACACCACCTGACAACTCAGCAAATAACAACAAAAAATCCTCTCTTTAATCAATTTCTTTACCCAGTGATCTCAGTTGCGATCATAAAGAATTACCCATTAGTCTCAACTGGGATCACACAAAATCGCTCCAAGTCTTTCATGACTTCATAATCAGCTTTTTCCACCAGAAAAAAAAATAAAATATATATATGCAGCTAATGGAAAGGTAAACTCCCTGTGCACACATTGACATAAATGTCAAATTTTAATGATTGCCCTCTTTGAACTTTGGACAACCCACACATACTGTGGGTTCCTGCATAGGAAACAGTAAATGTCATCAAGACAGTGCATGGGATGTAATATATTATAATAAAAGGCCAAATGACTTGAAAGTCAGGTTTTCTTGCATTTTTTATGAAAGAAAAATCGATCCATTTTTGTGAAAGATGTCACTAAGTCATAGTATAATTTTTGTGGCAAAATTGAAGTCAGTGACCAAGACTTGTGCTCCTAGAGACAACTAGACACTTTTGGAAATGCTTCTTCTAATTAAAAGATACTGACTGATTCAAGCAAAAATGCTTTCATCTTTCATCCTTAGAAATTGGTACATGGCCATGAAAACTGATTTTTTTTCTCCTCTTTTCTCTGAGCTTTTGCAGACTTCATCTGCAGTATGGAAACAGACTATATTTTTGGCTGAGCAGAGACCCTTCTGTTGAAAATAGCTTTGATATCTAGGAAAGGATAGTGGATGCATCTCTGCATTTGACATTTTTCTTGAAATGAAATCAAAGACATTCTTTATTTCACTGCCTCTGATTTTTATATACATATATATATATATGTAAAGGTATGTGTGCCTTTGGCAAAGAATGAGGAACTTAAAGACAGAGAGATTCCTTTGAATTAAAACTTTTTTCCTACCTCTAATGATTATCATTAGTGCTTCTTGCAGAACACTTCCCTATAAGAAAATACACGGTAATACTTAGGGGAAGCCAAGAAGCTAATCTAGCACGTCATTTATTTTACTTTACAGAAATGATTGAAAAGCAAAAATGGGAATGTAATATAAATAAACCTGAATTCTTCATTAAACCAATCCCTGGACATGACTAAATGTGGCAGTGCAAGTGGCCAAAGTCACCCAGATGGGCTTGTGTGCTATAACTAAATACATTAATTGGTGTTTCCATTGTAGTGCTATCAGTTATATCTTCAGATTTTAATTTTTTTTCTTGAAGTCAGCATTATCAAGAAGTCAGGGTTAATTTAATTTGTGTAAAAATGAGTAAGTAGAAAGATTTTGGAATTTGAAGATCCCCCCTCTTTGTTTCGCATACTGTGAATGCACAAGCATCAGTGGGTACAAGGGAAAAAGGAGGAAGGATCAAATACAATATTAATAGTTTCTGAATTCCTTGTCATTAAATTCACAGCAGAATGCAGCAAATTGGCCATGAACTTTGGAAAATTGTGTGCAGGATGCTCGTTTCTGGAGTTTGCCCTCTGTTTTAGAATGTAATATATATGAAATTGCTGTGGAAAGAGAAGAAGAAAGAATGTGACACAGAACAGCAGGGAGCCTGTTTAAAAACACAGTTCAAGCCTCCCACGGTGGTACAGTTTAGCTGTGCAGGAGAGGAAGCAGTTCCTCGTGAATCCAAGCAACAAAAAGGGCATGACAGAACCACAGGCTTGATTTCAGTGCCAAGGGCTCAGCAGAAGCAGATCTCTTGGCTTGGCACCCTTTTCCTTGACAGCAGCAAATCGAGTTATCCTGACTTCCCTGCGGGGGAGACAAGCTCCAGAAGTGTACGGGCTGGTCTTGCAGCAGCAGCTGAGCACTTGGAGCAAATTAGGATGTCGAGTCATACCAGTGATCCCCATCTTGTCTCCAGTTCTGGCGGGGCCAGTGCCCAAAGGCAGGATGCTGGAAGAGGGTAGGTGGGAATGGACCTGTTGAGGACCAAGCAGGCACAAAAGCAAGGTCAGGAAGCCAATATCTCCTCAAGGATGTCCCAATGTGTTCTGATTTTCTTCAGTCTCTTGCTTCGTTCCTTAAATGTAATTATTCTTCATCTGCCACTCTTTGATTGTTATTTTCTGCTGTTGGTAGCATATGTGGAAGTGGCAGCATATGTGGGACTGGACAGGCAGCACACCAGAGATGCTGAGCAGCACACACAATTCTCACAGGCGTGTACTGATACCCTGTATCAGAGGCTCTGCTAATGTAGAAGCCAAACTTCACACTAAATAAAGGTAAATGGTTTTGACAGGAGTAGGAAAACAGATGCTGGTTTCAGAACCAGCCCCAATGACTCGTTTCTGGAAATTTGGAACTGCTGAAAACTATGCCACGGAACAAACTCCTGTGGAAAGTATTGCTTGCAAAATTAAAATAATTCTTCTCAATTTTTTGTTCATTAAAGTTTTCTGGTAATAATTGCCTGTCCATATTTTCTGGAAATGAATTAGCTATCCCTGGGCTTAAAAAAGTGCTGTGGATTATCTGAAGGTTCATTCTGTTCATGTTCCTAGTCAGGGTCAGTTCAGTTCAGATGGTCCATACAGATGGTACCGTTTACTTTCGAAGAAACAGCCAACACAAAAGGAGAATATTAAACAAATACTTGAATTAAAAATCCTTGCACACATATTGTGTTATGAGACTCCTCTGTTTGTATTTAGTTTGATAGTCTCACAGTTCTTTTCTTAAAAGCTTACATTTTGNCCGGAATATAGGAAATATACTTAATCAAACCCAGAAATATAGGCAGAGAATTTCAAAGATTCCTAGAGTGGAGGGTAATAGGTATTTAGGAAGAAAAAGTTAGCACTCCAGAATAGCTTAGAAGTTTGCAGGAGGAATTAGGTGTGCAGAATGCAATTAAATCAGATTGGTTTGGCACAAATTCAGGGGCCAAGGTCTCCAGTATTAGCAAAAAAATACCCAGGGTCATTCATGTCTACACAATGATCAGAAGATTTTATATCTTGTATGAAAAATGGTACTTCCATTGATGTACTCTTCATTAGTATTTTCCTGAGGCATTGACTTCAGGGACAGCTATCTGTTATTTTTGGCAACATTTTATGGTTTTCTTTAAGTTATACCACTCAAGTCCTACTTCAGCACCTCCTTAACTGAAGAAATCTATTTTCAGTTTCTACTTAGAGGGAAGTAAACTGCTCACCTTAGAGTTAGTTTTGTAGTTCTAGAAGTTACTGCACATTTAAGATAAATTGCAAATTAAATCATTCTGCAGTTATATTAAAGTTCTGTAGTAGGAATTGCTATTTTTTTCCTACTATTTTACCACTTTAGCTGTAGGTTAATGGCTTGGCCTAAATACATCTCAGAGAAGTATAGCCCTATTTGCAAACAGTTTGGTTAAATATTAATGATGAAAAGTACACAGAAGTTACTGCAAAACAGTGAATAAAAAATTCTCCCTTCAATTCCACTTTGCAATAATGAGCATTTAGACATATTTCAATACATCCACACTGTATACCACATTAAGAATTGCTGCTAAATGTTCCTATGTAAACTTCACATGAAAAAGGAAAACTGCTGTCATTTTGCACTGAGCATCAGCATTAGTATTAAAAGGAGTGAGGAACTGAACTTTCTTATTGTCATGCAGGCTTAATTCATGCATTAAATACCTATGCTAGCTCGTGTTGTGCAATATGCTCTATATGCATATTGAGATCCTCGTGATGCTGTCTACCCTTCCACTTTAATACACAACACTGTTTTTTGTATTCCAGCAGTCCAAGGCTGCAGCATGATGGGGCTGAGAGCTGCAGGTATATGGGATGATGATAGTCCTTGAGTTCAGGAGCTTTTGTGTCTAAACTAGAAAAGAGAATCAAGGAGTGGGTGGACAAACAAACAACAAAAAATTCCGTCACTCAGCTCCTGGAAAGAAGAGTTATACAGAGGCTCTAGACTTCAAAGTACATAGTGCAGGTTGCTCCTATCCTCAGTTTTTCAGATCTGAGTTATAGCCTGAATGTGTGATAGCTGTTTTCTGAAACAATTTTATGAGTTTCCCACCCTAGACATGAAGGTATCCTTGTGAACTGGTGAATATCATGGCTTTATCAAAAGAAGTCAAATGTCCCCAGTGCAGTGTTTTCTCTTCATGTGGATCCAAAACAATGTGACAGTTTGTGTTAAGGATCTTGGACAGTCGCACATCAGGACTTTCTATTTATCATTCCAGACATTTATCAGATGATAGCACTATTCTAGAAAGCACGTCTTAAGAAACTGCTTTAGTGAAAACAAAAATGAATTGCTTTACTGAGATGGGTTGATGTTTTGCTGTGTCCACAAGTACCTCTGCATCATTTCACAAGATGCTGCCTGAAGGAGTGGGTCACAGTATGTCTTTCTTAAGACTGATGTGCATATGCTGGAATGTTACATTTGATCATTGCAAATACCACCTCCTACCTTGTTGACTGGAACGGAAGATTCCCAAATGTTCCTTGTCCTGCTGTTCGTAAAATCAAAGTCAGAAATAGGTGTGAGGTTTTTCTGCCCTTCACACTTTTGGGGAAGCATAATTACCCCTTCTTACTCCCCAGGAGTAAGTAGTTGCTGTGGAACCAGCTCATGTTGCAGTTGTGCACAGGGATCAGGGTTCTGCAGTGCTGTGCCACATTTATGTGCCACATAACCACCTGTGCACCACTCCAGTGGCTCTCTGGAGTTGTATGGAAATGCTCTCTCCTTTTTAGAATGAGTTCAGCACAGGGGTGTGGGTCTTTCCTGCATCAAATTCTACTCTTGGTCCCCAAAGCATTTTGTGGCAGAAGACAATGTTTTTTGTTTCACTATATTTGAGTTGCATCCATAGAAAACTATTCATTTGCATGAAAGCTGCTCCTGCTGTGCATTTACTGCCATATGTAATTGTATAGTTTTCTCAGATCGCCCTCTATGTTTTTTGATTTTCTCATTCTCTTAAAATTTTCTTGTTGTGTTCTTGTGTTTTGTAAGATGTTTGCCAAATCATCATCATCATAATCACCATCATTATCATAATCATCATCATTCTTCTTCTGCTGTATCAGGTGCATCAGGAAGAATCCTGGCAGTATCATGCAAAGAAATCTTGAGGTTTTCTATATTCCTATGACAGATACCAGAATGTAATCATAATGCTCATTGGGGGCTGCAGTCACAAACAGGTAATAGAAGGTGAAAAAGAATTTAATTAAGTAAAGTGGGTCTTTTTGGTCTATTGAAAGGAAAAAAAAACAACTCAGGTATTAGAAATTTATATCTGAATATGTTTATACTCTGTCAAGGAGCTTGAAATTGGTTTGTTCTATCCTCAGACAATTTTTCTTGGATGAAAGAATACCAAAACTCAAAGAAATCTATTTATCTGGATCTGACTGTCAGTTGAAAAATAGCTAGTTTGAATCCTTGAAGGAATTATACCTCTTGTTCATGGATCATTCATTACTTGCAAGGTGATCAGCCAAATTAGCAAAAATAGCCCATGTACTTCTGATACTCAAATGGAAATGAGAGAGGAGGCTCTTGTAAGTCTTTATGTATCAAAATATTTTTAACTATGTAGCTCCTTTAGAAAAGATCCTATTGAATATCTAAAAATGCTTGTTTCCAAAATATTTCACTAGGGCTCTAAGGTAGGAGGTGCCTAGTTGTTGTGGTTCAGTTCCCTCACTGGATTCTGCTGTGCTCAGAGTTGTCACATAGGTGTTTGTACGTTGGAAACACCCAGAGGGTGGCTGGGCACTGAATAGGCTCACCAGGGCAGTGGTCACAGCTCCAGCCTGACAGAGTTCAATAAGTGTTTGGACAATACTCTCAGGCACATGGTGTGATTTTTGGGGTGTCCTGTGCACGGCCAGGAGTTGGACTTGGTGATTCTTGTGGGTCCCCTCCAACTCAGGATATTCTGATCTACTTTTAAAGTGGGAATTGTGTTTTCTTCATAATATCACTAAGGTGATGTACTTACATTACTCACCAGGTGAGATACTGACATTGTTTGTTGAGATACATACTTGGGTGAAGGATTTCAGTTGAATGTTGCATTGTTCACCTTTTGTTGTCCTACAGCCTCCGTATTGAAATGCTGTTCTAATTGAGGCAAGAACACCAAAGGGCTTCATTGGCTTGAATACAGGTGACCAGATATAGATCCACAAAACTCTCTTTTTTTCTCCCTCACTATTGAATTGCTTTAAGTAATGTCTTCCTGATAATCTATGAGTATCATGGCTATGTTTACTCACTGCTTTTTTAACTTACATCTATTGGTTTGGTGAGATCCAAAATAAGTATTCATAAGCTACTTTATAGAGGCAATTAATGTGGAGCTGAATCTTAACAGAGTGGAAGCTACCACAACTGAAATGACTTCAATGAGTCCATGACAATTTATGCCATCTGGAGTTTGAAAAGGGAAAATTTTACCCCTGCTTTGTCCTAAGGTCCAGGTCATAATTTCTGTTCCGCTCTGATCAGGAAAGATTAGAATGAAGATGTGAAGTATTAGGAATATTTATTTTGTTCAGAATGTGGATTTAGGGCTGGTAATATTTATGAGTAAATTCTTAAATATTTTTTACTCTTCTGGCTAATCTTCTCTAGGCCAAACGATGGAATTCATCAAGAGACGATACTTTTAATCTCTTGTTTGCTTTTCTTTTCTTCTCATGCTCTCAGTAAAAGTTACTTTTATTTCCCTTAGTGATTGAAATCATTTTCTTTGCTGCACTAAATTGGTTTTGTATTTCATAATTTGCATGCAAATCTAGTGAAAATACTTTGACAAATTATAAACCTCATGAATGAAACTGCTTTAAGCTTTAAAAAGCAGGCATGTTGTTGTGAAATTTTGAAGTTGCATATTTGCTTTCTCGCAGGCAATCAAATTTAAAATGTACCTTAAAGCCTATCTTCTCTCCCAGTGTAACACCTGAACATAATGCTGAAATGGGCTGGCTCAGCTCATTATAGGAAACTTGCATTTTAACTTGATTCCATTATTTGCTGATATATGATCTTCCATGTGGCCTGTAATATATTTTGGCAAAGTGAGTGTCAGCTATAGCAGGTATCAGAAAATAGGAGACTTCAAGAGAGGGTGAACAGTAAAACAAGGCATTTGGCAGTAATCTTTTCCACCACTTAATATGCAGGTTTTATAAGCAAAGTCATGACCCTGTCACAATGTTCATTTCTTTCATGCCTTTCATATAATAGGGTAGCTGGTAACAAGTTAGGACTTCCCTGCACTGTGATTTCCTTATCATAACTCCAAGTTTTAGTGGATTGCCAAAGTAACTCCGTTCCTTTCTTCCTCCAGCAGAACCCGTTTGTATTAATAGGAAAGAACAATTCTTCCTGTTTTCAACCCGTACAAGTACAGGTGGGCAGCCTCAGTGCAGGTACAAAAGTCAGCCTGGTCACACCTCAGGTTCCCCTGGCCACGTGTCCTGTCCCAGACTGGGCAGACGCAGTGGTGGAGTTGTCCAGCTCAGACAAGCAGTGAGGTAAAAGCCAAGCTCCAGGGTACACCTCAGCCTGCTCAGCCCATCTCCATCTCCCATGGACCAGCTAAGGTTTAACATCCTCTGAGTCATGAACTGAGCAGGGAATGTCCACTGGTGGCCTCGGGCATTGCTCTTCCTGAACAAAGGGGCTGAGACAACGGGCTCCTGTCCAGATATCACGTGGGTGTTTTCTCCCTCCGGGAGCATCTCGTTTTTGCAGTCAGGGCTGTTTCTGAGGACAAGCTTGGGTGCAGCCTTTTCAGACCACGGGACCACATCCACCTGCGTGTTAACTTCAAGCCAGGTCATCCTGGAGGTTCATTCCCAAATCTAAGACGTTAATCTTTATCCCATCTGCCACCTCTTCTACACCTCTTCTACACCTCTTTGAGATATGAATTTAGATTCAAGCTGCCTTTAGTCTGTGGCCTAGGTTAGAAATGGCAGAGGGGGCAGGTGCCTGGATTCTTCTCTTCTCACACAAAACCTGTAATATATATTCAACAACACAACTCAACAAGTCATGAAAAAAACAAAATCAAGTCCATGCAGGAACTACGTGCTACCAGGCCTAAGGCTGCTCTTGTGAAACTGACCTTGGGCCCTTGGAGTGCAGGCACTCTGACATACTTTTAAAATTTAATCTTTTTTTTTCCACATAACCCTGCTTCATCAACAGTTTGTGTTTCTTTCCATCCTCTTCATGTAGGATATGGCCCCAGGGCTTTCCTGACCACCGCATCATTCAAAATTGCACTGAATATAAAATTATTGGTTACTTCATTGTTCTCACTGCTATCATACCTGAATGCTTCACACGCAGTATGAAATTACCTGCATAATACCCTGGCCATTCATGGGTTTGTTATCCCTACAGGTGGCAGAGGAAAATAGTTGACAAAGTATCAGCTAATTTCTAAATAGCATTTCTTTCATAGTCTCTATATTTTTAATCAATCTTTATGTGTATGTGAATACAGTTTTAATCTACACCTATTGCAGCTATAAGTGCTCAATAGCTCAGCACAGTTGCCTTGTATAGAGACCAGAAAACGAGGAACATCAAATTAATGGTCATCTCTGGGAAATGTGAAGTAATTTGTCCAACATCACATAGGAGCTCTGTGGCAGATCCAGAAATGGAATTCACTTCTTCAGTGGCAGCTGCCTTAACCATTAAATCTTATTTTCTCGCTCTGCAGTCCCTTGCTGGTTCATTATATACCTTCCAGTTCCTGAAACAAATGAGGCAGAGAGAAATGAAAGCCTCATTCACTAGATAAACCTGATTCATTCCCCAAATACCATCTCTCAGAATACCATGCACAGTGCACACAAAAAGCACTGCAGCTATGCCGTGGAAAAGTAGTCTGTAATCACATAATAGAAGATGGTTTCATAGCAGATATGTTTGAGAGGTCCAATCTGAGTTCCACAAGCAGTTTTAATCTGGCATTTCCCATCTCTTGAATACTTGAATTCGAATGGGGTCTTCAGTAATTATTTCCAATACTTTGAAAAGAACTAGTAAAACTGAATTTCTACTCTGATGAACAATACTGACCTTGAGCTTAGATGATCAGAATTTGTATCTTTATCTTTATAGTGGAGACAACTAGTGCCTGAGGTCTTAAAGTCAACATTATTCATAGATAGCTACTTAACTTTTATGAGAATCAATCACTAGAGTAAAAACAAAGTTCACCTTATTTTCACAAAAAACCCATAAAGTACTGAATCTCTACCATCACACACACGTCTAGAGAGGACCTTGGTGTTCATATATAGGGCAGACCCATCAATTCCTGTATGTCTAGGCTCTCTTTCTCTCTTTGTGTTCATTTGTCCCTTTGTCTTGCACACGTTCTGCCCCTTATTCACTGGTTTTTTGCCATCATACACTTAACAATATTTTTCTGTGGCTGTGTGTATTTATTTGTTAGGAAATTAAAAGAGCTGGTAAAAAGAGAGAGGGTACAAGGAATGCCCTATCTAGAGTAATAACCATATTTGGACGCTAGAAAGAGCACTGAATGAGCTTTAAGGTCATTCTCAACCTTCAGGAGGCTGGAATGTAGAAGAGTGTAAATGGAATTGGGCAACCAGGTGGGGATTTCCACCGTTACTCTTGACAAAGGGAGCCAAGATCTTGATTTCTTGACCAGCAAATCAGAGCTATTCCTTGGACACATGTCCCAGGCTGTGTCAGTGTATTTTGTTCAACTCAAGGCGGCAGTTCCAGGTGAAATCTGCAGCAGCCCACTGCAAGCCTGCACTCCCCGTGGCACAGGGTTTCTTTCTGGGCTTTGGCCCCTGGCTTTCTGGGCCACGTGACAGTGACATCGACGATTTTTTGCCAGTGGGACAGAGTATACGGGTGGGTCAAATCTCCCTATGCATTTGCCATTTTTCAGTGCATCATGGCTGGGTGATGAAGCATCACCTGTTAGACCCAGATTTGTTTGCCATTTTCTTAAGTCCTCTGACAGCAGTTCTAATGCTGCAGTGCAGAGGCTAAATGTCAATGAGGAGTCAGGGCTGGGCAGGGATAAATCTATTACTTTCCTAAAGAATTTTCGCTTAGCATTCTCACTTCACTTGTTAGGACATTTTTCAGTTTCTGGCTTCTTGGTCAGGAGCCAAAATTTCCTCTCCTGTTATATCCTGGAAGGGTAATCCCTGTGGCTTTGGCAGGTGCCGATAACTTCTGAAGGGAAGTAGCTTTTGCAAAGGCATATTGTGAAAGGGAGTGTTGCTCTTTAATTCATTCCTATCCCATTTGCCTATCATAATTCAGCTGTGCTGGACCAGCTCATTTGAAAGAGCCTCTCATTTGTTAGCTATTAGTGCATGTCAGATTGCAAAAGAAGCTATGGCTTGTTTGCATATTGTATATTTTCCCTCAAACTTACCCAGGTTTCTCCATTTGACTACTGCAGCTGTAGCTCACATGAAAAGAGGATTTCTTTTACATTTTCTAGTAACTCTTAATAACCTTACTGGCTTTTTAAAACAGAGTTTCTCCTGATTTATGCTCAGGGATTAAAGCCACACTGATCTTGATTTCTGCTGTGCTTTTGACACCTGTTTCTT
Organism: Edolisoma coerulescens; assembly: GCA_013397115.1. Lineage (NCBI taxonomy): Eukaryota > Metazoa > Chordata > Aves > Passeriformes > Campephagidae > Edolisoma > Edolisoma coerulescens. The sequence goes on along the minus strand of VWZW01003558.1, from coordinate 1,444,233 downwards.
TGTAATCCAGTTACATAATTCTTAGAAAATTAGCAAAAATTTATTGTAAACTAAAAAATATAGTAGCTTCAAACCTCTTTTAGGGCTTCATTTTGGTCTAATAGGTGTTTTGGGGTTTTTTTTTAATTTCACTTCAGGATATGTACTATAAAATTCTTGGTAAATCATGAGGAAAATGAATGGTTTGCATAGAAATTAATTCTGTCCCTCAGGGATGTAGTTTACACAGATATGAGAATAAGCCCCTGGCACAGCCCCCAGCACTTGTGTCCACTCAAGTCCTATTTTGAAGATGCTGTAAAAAGAGGAAGATGATGTTCTGATTGATTTTGCAGGAATAAAATTAATCTTATCTAGGAGTCGAGTTTATTCATCTGAGGTCCACAGATTTCAAAAAAGAAAGGAAAATAAAGCAATTTTTCTAACATGAAAATAAATAAAAGAATAACTGCAGATTCAAAGTTTTGCCTATTTTTTATTTGTATTTAAATGAAAACTATTGTTATGATTCTGCACAGGGTGGCGCAAGCTACTTTTTCAGAAATTATTTAAATTATTAATAAAGATGTGTAATTGTATTTTAATTTCAAGACATTATAAAATAAAAGACTAGGGATGGCAGCTGACTAGACAGGTCATGGGGGTGTGTTACCATTAGATCTCCATGAGCCCATGCAGTTGATAACACCCAGCCTATTCCCTCAAGATCAGAATCTGGCCCTGAAAGGTCAATCACGGAAATCACATTCATCAGCTTCAAAATAGTGAGTCTTCCCCTGTTTTTGATCTTCTGCCTTTGGCTGGCTGGTATCCATGGCAAAACCTTTCCAACCTTACAGTAATGGTCACCTCAGAGCCTGCTTCTTTCACAGACGTTGTGCTGGTTTACCATGTTATTATTTATAAAGCCTGTAATCCTTCCCGTTGGGTTATTGCAGGTTCTAGTCCTTGGCTCTCTGGTGGTTTGGTTACTTTAGTCTGTCAGCATGTTCAAAACTGTGGGGAGCACACTGTCGTGCAGAAGGTATATTGCTCAAGGCCAAATGCAAATGTTCTGGTTTGCATATGGTCCCAGAGGTTTTAATTGCTGGAGCAAGGCCTTGCAGTTAATAAACAACTACTGGGGAAGCTCACATCTGGAATAGCTAGTTGTGTTCCTCTTTGTGGGGGAAAAAAGAAACAAACCCAACAAAAATCCCCAAACCAAAATGAAAAACTGTTTTATTTTCAAACCTTGGAAGAATTCCTTTGGTTGTTTGGAGCTATATTCCTGTTTATTCAGTCCCAAAAGCAATCATAGCTTTTTTCTGTTGTGTGTCACGTGTCTTGAAAGATTAGAAAACTGTGGGAAACATTTCTCGTGGACTAAGTTCCCTATTCATAGTGAGGATGAGCGTAAGGAATGGTTTAGTAAAATTGGTAGTGTGCCAGGCTGTCCAGAGCTCTATGCAAATCCAGGCTTGATGCCACCACCACCACTTTTCTTGAGCTTGTGGTGTCAAGAGACTAAGGATGGAAATGCCTGTTGCAGGTAGAGATACTGAGCTGTTAGCTCAAGGTTATATGATTCAATCTGGGGCACAGCAGGAAAGGAGACTCTTGAGAGCTTCTCAGGAGTCCACATTTTAACCATCACAGGTCCTTGATGTGATATCATGATTCTCTGATGCATTTTGTGCTGCAATCAAAATGAAAGATTAATTACTTATTTAGAGACATTGTTTCCTACAATGACAAACTGAATGACATTAAAGAGGAGACATGCAAAAATCCTTAATCCAAGTCTTGGGTTTGAGCAGCTCTCTATTCAAGCCATGATGATTTATGAAAATTAATCAGAAAGGTAATGATAATTATTATTTTTATTTGAGATGAAAAGCCAGAAGTAAATTTTGAGTGTTGCTTAGATGTCGTGTTCTGTTTATAGCCCTGGAAATTTCTTACCAATTAAAGGCAAGCCCAGAAGTGCGCAGAGATGCAAGACCTTCATTCTCAGCGTTCCATTAGGTTGTTAATTAGCCATAATGTTTATGACTTTCTAAAGCAAGTTGCTGGAGCAGGCTTAGAGTAACATTCACATTCTTTTGGGTCCTGGCAGTTTAAAAACTGCAGCTCACTCTAAGGTATATCAAAGACTTAGAAGAATGCAATGAATATAACTTGTCAAGGAAAAATTCGGATTATGACGTATATATTTCTTCCATTAAGTATACATGTGCTAAATAAATATTTCTGCTTGCAACTTAGTGGGGAAGTGCAGGTTTCTGGTTTAATCTAGTCAGGGACAGCTTCAGCTTCTTGCTGGAATTTATGAAATAGTTTTCTTTTTTTTTTTCTCTTCTAACTCTGAGTTTTGGGGTGTGTATTTTTTAATTTCTTTTGTGACCTCTTCGTATTTCTTAAAATACCCCTGTTCCTAGTTAAAGAAATATATGTAGGGAGGAGGGGGAGTGTGTGATACTTTTTATGACAAGCGAAACAATTCTTAGTCCTGATGTGATATATTTTAAATTTGAAAAGTGAATTTATTTTTTAAAGTATTGTGGTGGAATACATTTCTTATTTGGACAGATTTCTCAAAAATACTAACTTTTAATAATTGTTAAAAAAAATGGTTTTGTTTTTTGTAATGCAAGGCCTGAAAAAAAACCTTATCACACAAATTTTATTTAATAAATAAAGTATGAGCTCCTGGAACAGCTATGTAGCTATTTTTGGTGGTGTTTAGTGAAAGGATGACAGCACTGACCTTTAGAGTGTTTGTTGAGTACAAGCAAAGTGCTCAAACCATTCACTCTGGTGATGTAAAGCTGCCAAGAATATAACCTCTGAGAATCAGTGCAAGTACAGTAATAATACTTTATAGACCTAAGGTTTTGTTCTAGCATTTTTAATGCTGTGTGTGTTTATCCTTTCTGTTCCTATCACATGTCCACTGACGGCAGAGTTCATGTGTGAGCTGCATTGTAGTGTGCCAAAATAGAAGCTGAACTGCATGACAGTACACTAATCTACATCATGAAGTTGGGTTCATGTAATTTAAATTATGGCCAGAGGTAATAAAAATTCCTATTTCTGGTTTATAAGGGAACAACATGAACCCTAACAGCTGTAGAACAGTTCACAAGAGACAATTTACCCACAGATGTGCTGAGGCTGGTTTATAATGTATGATGAACTGTCACAGGCTGGACTTCTCATTTTTAGATTGCCGTATTTCTTTTATTGGTAAAGTTAATAGTAGAATAGGACTGCCACTATTCCAGAAAGGACTAATAAATGTAGTAGGCAGCAATCTAAAAGTATATGGGTAAAAAGTATACATCTTGAGAAAAAAAAATTAACCTATCAATATTGTGGTTGAATGCAATTACATATTTTCACACTGCAGTAAGTACTGTTAGCACTGAAAGGAATTTTACTGAGAGAGGAAACTTCTACAATGTGAAAAGCTTAAGAGAGATTGTATTTATATTTGACTAAAAATCTAATTGTAGTCCTTCTGAAGACAGTGACTAAAACTTCAGTTTTAAGTGATTAAACAGTTGTGATTAAACTGATTAAAACTTTAGACTTCAGAGAGAAAGGGTTAACCATAAATCCATTTGTTTCACGAAAACATGCACCTGTGGCAGATGTCTGAATGGCAACAGAAATATTTTCAAGAGAGAATGAAGAAGCAAATATTTTAATTACTGTAAGGAAAATAGGTGGCTCAGGCTCAGCGTTCTTCACTATAGATTTAACAAAGTGCAAAGCGCATTGGAAAGAAATTAAGAATTTAACAGGACATAAATGAGAAGCATGATACAAAATAATTAAATATATATTTGGGGCGTGGAAGATCAAACTTTTAAAATTGAGTTTTATATTTGAGTAATTGAGGTGATTTTTTTTTCTCTGGTTGGTCACATGTACATTTTGACCAGTTCGCAAAACACTTTAAAGACCCCCTCTTCCTCATCCCTCATTTAGGCCAGTGTAAAAATGAACTATCTTCAGGAGCAAAACAGCTGCAATTCTGTAAAGGAAAAAAAAAGGAACAATAACTTCTTGCTTTCATGTAATATCTTTCACCCTTTAGACTCCCCAAATCTTCTTGTAGTAAAATAAACTGTTCTCTGATGCTATGGTTCTAAGACATCGTTTGACTCACCAGCTCTCAGGTGGAAACCTACAGGATTAAAGTGCACAGTTACAACTGTGCAAAAGTCCAGGCCAAAAAGAGAAGCAGATCACCTTCCTTTTGCTTGACAGGGAATATTTCGGTAAGCAGGATGCAGTTAGCCAAAATGGAATTTGGCCCTACTATTTGTGATGCTATCAAATAATTTTTCACTTATTCTGGGATGCTGTTGCAAGCACTTGAGATCTTTGATGATGGTAGATGGTGAGGACTTGACTTTAGGGACCTTTTTTTCAGTCAAGGTAATTTGGCTAAACTTTAGCATGTGGCACTAATCTTATCTAAACTATTGTGCTTCAGGAGGTGTCCTGAAACTCCCAAGGGATGTTTTCCCTGTGGGTACTCACAGCAGTAGAATATTTATCCAGGGTGGAAGTGCATCCTTTGGGCAGGAAGGCCCAAAAGCCAGACTGACTGAGTTCTTTGGCTACCAAGTGGGAAAGCTGGAAGCAGGAACTCTGTAGGAGCAGTAGGGTTTTTGCCAACCATGCTTGGCTTCTGGCCAGGGAGATATTGTCTTCTGAGGTGCTGGTGTCATTCCTTGTAGCTTATCTACTTACATAGGATCATGCCCAAACTTGGCCTGGTCTAACCATAACTTGCAACTGTGAGCAATGAGGCCATGACTGCAGACAGGGACAAGAGTCTGCCCTGATAAACACAAAAAGGAGCTGTCCAAGTTGCACTGCTGCAACTGCAGCAAATACCCTTACACAACATGAGGGCGTCACTACCAAGAATTCAGCAATATTTTATGCAAGGTTTCCGGCCAGTGAGCACTGGCCTCTGAAATATCCTTCAAGAAAAGATGCTGTCCCTTGTGGAGGAGAACTAACAAGTAGAAAAAGAATAAAGCCATGAAGGTAGTAGTGACAGATCAGGGGGGTGAATGAATCTTAAACACTCTACATATTTCTTTTCTACCAAGGGATTCTTATGGTGTAACAGTATTTTTCATCTCTAATCACTGGTGCTGCGTGTCAGTATCTCTTATTCCTTTCCCGATTTGAGTGACACAGTGTGATATGTCTAATGACAACTAGAACAAATTTCAGTAATGAGGTCACCTTGGGCCTGTATTACTGTCTGACTGCTGTTTTCCATAGAAATTATTTGTGAAAGCAGACCACATGCTCTGCATAACTTCCTCTGTTTTACTCAGAGTGACGAAAAGGAGATATGCTAAAACTTGCAAGGTGCAGATGGTTTGCATTGATCTATTCCGGATTTTGAGTTGTAAATTGATATGTAATGAGAAAGCTGCCACTTTGGTCCCTAGGAAAAAGAAAAAAAAAAGTTTATGGGTTTGGTTGAATTGTTTGCCTTTTCTTTATAAATGTAAAAACATGGAGATTCTAACTGACAATAGGCAAACACATGCCAGCAAGGAAATTACAAGTGTTTGAAAAATGAGGCTAAATGAAAATCTAAGGTCAAAACCTAACTTTATCTCCAGCTCAAGATGAACTAAGATTTTGGAAAACAGTGCAGGAAGTTTGAAGTTCTCTAGTTATAGTGAATTCCACTGTTTTTTACAATACATTCGAAGTTTATTAAAAAAAAAAAAGGAAGTATTTCTCCTTCTGGTGTGTCACAGAAGACTGGTTGGTTATAAATTTTGTTCGGTGTTCCCAGGAGAGGAAATAACTAGTATCAGATCTACGGTCACTGTGTGGTGATCTCAGGACGTTGTTTGGTTGTCCACCGTGCAGAAATAAATCAGGAACACTTGGACAGCAATATCATCTACTTTGAGTTGGATTCATTCCAAAGACTGTGAGGGACTTGAATTAAACTGATGTAAGAGATCAGAATACATCCACAGAGTATTCATTAGTTTTCATCCTTTAAATATCAGTTGAATAACTTTATTCATTCTAAGAACAGGATTTCTGTGGCACATCTTATAAAGATACTGTCCTGTGCAGAAGACCAGGCTTTAAGATTTTGAACCAGATTCACAGGTGTGTAAGCAATCAGGAGTGTGTCAGAATATAGAATCAGTGCTTCAAAACAACACTTTTTTGATGAAAGGTGCAGTGAAAAGAGAATATATATTTAAAATAGAGTATTTTGGTGAGTACTTAGAATTTAGTACAAAAGAAGAAATTCAGCTCTCCTTTTGGTTTTGGCAGGAATCCCCTGCTACTGTATTTTCCTCCAAAAGTAGTGGTAAATATCAAATTAATTTCCTTTACAATGCCACCATTCTCTCATTATTAAACAAGACAATGCTGAAGCAACCGATTATGCAGTGTCTGTGTAAAACTAGCCATTCATCTTAAAAATCTGCACAATTTCTCATGAATTGACTGATCATTGTTTTATTATTCAATGGATTTCATTACGTATTTGTGTCCATTTCAAATTCACAATACACTTACAGAGGTACATAAAGATGATCACCAGGCTAGGAATCAAATTATAACTAAATCAATACATTGATCAGAGAGAACAGTTCTAAATTAGCTCAATTAAGGTGGGTTTTTTCCTAGTACATGGTCTTATAAAAATCCATGCAAAGATTACACTGATTGCTTGGTGACTTCCACTGAGACACATGAAATATTCCCTAGATTGAAAGCTTTTTCCTTACAAGTAGTCCTGAGTGTTTGCTGGCTCCTTGCAATACTTGTGTTCATTGAGGAAAATTGGTCCTAATTCTGGTCTCTGATTTATAGTTAGACAGAAAGTTAAATTAATTTAAATCAATGGAACTATAACAGTATAAGATGTTCTGATCCCGTATTAAATGCTATGAAGGTAAAATAAAGTCCAATGTTTTCTCATCTGTAATTCCATTAATTCAGAAAATCAGTGTTCTTTGAACTTTATTACTGTTTTTACTAGTAATAAGACATTGAAGAGAAAATAGCTGCTTTCTTTTACATGCCAAATATTGTCACTGGACTCTTTCATTTTCTATTTTCTGATTCTTGTATTTTAATGTTAATTGCTGCTTTGTTTTGGAAAGAACTGTCAGATTTGCTAACACAGAGCCGTGCCTGGTGTAATCAGACTGTGTCCTGCTGACAAGTGGTGCGGTCTTAGATTTCCCTTGAACTCTTAAATACACTTTTGCCGTGTTCCATTTACACTTTTCCTAAATGACTCCTCAGTATTTGCTGGAAATCTTCTGGCTCAGTCATTGTATTTAATTTATGCAGATTGTACCCCAGAGTTGAGTTAAAAATTGAACAGCAAAATTAAAATGTATTGAACTTCTCTTGGATGATGGCCTGTAACTTGCAGAGAGCTGATATAAGCAGGTAGCTAAGGCATACTGCTGATGACACCAACATCTTCCCCATCGACTCGGCTGTCATTGTCCTTTCTTTTCCCTTGTTCTTTTTTTTTTTTCATCTATAGGCTGTGCATAAGTTGTGTTGACTCTCCAACATTTTCTCTTTGCTCTCAGACATAACTCCGACATAACTCCATTTACCAAGTGTATCTGTTAGGTTTATTTCTGTAGCTTGTGATTTGACAATTTCACCCTTCTCTTTAAGTATCTCTACAGACTTTCTTTGCTCCATTACACAATTATAATTCTTGATCATGTCTTTCCTATTTACCTAATTGTATTTTTTTCTCTCTCTCATGTCATGTTATATCTCTTACAACTTCCCTGACAATGGTTCTTACTTTTTTGCTTTAGTAATCTTCGAGGTAAGAATTCCAGTCTTCTTACTGTAAACCTAAATGTCTAAAATCAAGCTCCCACACCCATATTTAGATCCACATCTGAAAAAATCTTTTTCTTCTGAGGAACTGTGTACCTATAATGCCCAAGGAAATCAATACTATACAAGACAGGTGAACAATTTTCCCTTGCTTCTTGTGAATTAGAAGTAAAATATTTCATTGTGGTAAAATTTAATTGCTTGAGAATTAATTTCACAGCATAATGCTAGATTAAGAATGGTTTGACAATATGTGTTGTAACCAGTGATTTGACTGCAGCATTCTCAGAATTCCAAACATTAGATGACATGTAATCTACATTATGATGGTGTAATCATTTTTTCCAGGGTCTAGTTAGTGTGAGAGAGAATTGCTGCCAACTAAGATATTTCAGCTAAAGGTCTGGTGACCTAAAACACAGTCCTTTTTCCAGATGTCTCAAAACTTGCCCTAAAAATATCAAGCAGTTATATCTTATGGTCACAGAGTAGTGCAGTGGCCCAAAGGAGGCCCATGGCCATGTGTGGTAGAGATTAAGTTGGGCCTCAAGTCTAGAGTTCAGTCATTGGCCATGTTTTATTTAGTACTTTTGGAGTAGCCATAGTTACAAGAACAGAAGGATTAGGGTTCTTAGAATTTGCAAGAGTATTGTTGTTTGAAAGGAGGTTTGATGGACAAGAGGTGGTAAATAGTTTGAGTTACAAACAGAACATTGATGTCTAAGTGGTAGGTGATACTAGGATGGGGAGTTGGTAAAGTGATCCACTTAATGTAAAAACGTGATGAATTATACACAGCAGAACAAATAAAACAGGCAAGGGAGATTTTATTAACTGTAGAACATTGGGATGGAAAGCTTTACTTTGAGAAGAAAAAGGTGAGAAGTTGTCTACTGTTGCCCTAGTACAATGAGGGAGATCAGAACAGTGGCAAATGTTGTCTCTTTTAACATTATAGTCATGATTGAAGGGAAGGAGTTGGGTCCCCAGGAGGTCCACGTTAGTGCTGAATGGTCATGTTAAAAATCAGAAAGCTCAAGAACATTGCTGATTCACTAAATCCTCAAAGTTGTCTTCCTTTAGTAAAGTTAGTGTTGTACAGCTGAAGTACTGAAGAGTGGTTCTTGTGTTTTCCTCTAATCAGTGAATACATCAACCAAGGAACATATGTGGGGCAATTACCTCTGGTTTTTCTTCTAAGGCTGTGAAAAAAAACCTCTTTGTCTTATATATTAAGAAAGAAAGGAGGCAAACATAGATCCCTGTATTGGAACACAGTTCTTATTTTGAAAAGCTAATGAAAATTCAGCTTCATTAGGTTATTCCTAGAAAGAAAATTATACAATATGTTCGTTAAAAAAATTTTCTCATAGATACCAAAGCCATGAATGATTAAAAACAAATCTGAACTAGAGGGAACAAACAAGAAAATCTCATTTTATCCCTTAGTGAGAAATAATGTTATGGACATTTTGAATGGCCATGAAGGTTAAGAAATGATTTGAATACCGAGGGGAATTACAAAACTAGCCTATAACTGTATTCTTAATAATTTTAAAGCATATTTTTTGCTCTTAGGCTCAACAGAAACAGGGGGTTTACTTGCTGCTGTGTTCACAGGGGCTTATGTTCTTAAATGATTGAATAATCTTTACTTGAAATTCAGGAATGGTTTGAACCCCTTTTATTTTTCAGTGTGGTTCAAAACATTTCTTGAGTGTCTGACTGTTCCTGAATGCAGGGAATAACTGAGGCTACAATATCTGAACCAACAGCACCCATAGTGTATTTTGTTGGTTGTTTTACAATTCACTAATCAACAGTGAAAGTCTAAGCTCCTTAGCACACTGATCAGGAGCAGGGTCTGCATGACATGTCCACATCTCATATCCTTCAAACCTAGAAAGTAATGGTCAGGGAGATCTAATTATAAATGTGTCATTCTGTATTTACTTTAAAAGAAAAGCTCATTGAAGGACTCTTAATGTAGATGACAAGTGAACAAACTGAAATGTACCCCAAGCTGATTGCTACCAGAGAGATTACAGGATTAAAGGAGCTGTGTTGCTTTTCTCATTGTCTCGTAGAGAAATATTCTTTAAAAAATCTGCCATATATTTCTTTAGCCTTTCACAATGTATTTCTAATCATAGAAAGGTATTTAATATTTAAGAGAAGCATTATAGTTTAGTTTAATGAACACAGATAATGCAAATCTTCCTCCTTTTCTTATTTTGCTATTGTTATATTGTTAGCATTATTCTTTTCAACGGAAGCAAAACTAGACACAAATGCAGGGTACACATTCTCATATGTAGTGCATCTCCTCTGAATAGTTCAGTTTGGTGGGAGAAACGAATTTTTGTCCAGTTACTCTGCAATGCAGCTCTCTTTTTATTTTCTCAGTGCAGGTCCTGGCTTTCTCCCACTGTCAGAAGTCTGATACATTTTTATTCCTCATTTTCGCCTCTGATTTAACCCTTACACAAATATTGTGTTTCATCAGAGACACCATCTTCTTTCCAGCTTCAGGCACTGGCTGGGGTTCTTTCTCGAGCCGGGATGCACAATTTCTGGACAGGTTGAAAGATGCCCTGGGGAGGAAGGAGTGCCAATTGCCCCCTACTCCAGGGCTTTGCTTCTGTTTGTGCATCACACCCCCTCTGGGGATTTAAACAGCCTGTAAAGGCCTGAGTTCCTTTGCCATGGTTTCCTTCTTTCCACCCTGCCCCTCAGCTGCACACCTTCCCTGTGGGAATAGCAAGGCCTCTCTATTTGCATTTTCATGTCCTTGAATACCGGTCAGCAATGCCAGGTATTGCACGTTGATTCCGGCTTTCATTTTTTCGAGTGTGGATATTATTTGTTATATTTCAGGTGCCAGAATGAGTGATTGTCATCCACAGACAGATGTGCTTTTGAAGTAGCAAAAAAAAAAAAGATTGACATGACTTTTGACATGATTTTTGTCGAGACTTTAGCATGCCATTTGCTGGCATACCTAGTCTAATGAATACCTTTTACTCCTCCGAGATGTGCAATCTAATGTTATGCTATCTTTTTTCCTCTTTGATATCTAAATGTCAATCATCAGTGGGAAAATTATGTTAGTGAATAGGTAGCATGCAATTTATCCCATAGAAATTAAATATCTATCTGGGTTAGTGAAAAGAGTCTTTTCTGTACCCAAATGTAATTTCTGCATATAATTTTGTGCTTGCCAAAATCTCATTTGCACATATGGAACATTGTTTTTATAAGTCATCTTGGAGTGAGTGTTTAATACATGTGGTGTTATGTTAAAAATAATTTTGTACATGTGCCACTAACAAAGGGAAAGTTACTGCCAGCAATAGAATTAAGGCTTTTTGTTTCTCCAGGGAGTGCTCTGACCATTGAGTTAAACTAGTAGCTATTGTAGCCTGAGGCAAGAAAAGCCTTGCTGTTTTACCTTAAGCTTTCTTACAACGATGAAGCACCTTTTTTTTTTTTTTAATCCTTGTGTCTTAATGCAGATGTGAGATGTACTGTCTCTCAGCTGATGCTAAAAATTCTGATACTTTACAGTCACTTAATGCTGAAATACTGTGGAAATGATGGAAATACCGTGAAGGTATTCATAAGGAACTCCTTGTTTGTTCTAAATGATTTCATCATGACTAATACTATCATAAGAAATACCAGATAGTAGAAATTATTTTCATATTTTCAAAGCACTTTTAAAAATATAAAACAGAAGCTCATTATTCCTTACTATATATGCTCAAAAATGTCAATTCTTTTTTCTGTCTTCTACAGTATTTTGTCTTTTGTGCAAAAGAAACAGTAAAGCTTTTCAAATTAAATTTCTACTCAGTTTGGAGACTGTGAATGGTCACCAGCTCTATCTAGAATGTGATAGAAAGATGGCACTTTAAATTTGTGGCCAGAGATGTATTAGAGCTTAATGTTCCAAAGGCAAAGTGAAGGCGGCAACAGCGCTGTCTCTGTTTACCTTGTACCAACTGGGAGACTGGGCCACAGCATGATCAGTGGGTGTCTGAAACTTGGCAAAATCATGCATTAAATGCGTTGCTTTCTCCAAATGTTATCACTTTTTGCTACCTAGGATAAAACAGGAGTCTGCTGAGGGATTTAGTATTTCCAGGCACAGGGTGAGGTCTCATCCCTTCATCATCTTGCCTACTCGACAACTTTTCACCTCTTCTGACCGGGGAATCAATCACGTTATAATTAGGCTATTTGACACTGTTATTGCAATATAAGCAGTGTCTAAGACTACCACAAAATTGTGTATTAATGCAGAAATCACAAGAGACAAACTACCTACGTGATCGTGTAGGTGCAGCTGCTTTTGGCTCCAACAGATCAATAACGCTGGAAGAAATTTGGCTTCAGCTTCTGAAATATCATTTAGGGAGTCAAACTGCAAGACTTTCTAGATGGGATTTGCCTAAGGTTTTCCTAAGTCATCACAGTTCACAAGTCATTACATGGCGTATAAAACTATGAGGAAAATATTTACTAAAGTAAATAAACATATAATGAAAACCCCTTCTAACTATAAGGGTTTGGATGGGTGTGAATACGTATGCAGAGATGTACACGCAAATGCAAATATATGCAAATACTATAGCTTTAAACAATTATCTACAACCAACACAAATAGATTCACTTCAAAATTCTTCTTTAAGCGAGAAAACCAGTAATGTGTGTAGCCTTCAGGTAATTCATATCTGAACATGTGTATGTGAAAGTTTTCAATGTGTTGTATGTATTTCAGAAGACATTGAACACCCTGTGCCAACAGGGAGAAAAAAACCCCACTATGTATAAAACTGTCTTCATGCACTTACCTACTTACATAGTTACTAGGCATTTGATCAAAAAATAAATCACTGAAATTCTTCAGTGAAATATCAATATTTTACCACTGAATAAAACCACTGCAACTGAAGAAGCAAGAAGAAACTTCGAAGTAGACATATTTCTAGACATCTGCATAACTGTTACTAAAACTTTCATTTCAGCAGTGTCAAAACAGTTCAGCCTGGCAATCTCAGAACATTAGAATATAATATTGAATTATAAGAAACAATATTGCATTATTTAGAAATTAAGTTCTAAAACAAGTGCAAATAGAAATGGAACAAGACTGTACCATCACGACAAAATCAAGTAAGAAAGCTCAGTGTTCCTTTTTCTATTTGAAACATTAAAATTTTTCTGTCAAATGCTATGAAAATCAACATGTTCACCTAAAACTTTCAATTTCAATGAAAAAATGTTTCCTGATGGAGAATGGTCCTTGGGAAAAATGTTGCCAGCTCTATCAGATAAATGCTTTGCGATAGGCACTCTTCTCTGAAAAGGACCATTAATTTTGAAGGTGACAATTTCTGCAGTAAAGAAATAAGTTAGACAAGGATTGACATTACTTCATCAAGAGGGAACCCAGATAACTTGTTCCATTTAAAAGAGAAAGAGACCATGCATTTGTTTGCTTCAATAAGTTGGCTGCAGCTTCGTTTTGGGCTGGAGAGAAGAGAAAATTGGATGGAGTGAACCTATGTGAGAGACGGTGCGGGGTGCAGGGGTGTGTGTCTGTGTGTGTCTCCCAGCGGCCGTGATATTGTTAGGGCAAGAGGGGGTAGTGTGTTTTTCCACTGTCCTCCTATTGTCTTAACAGTGCAGCAAAACAGGGGAGAAGATTCTGAATGACTCATGCTCCACGACAGAGCTGCCTGGCAAAGCCAAACACCCAGTGACTGCCAACTCTGCCCCTCTCTGAATGAAAGTCATTTCTTGCATATAAATTTCCCATTTTCTATTGATGCAATTTCCATAACTTTTCCCTCAGTCTATAAAAGAAAAAAACCTCGACATCGGTGTTGTTTCCCTCAGTTACAAAAGGCAAAAGCCCTACTGTTCCTTCATTCATAAAACCCCCTACCCCTGTAGGTGGACAGAACTTCTCATTCATGCACACATGGAAGAGGGGAAAGTACTTTGAAGAGAAAAACTAATATGCATAAAAGTGGTCTCCCGAGTATATTTTCGAAGTGCTCAAATTCACACACAACTTTGGTTAATGGAATTTCTGCACCTATTCCCCTGGAGCGCTTTCGAAATGTATTCTGTTTATGAGCAGCTAATTAAATGTGCTTTCTGGTATGCAGGTAATTAGTTGTTTTTAACAATTATTCAGGTGCTGTAAGTAAAAGGTAGCAATGAATTTTAATTTTAAAACGTTTATTCTTTTCTCACACTGAAATACATTTGCTGTATGCTAAAAGGTAAGTGACACTATCCTTCCAATCTCACAATCAAATAACCAAAAAAAAAAAAAAAAGAAAATGCATTTTTATTTTTTCATAGTGTCAACCTTAAGGGTCTAATCCATAATCCAGTGGTTTAAGCAGACTTGGGTTTAGATTAGAACTTGAGTTGTTATAATTGCAGACACTCAATTTAAAAAATATGCATATATATGTATATGTGTGCACACACACACGCACTCTCAGCTTGAACTTAATCAAGAAAAATGTTCTTTGGTTTATGAGGTCAGATTAGATACTCATAGTGGTCCCATCTGGCTTTACAATCCATGAGGTTAATTTCTTGATACAACTGAAAAATAATGTATAACTGTGCAAAATTAAATTTGATATATGAAGACTGATAGCTGCTAAATAGAAAAGGTAAATGAAATTTCATTAATAGTGACAAGAAGTCAGAGTTATTTGTTCCTTTAAATTTTACTTTTCTTATCACCAGAAAGAGTGTATTCTCATGCTGATGGTTTGAGACTATTTTTTTTAACTTCCATTCAGTTAATTTTCACAATATTGTAGCTCTTGTTACTTTAGCAAAGCAACTCTTCACAGTTTTCAGTCTTTAGAAGGTCAGCATGCGATCCAATAATTGTGAGGAATTTTGAGAAATGTAGAATAAAAATTGTTTTGCTTAATTTGTCTTATATTTTCTAAAAAGAATACCATCTACACTGGGTAAATTAACTTCTGTGTAAATTTGTGTAACCTTTATGTAACATTTGTGTAAACATTTGTGCTTCTGTCGGGACTCCTGCACCGTATTGTTCTGCTGAAGACAAAGGTGTTTAAATGGTGGATGCTTTGCTTCACACTTATAGTGCAAAACAATCAGCATTTCTTGGTGATTCCATTCTATTCTTTCAATTACTGCTTTTTTGTCCCATAATTGCTCTGTATTTAAAATAATATCATGTAAACTGATGTGTGGTTGAATACCTTTCTAATTCTCAAAGAGCAGTGTCATATGTTCATGTTCTGTTTCAGACCCAGTAAATCAAAATAGCCAAGCCAAGAGGTGGCTAACACAAATGGCTCGTATATATGACTAATACCTTGTCTAGGATGAAGTGACGATCCTTGAAGGCTATAAATTATTTATTAATATGTTTCATACAATCCAAAATCTAAAGTTTTGCACTGCCCAGGGAAAAGAAGGGCCTGCCTTAAGTGGAGAGTAGAGCCACTGACATTCATAGAATCATAGGATCATCGACATTGGAAGAGACCTTCAAGGCCATCCAGTCCAACCATCAGAGTTTCTTAATGTTAGTGTTTTCATGAAAGTAAAAATATAAATAGGATTTTGTGTTTCAGAATGAAGTGTACTTTTGTGCAGTAGCATCACACTGGTGACTTACGTTAAAGTTTTGGATTGCTACATGGGTGCCATGAAGCAGAGCTTCCTGCTACAGTATCTCACAGATGCTGAAATTGGAAGGTAAATCATGCCCAACAATTTGAAGATACATATTATTTCTAAGTGTGTTCTCTTAATTGGTGATGCTGCACTTAAAAGTGGAAACACATTTTTGCATATACACAAATCCATTTATTTTATTGTAGAAGGCAATGAGGGTGGTCAGGCGTGCTTTAATTTTGATGAATTCTTCTTGACTGTTCCATGTCCTCCTTCTCCTTCATATGCCTAAAAACATGTTTCAAGAGGACTATTAAAGTTACAGAGTAATACTTTTCATACTGTTAAAGTAAATATTTGAAGTCATTTTAAATTCAAGATTGTGTAAACACTTTTACCTTCTACTTACCTGTGAGAAATAATATCATAAACTGTAGAACATAACATTACAAAGCTGCTAATTCTGAACCTTTCTTTCCTATTCTATCCATCTTTCCCAAACTCATTCTCTTAGATAACAAATATATTCTTTTAATAGATCCGATTGCATAAAATTAAAAAAAAACAAAAACAAAAAAAACCCAGTGCTTCCGCAGCTCAGGTTTCCATATTTGTTTTCTTCTTTTTTTGCTTTGCTGGCTGTTGTTATAATGGTTTTGTGAAAGACTTTGCAGAGTACCTGAGTCCTCTGATGATTGAATATGCTATAGAGACACTTGCAAACAGAAGTTCCTATTCACTCTTTGGTTAGCTGACCCCAAGATTTATGGGGAGGAGAGCATCCATGGGAAGGTTTTGCAAGTTATTGTAGAAATGACATACCATGTTTAATCTGTGAGGTCAGATGAGCCTTGATGCCTCACACGTTTTCAAATCGATCCTAAGCACCTGTAAGTAGATCTGTAAACGTATTCCTTTGAAGTATATTGCCATGAAAAAGAGCTATATTACTGTGACTTTGGGAGTGCCTTTACTCCCACTGCAGTGCAAAGGATATCCACATGAATACTTAAGTGGGAGGTTGAAATTGGAATTGTATGGTTCACAGCATTTCACTTTAGAGGGACTAAAAAGCGTCCTTCTCTCCGTACAGTTTTTTTTTAATTTTCTTCTGCTGAGAATCACTTGGCCTTTAGTTAACTGAAAGCTTTTTAGGCTGCTGGAATTAAAATATCAAATTAGGTTCAAATAGCTGCCTTTTTATCCTGGCAGCCGCAGCTGGCTTCCTCTCACCTGGAACCTCTTTTAACTTGACACTAGTGGAAAAAACTCTTCTCCCAAACCTCATGCAGTAACTTTGTCACATTTATCTGCTTTTGTGTTCTCTGGGGGATGTCATCCCTGGGATGTGAGGTAGGGGGATGAAGCATAAAATTGTATACCCCATTGGAGAGTGCAGAAAGTGCTGTTCCTCAGCACCACTTGTGTAAGTCACTGAAAAACAGGTACATGGCAGCCAGGTGTTGGTGATGGAGTTGTCCCATGGGCCACCAACAGCCAGCAGAGCACAGCCACCACTGCTGCTTCTGGTCCCTATAAGCTATTCCTACACCATCACTGGTCACTGCTCTTCCAGGTTCCTGACTTGGCCAGGCACCCACCAAAGCCACTCTATCACTCCCCTCTGCAGCTGGACAGGGGAGAGAAAATACGACAAAGGGTCCATGGGTTGAGATAAGGACTGGGAGAGGTCCCTCACCACGTACCATCACAGGCAAAACAGTCTCAACTTAGGGATATTACTTGAGTTTATTGCTGACAAAATCAGAGCAGGATAACGAGAAGTAAAATAAATCTTAAAAACACATTCCCCCCACCCCTCCCTCATTCCCGGACTCTCTCTTCCTCCTGTGAATGCTCAGGAGATGGGGAATGGGGTTATAGTCAGTTCATCACATGTTGTTTCTGCCTCTGCTGCAGTGTGGGGACCCTCTCACAGGAGACAGTTCTCCATGAACTGCTCCAGCTCTCGTGTCACTCTTCCATGGGGTGCAGTTCTTCAGGCATTGCCTGCTCTGGCATGGGTCCTCCACAGGGTCACAAGTCCTACCATTAAACCAGCACAGGCTCCTCTCTCCACAGGTCTGCAGGTCCCTGCCAGGACCCTGCTCCACCACTGGCCTCCCACAGGGTCGCAGCCTCCTCTCCATGGTCTCCTCCATGGGCTGCAGGTGGATCTCTGCACCCCTGTGGACCTCCATGGGCTGCAGGGGCACAGATGCCTCACCATGGTCTTCACTACGGGCTGCAGAGGAACCTCAGCTCTGGTACCTGGAGCATCTCTTGCCCCTCCTTCTCCAGTGACCTTGGTGTTTGCAGAGTTGTTCTTCTCATATATTCTCACTCTGCTCTTCTCTGGCTGCAATTACATCTGTGCAATAATTAATTTTTTCCCCCTCTTAAATATGTTATCAGAGAGATACCACAATTTTTTATTGGCCCGATGTTTGCCAGTGCTGTGTCCATCCTGGAGCTGGCTGGGATTGACTCTGCTGGACATGGAGGAAGCTTCCAGCAGGTTCTCCAGAAGCCACCCCTGTAGCCCCCCTCTACCAAAACCTGGCCATGCAAACCCAATACACTCCTTCTCCAGGAAATGCTGAAGGACCTTTTTATTGTCGTCTCCGTTTTTCACAAACATCTTTCTGTTCTAAACCAAATGAATTTATCCTCTTCTTTTCAGTTTACACTGGGAGCCAAAAACCCCACAACCCAGTACCTTCCCCTTTAAAGCAGGTTCAGAGAGTTTTTTCTGAATGTCACTATTTTTGATTTTGTACTCCAATTTTTCTTACATATTAGATTTCTTACCAAAGTCCCAGCTGTTTTCTCTTATCCTTTCCCTATGGTTTTACAATAAAGAAGCCGATGATGAAGCACGATTCTATCAGACATGTGGCAATCAGCACACAAGGACTGAACTGCTGGTTTTCCTGTGTGCTTTACTGGGAAAGCCATTTCTTTCACTTTAATCAGTATTTTTATTGGCTTTTTCATCTGCACTGAAGCTTATTGGACTCTGCAGTTCTAACAAATGCAGGTTGTTACAAGGGCATGCAGAAGTGCATTTTTTTCACGTGTCCCATAGGAAGGAATACAGAAGGGATTGCTCCGTTGATTGCAGAGATAGGGAAGTGGTGCATGACTTTTCAGAGTGGATGTTATGATTTGTCTGTTTAACTCCGATTCTGGCTGAGATTGCCATGATGACTGGAGGTGCAACTCCCAGAAGGTCAACCTTCGCTTGAGCCGTTTCTGTAATGGACTAACAATATATTTTTGTGTTAAGACTTGGCTCGGTTTGAACTCTGCACTGATTGAATACTTGATGAGGACCAGAAAATGCAATGATTCCTCTTAGGAGTTTGTGTTTGATAGCACCCCAATCTCTAATTTACTGTGTGCATGTACTAGAATGCAAATCATTCTCACAAGGTTGTATAATCAGTGTTTATCCTGACCTGTTATTTTGTAATGGCTCCAATTTCATAATTTTCTATTTTTTTTATAAAAATGATGACTCTTTTCCTTAGCTAACCTGAGACTTGGGTCTCCTAGAACTGATCCGCTAGCCAGTATTTTCTTCTTCAAATTACTTTTCTGCCATCATACATCTTCTTTGTGTGGTAATATTCCTATAGTTCTGATCCTTAGGGAGGTGAGAGGAGGAAGGATTCTAATGATGAAAATACTTTTCTTGGGCCCACTCTTATAGCTGCAAAAACCCCAACTATATGATCTATTGAATTAAAGCTGTTGCCTTCTTTTACAAATCTTGTCTCGTAATATGTGTCAACATAAATCACTTACCAGTGGGCAGGTTGGGGACAGATGAATATAGATGATGTTTACAATTCTTCTTATATAGTAATAAAAAATAATGATGCATATATTTGATTGTACTCTGCTCCATTCTTCTAAGTCACTTTTTTCTTTCACAGTATGGAGCACATTTATCTGCCCTAATCTACACATCAAAAGTTAGATATGTAAGTTGGAGTTAGTCACTTTATATACCTTTGTAGTCTGTACAGAGAGGTAGATACCTCTGTTTGTTTTATTTTTTGATAGGTATCCAGGATATTTCAGAGCTTTTCCTTCTAGATCTACATATGTCTTTACATGGATGATAATGAACATTCATCTTTTGAACTGTGATTTATTGTGAATCCATGATACAGCTTTTATAGTTAGAGATTTTTTTTTTATGCCTTTGCATAACTTGGAACAGCAGGATGTTGGATCTGAATGCAATAGAAATAGATGGTGGTGGCAATATCTTTTCTCTAAGAAAGGAGTGAAACAGAAAACAACTGAGTTTAAAATGTCAGCCATAATTATTAGTTAGGGCCAGTTTTCACATGTGGTCTCTTTATGTCCCACTCCTTGGCAGGAAACTTGAAATCAGGACATCAATGTGCTTGCCTTGATCACTGTGAGGTTTCTCCTGTCACTCCACATCTCCTCTGCTCAGGGCCAGGGTAGTGCCAAACATAACTCATGCAAAAGCTTGAGTCAAAGGTGATCCATGAAAAGCCCTAATCTCTGATGTGCCAAAGTTTTCTTGGCATTTGTATCTTTTTCTGAGTCTGGAAAGCACAACACATTGGTACCCATAAGTGCATGTGTGCTAGAGTTAGTAAGGCAAAGTACAAGACCTTATTGTTTGAGGTGTAAAGCCTTGTCTTTGGGGGAGTCTTTATATATCTATAGCATTTATCTTCTGATACAAGCACGTTCTTTGAAGCAGAGATTTAAAGACTGAACAGATTAAATACTGTTCCAAGCAATTTGTTGCATTTTGAGTTGAAGTAGCAGCAGTAAAACCACGAAAGCATTTAGGAAGTGTTAGATGAACTGTGCAAGACATGTTTCATCCAACAACTAAAAAACATGGACAAATTAGCAGAGTAGTTGGGTTTTAAAAATAATGAACAGATAATAAAATAACCAATAAGAAATAATAATTTTGTCATTCAGAGAGTCAACTTGTTCTTACAAATTGCTGAGCGACCCAGCATTCTAAGTTGATATTTTCTATAACTATGAATCAAACATTAAGTTAAACCAAAGAATCTTACAAGGTCCAGCACTTTTTTTGAAGGAATAAATAGTTATTATGGCAAATGCAGAAGGAAAGCAAAGAATTGCTGGGATAATCTATTATAAGATCAGAGCAGGACAACTTTACCATTTACAGCTATCTCCAATTCCATGTTTCTCTCCCAGCAGTATCACATAGGATGCTTGCATTTTATAAAGCTAAGTCTATGTCCTAGAAGTACACTGTTAGTGCCTCTTCCCTTCTATGATTTTAGAACTATAGTTAATATTTACATTACTAACTGTGTTTTTTAACTTTAAAGTGATACTTTCTCTGTTCTGTATTTATCATTTAGTTCACTGTGATTTAAAAATCATTTATGTTCAGCCTATTTTCTTATAATACAATTGAATTCCATTGGTAGAAAGTGAATTAGCTAAAAGAGATTTCTGATTTTTATTCAATTTCTACAATATTTTTCTCTATTTGCTGGCTAGCTTTCTGTGTGAATTTGGAAAATGCAGCATTATAAGCCAAGAAAAGCTAGCAATGGTGCTAAGGCAAGAGTCGTGTACCTGAAAATATATGACCTATGGATATTTTTGAAATAGCTCTAGTGATTTTCTGGGATAAATAATTTACATGACCATGTTATGTATTCATAGAACTTCTTGCACTACTTTGCCTTCATATAACCCTAAGATCTGAAAATAGGGTTGTCTTCTCAAGAGATATCTACTTAAACAGAATGATATTTTTGAAAGACTAAACACAATAGAAAATTAGGTTTTTACTTCTTTTTATGCATTCCCATTAGGTCATTTCATTTGCCCCCTCATCTGTGGGCTGATGACTTTGGATACATCACTAAGTAATATCCCATGATTGCTGGACCCTGAACAGAATCCTGAGGTGACATTTCATAAGCCAGCTCAGGTTCAAGAAGCAGCTTGGTTACATTACGGTGTTATGAACTGAGTTGCCCATCTTCTCTGCAGGACTAATTAGCCCAGGCAAAGTGCCAGGTTAAGTGGTTCAGCTACAAAATGTAGCCTGTTAAAAAGATACCTCGTATATCTCTGCTGCCAAATTTGCTATGAGAAATCATCTGGGCTACCAGGTACCACCAAAGTGCTGCCGGGGCCCTTGAGCAGCCACGGGAGCCAGGCTGGCAGAGGGAGCTGAGCTACGCTGGGCTTTTTGTCTCTGGAACACCTCTGGTTCACCAAAGGCCTTTCAGCTGCCCAGGGGCTGCATACTGGGAATGATACATCCCTGTTCAAACAGACAGGTGCTTTGAAGGGCCTGTTGATTTTTAGTCCAATTTTATATAAAGTATGTTTTTGTATATACATATAAGCATTTTTTCCCTTAGGAATTATGCTACCAAAGTCTAGGCGTAGGTATGCAACAATTTTAAATATCTGTGTTTCCATGTGTGTATATTTTTGGTGAGTAAAAATCATGTTTATAAAATGTCCTGTGGTTAGTAAAAGATATGGAGTGTTTGAAATACCAGTGTAGCAAAATGGCCATATCAGGGCAAGAACCACCATCAGTTTCCTATGGCAGATGTGTAATTTCTGTTGTCATTAGTGTCCTTCTGTCTGCCATAAGAGGAGAATAGGTCCTTGAGAAATATATTCCTGGAAATGTAACAGTGCATATTCTGCACCAAATTATACCTTAGCACGTCAGGTGTTCTTCCATTCAGGAAAAAAAAAACCACATTCAAATTGCTGAAGACAATTTCATTCTGATCTTTACTCTCTGAAGGATGAAAAAACCACCTCCAAAACTCCACATTATAAGCACTCTGCATTTTCCTATTCTTCTCTTTGCCACCTGCACAAAAACAAAACAAATAAACAAACAAAAAGCAATAAAACTGTTCCCAATAGTAAGAAAATAATAACAAGAAACATAGGACAAGTGAAAAACTGAATATTGTCTTTTGCTTTTCTAAATGTAGAGTGCTTGACACACATATATATCAGCAATTTTTTTTAATGGAAATGCTTTCTGTTGGCAGTGTAAATATGATACCATGTGAAACATTTGAATGATATAACTCAAACCATTCTGCTCTCATTAGTTTTAGCAGGAAACTGTTCCACAATCTGATAGATCTCACCTTTAGAAATTTTTTTTCTTGAACTTAATGCTTCTTATCTGAATGCCACCCCAAGACTGTATAGAAGTCTCTATAGATTTCTTTGTATAATTTCTCTTCTTACTTACTCATATAGTTCAGATCGCTAGCAAAGGTTCTCCTTTCTCAAACCAGCCTCATGGTCCTTCATTTGCAGCTTGAAATTGTGCCTTTTGCTTCTTCCCCCTCTGGCTCATCCAGTCAGGAACAGATCCATCAATCGGGAGCACTGTGGGATGGAAGCAAGCTCTGAAGGGGATTGGTGTTTATACAGTAAAGGCAAAGCAGAAGATCAACATCGAACAAATTCCTGCTTGATCCATAGGGAGGGGTCCATATATTTTCTGTCCTCAATGCTTTACCTTCTGGATATTGGAATTACTTGTTGTGAACCTGTTTATTTTACAGGTTTTAATTCAAAAAAGGTTAGCTTTTCTTAAAGGTCATTTACCTGTCTTTTTTGAGCAGCTCCTTTTACAACAAAGTTCTCAAAGTATTTATTCCTATCTCATGAAAAGGCTACGGGAACTGCTGGAGCATCAAGGGTCACATGCTGATAACTGTAATGATACATTTATTTATTTGAAATGCTTTAATGACCTCTTGGCAAGCTTAAAGTAATGAAAGACCAAAGGAGTAACACTTTTGCAGTTCCTTGATGTCCTCAGAACCAAAACCATAAATTAGTCATTGTAATAAATAAATAAGCAGATAAAGTTATTCAAAATGAGGAAAAGTAATCTCAGATTCTGATCCTGCATGTTCTAGTAATAAGGTCCATCAAAAGAGAAGGAGTTGCCAAATGTAAAGCCTTTAAGATTAAGGATTTAAAGAGTTGAAATGAAAAACCCTGGAGCTTTGGTTCCTGAAAACCAAGTGATTTTTCAGTTGGACTGAATACTTGTTTGAAGACTTTGAAATGCTGTGAGATGATATAATGCTGTAAGACCATGAATGCTCTGAGGCCTCAGACATTGTTGCCTTTGCTTTCTTTGGGTCATTTGCCTGGCTTAATTTAGAGGATGCTGAACTTAAAAATCTTAAAATCCTCACAAGGGATAACTTCAAGTTAGGGAGAATAAAGTCCATGATACCCCAACTATAGTGAACTACAGAAATTTACTTGAAGCTCTTTACAAAGGCAAGAAGGAAAATTGCTGTGAAGCAGTGAAACAGTGAGCAATTCTGGATGGATTCAGCCACACCAGGATAAAAAAAGACTTTCTGAAATGTAGACACCACCAGTCATGATAGCATTGTGTTTGATCCTCTCCTGCCTCACATCCAATTAATTTATAGCTGTGCAGCTGGTATGATTTAAAGGCAAATACCTTGCAGAAATGGTAAATGACACCATGTGGTGTGGACTACTGCAATGAATGAGCCAGACCATTGAACCAAAGAGGGAGTGCAGTCAGAGCTTAGGAATATGTTCACAAGCAGGGTGTTTTTAAGGCAACAGGAGGCTATCCCAAACCAGTACCCTTGTACAACGTAGATAAGTTACACCAGGAACGTGATGCCTAAGCATCATGGTCCTTCCTAGGCACAGGATTCCCTGAATCCAGTTCAAACACAATTTGAATCTAGAAGGAAAAATGGAAATCCATATAAAATTAGTAAAATTGTGTTTCTGCACTCATCTCAACATATATAATTGTATTAAACTTATGCTAATAGTGACCATGAAATAAGGGAGATCAAGATTTTAAGGACCAGGTCCTAGAATTCAGGAGATCAGGCTTTAGCTTTTCAGGAAACTGGTAGGCAAGATCCTGTGAGAGGCAACTCTAAAGGAAAAAACTGCTCAGGAGAGCTGGCAGGTATCTAAGGACAGAAAGCACAATAATGATCTTTTCTGGTACTCTGGAAAATGAGATGTACCAGGAAACTGGCTTGGGAAGTAAGGACTGAGTTCCAGTGCAAAAAGGGTATATACAGGCAGGACAGGCTAACAAGAAGAGGTTCTACCACTGCATTAGAAGTAACAGGAAAAAAAAAAAAAAAAAGAGAAAAACAAGGGCCCACTTCTGAATGGGGCAGGTGGTTCAAATAGGCAAATGCAGAATAGGCAGAACTGTGACCTGCAGCAAAAAGAAAGGTCTCCCAAGCCAATATGTGCAGACAGAGTTTTTAAGGAGAGAAACTGCAATCTGCAATAACAGAAGACAGTTGAGTCAAAGATCTCTTCAGAAATCTTGACACAGGGAAGTCCATGGGTCAAGACAGATGCATACAATGAGGCTCAAAAAGGTAGCTGATGTCACAGAAAGGACACTCTGTCTTTGAAAATTGTGAAAACTGGGGTTTAAGGCTGTAGAAAAGCCTGTGTTGCACACATCTTCAGAAAAAGCAAGAAGGAACACTCCAGGAAAACAGAGGCTGGTCAGCTTCACTTTGATCCCTGAGGAAATTATGGAGTGTGTTCTCCTGGAAGCTATTACTGGGCACATGAAGGACAGGATGATGACTGGGACTAGATAGCATGAATTAATCATGGACCAACCATAACCATAACCAACCTCATTGCCTTCTGCAAGCAAATGACAAGCTCTGTGTAACCAGCAAAGATTGGCTGTTACCTACTTTGACCTAAACAAGGCTTTTGACGTGATCTCCTGTACCTTCCATGAATTTAAGTTCAGATGTTTCAGTCTCAATGAGTGTATTAGTACAAAGGTGAAAAACTGCCTGAATTGTTGGAATCAAAGGGAACTAATCAATATTTGTAATCTGCCTGGAATCCTGTTATGAGTGGAATAACATTTGTGCAAGTGGCAATATTTGCTAGAAAAGCAGAAAATGTGACAGCCAGGAGACGGCATTGGAATTCGTGGCTGAGGTGTGTCACTGTGTCAGGGCACTGCCTGGCTGTCTAGATCCTTGCTCGTATTTGAGATAACACATCTGCTTCCTTTAGGAAAGAAATAGAAAATGAAGGTGGGAGACATGCTGCAATGTTGAGTTCTTTGCTGCATGCAGAGAGAGAAGTTAAGGGGTCTTAAATATGCAGATGTACCTAGAGATTCTTGGCATGGTGACTTTGATGGGAGACTTTCAAGCCTGGCCAGTGAGTGTTCCTCGGGGACCATATTAGGGTGAGGGTGATGAGACAGACGCGTCACGGATAGGAGCAAAGTATGATGTGGTGTGGGTACTCCTGGTAGTGCTCACAGACAAAACCATCCTGGAGGAGGCTCTGAGGCAGAGGGAAGCCCTCAGACCATGCCAGAATTTCCCAATATTTCATGGTGCCTTGAGGAATTTGAAAGGAAAAGACACAAAACTAGTACAGCATCATCTCATTTTTCCTTATAACAATATACTAAGGCTCACTTCAGGATGAATCTTTTGAATATGTTTCCATTTTCTCTCAGAAAGCTAAAAATTTTCTCTCCTGCCACTCAACTCCATCATAATGACCTGTGGGTGTTTTCCTGGTTCTGGCCAGGACAGGGTTAATTTTTGTACACACACCCACACACACACCCACACACACACACACACACACCCCCTCACCCCCTCTCTCGTGACTTTTGTTATTGGTATTATTGCTGTTACTATTTTTTATTTTCTTATGTCATTGCTGTTTCCAGTAAATTGTTCT